>CM026302.1:5995867-6071393 GCA_014851415.1 Cnaphalocrocis medinalis
CGAGGATTATAAGAGAAAGAAAGTATAGACCGCGCGCGTAAGTAATGTGTTCTTATAGAAACGGCTTTAACCACTATGAAATACGGGCGTAAATTATTTATTTCATATTAATTTTGATACGATACCGAGTAAGTTCGAGTAATGGTGTGATGGTTCGTATCGCCGGGTAATAAGTAATGCAATATTACTTGGCCGCGTGATATCACCCGCGTCATATTACAAGCATTACTTACACATCTCTACCTATAAGCGTTGTTGTGTATAGCTGGAGGCCCGAAAGTAAGCGATGGCCGTTATTTTGGCACATTGTAAAAAAGAAGACTTTCTATCAAAATTGTTTTCTGCGCACTCAAGGTCAAACTACACTTTCTTTCCTCGGACTATAAAATGGATCTCTAACTTGTTAATAATTAAGTATTTATTCGCAGAGCGGGCGTGCTGGGCCTCATGCGCACTCGACGTACAACCACGAGGTGATGAGCGCATCACCACCAAGGCGGGCGAGAACGGCAAGCTCAAGGACGCGTCCTGACGCCGCGCCCGCGCCCCCGCGCGCCCCCGCCCCCCGCCCTAGCCGCGATATGCCCTGTCTTGTACTCGTGTTATGTAAATAAAATTGCACTTTTGACAGACTGTGTTTTTTTTACTTACCTACCTACATACCGTTTTCTTAAGGGGCTATACGAATGAAACTAGCGCCGCCAACCTATTTACACTGATTGTGGCGAAAATACGATATTAATAATAATATATATTTTCGTCACAAATAGGTTGGCGGCGATAGTTTCATTCGTATAGGCCCTAATGTCAAGTACTGGTCCGACTCCACGCTAGGTTCTGAGACGAGTGTGAGCAAGCCAATCAATAATTTCAATCATAGGTGCATTAAGTACACATGACCCGAACACGTGACCGCGGCACGTGTTCCGAACGCGCCACGCCATTGGTCAGTTCATAGATCATATAGTTCTAGAACAAAAGGCGTAAGGAAGGGGTAGCTGTCGCTTAGGGTACCGCGAGGCAAATAAATGAACCATCATCGATTATATTTATTTACTTAGTTGATTTTATTTATTTATTGTGTAAATATTTTGTTAAGTTAAGTTAGGTTTAATGTTTAATTAAGTAATTATGATTTATAATTTTTTTAAAATGTGAATAGAGTTAATTATGCCTTTTATTATTATTTTAAAGTAAACATGTACGTATAACGTTACAAACGCTATTTAAAAAATCGTGTTACTCTTGTGCGTATGGTCCGTATTGTATGAAGCACGCGTTCCAGCCTGCTGCTGGCGCAAAACTGACCAATTATTTTAAAACGTACAAATACCAAATCGGTTTCATGCTTGTATTACATGTTAGATAAATTATTGATTGAATAAAAGCATCTTAGAGACTAAAATAGCTTATGAATTGCATGAAAATACCGTTTTTCTAAATACCACGGAATTAGCAGCCATTTTTAGAACCCCACGGAATTAGCTGCCTTTACCTTAAATGTAGGGGTTTTAAAGAGTTTTAAGTAAAACTTAGGTGGCCTGAGTTAAATATACTATTCCATTTACCAGTTTGTACATTTTTACGACCATATGCCATGCATGAGGAAATAAGGTATACATCATAAGCACTACTTCGCATAAACAATCGTCTGGGCGTATACCCGAAATGGTAATGGAACGTTCTAGAAAAGTCTAGGATGGTGTAGAAATATCTTTCTGGAAGCTATGGCTAGAATATTCTGGAAGTGAAAGAATGTTCTGGAATTGATCTTACTGTCCATGATCACACGCAACACCAGTGGACTCACAATCTTCTCTTAATTTCACAGAAAACGTTAAAATCTCAATCACTCCGTAAAAGTACGCCGCTGGTTGAAGCCGGTTTTCTGAGGCCGTGGTATCACTCCGGCTGAGCAGGCTCTTTCAAGCCCCAGCATGGCTCTCCCCATTATGCTTTCTATAAGGCGCTACTTCACGCCAGTTTTCTGTGAGGCCGTTGTATCACTCCGGTCGAGCCGGCCCATTCACGCCGAAACGTGCCTCTCCCACAATTATTACTTTCTGGGCGGCGCTGCTTCACGCCGGTTTTCTGTGAGGCCGTTGTATCACTCCAGTCGAGCCGGCCCATTCATGCCCAAGCGTAGCTCTCCCACAATTAAGCTAAAGCTTGAATAGCATTGTGTATACCAATTCATATTAATTTATAATAGAGCTTTTGAAAACCCGGTAAGTTATCAAAGGAGCACAAAACTTTTTCATACGCTCTTTACAGCGTTTGAAAAGCTGCTGAATTTTAAAATCACTGCCACTTATAAATGCATATGAGCAACGGGAAACCCAACCTTAAGTAATCAAAATGGTGGGTTTTTCCATAGAACTAGAAATAGAAATAAAAAATACTGTTTAGGAGGAAACAGAAAACCTTATTTTCAAAGTTGGTTTATAAAAACACACAATGTACACTCCCGTTCAAATACACACACCCCTAATACCACACACACACAGCACACACCGCACACACACCTTCATAAACACACACAGCTCCAAATAATTAATATCATTCTGATCAACTTCTGTTTAAAGACACACACTCCCGTACAAAGACACGCACATACACTCACAAATATATACACTCTCCCCACACACACACCACACACACGCACATACACGTACACACACACAGCCACACACTCTCACAGACACACACACACACCCACACACGATAAATTGTTGGGTAACTTATTTATTTAATTTTGGTCCTATTTGGCGCTCTTATTAGCTATACACATCTCTGAAACTTTAAAGGTATTTATTTATTAAACTAGTGGCCTGCCCTCACTTCTTTTCGGACAGTAGTTCCATTATCTACCAATAGATGACGCTGGGTGTTGATTGCATTGCGCTAGTGTTTCGTCTTTTCAGTCTGTATATAAGGCTTGTCAATGTCATAGAATTTAACTTTTATAAATAGTATAGATTAGACTATGTTACTTAACAGTCTTAAAATAAAGTGTTTACATAGGTACATAATAGTACCGACTAGCATGTATATGTCACCGGAAAATAACAAGACTCGTAAGTTGATATATTTTCTAGGTAGTTGATCAACTCTCGGAAAATAATAAACGGCAGTTGAAATGTACTATATAACGCATTTAATTTTTAGTAAGTTGATTATTTACGGCGTCTTGCCGTTAAATCATCCGACAAAGGCAAGGTTTACGTTGATTGGTTAATAGACTCATGTGATTTTATACCTGCCAATGCTGTCGACCAATCAGAGAAAAGTGTATTAAGTGACGGATAATAGTGTACCGTCAAATAGTAGGTACACTGGACAACGATTGGCCCATTTGTGGATGATTTTACTTGTAGCAATATAGTTAATTATTAAATTACGGCTAGGTACCATTAGTTGACCAATTACCTAAATTCAATGCGTTAAATAGTACATCTTAACTGCCGTTTATTATTTTCGAGAAGTTGATCAACTACCTAGAAATTGATCAACTTACGAGTCTTGTTATTTTCCGGTGACATAGTGTATATGTCGGTAAAATGACCCTGTAAGGGTTTGTACAATGGCAACTAGAACTACCTATAAAAATAAATAAACTATGTATTGAAGAGGAAAGACAGTCTTTATTGTGTGATATCCAAAGCTGAATAAATCGAGAGGCTTATAGTTATAGATGCATCGTTGTCCTGAAACAAACTGCTTTCAAACGAGTGAACTAACTTTTCTCTCACGGCGTTGCCTGCGTGGTTTGAACGGTATTTTCGCGGAATCAGGTTTCCCGTAGGAATCATAAAGTCAAAAGTGATGATTGCAATTGATGATGATGATGATGATGCCTTCCCAGCCGATTTCGGCTATGGCGACCACTTTTTGTACATTAGGTACAGTGGCCAGCACATCAAGTTACTACAATCTGTCAAATTTCCTCAGTTGATATTGAACCAAACACGTTTGACATAAAAGTGAGGTTCGATTGAAGAAATTTGACAGATTGTAGTAACTTGATGTGCAGGCCACCGTACATAGAGGATATAAGGTATTGCAATAGGGTATTTGACTAATCTCGATATAGTAAAAAATATTTATACTTTTCCAAAATACTGGTAAATAAGAACCAACGGCCAAAATTTTCAGTTAAAAATATAAAGTCTAGCTGGTTTTATGAGCATTCAAAGTTTCATGGGCAAGTCCATTTTTAAAGTATAAAATTTAAAAAAAATAATTATATCATTGAACTACCCGTACATTTTTCACCAACTTTTATTATGAAACCATTTACTTAAACGAAACATTTGATATAGCTACCAAACAAAATTTACTAGACGCGCATACAAGATACGGGCGTGTGACGTCACTTGCCTGTAGCCATTTTGTATAGAGCGTTTTGGGCTTGCCCAAATATGTGCTCTTAAAGTTGTGATATCTCAGGTGATTCAAATCAGAATCGAGCAATTCTTTCAGTAATGTTTCTTAAATTGAGAGGTCTTTTGATTAAACACATAATTTTTTTTTTGTCAAATACCCTATTATGAATGTTACAATTAGGATGATGCGTCTTCTTTAATTAAACGTGACGTCACTCTTGACGCCATGACATTGACAAGAGTTTTTCGCTGGAATTAAAAGTTGACAGAGAAAATTCAATAATTTGATTAAAACTCAGATTTTCCTTAATTTTCATGATTTTTCGTATAAAATAGATGTACTTACTTACTACCTTCAACATGCAAACGAATTAAAAAAATTGTCATCTTGCACACCTATTGGTTAATTAATTTGGGAGAGCCATGCTTCGGCATGAATGGGCCGGCTCGACCGGAGTGATACCACTGCCTCACAGAAAACCAGCGTGAAGCACCTGTGCTGTGTTTCGCCGAGTGAGTGGGGGTACCGGAGGCCCATCAGGGGGGAAGGGGATAAAAGGTTAGCAGCGCACTTGTTGCATGTGTTCATGGGCGGCGACAATTGCTTACCATCAGGTGATCCGCCTGCTCATCTGCTACCTACCACATAAAAAAAAAGTATAACTACAATTTCTTGGTCAACATTGACGTTACTCAAATAGCATTTTATTCTCTTTAAAAGGCCACATTTAGTTCATTGATGATATCTTAGCATTAACAGAGGTCACACGTGGTACATTAGCTGTAATAAAGCGAGCATACCCACCTAAACCTGTGTAAGGAATCTATAGCGGTGTAATGTAGCTTATTAAGTAACTATTGGCGTTTTGCCAGGACACCATTGCTCTTCTAGTCAGCTTTCATTTCATAGCTGAACAAAAACCTTATAAGATATGTAATTCTGCATGGGCTATTCAGAGGTTCACATGTACGCTGTAGGTTGCTCGCATCGTAACACAACACCTGTGAACCTTTCTAGAGCTCACGTCAATATGATGGTACACGTGTGTAACTTTATACAGGTCGCAACACTAATTTTGAGTTACAATAGTTCATTGTAGATGCAGACAATGACCACCATTTTTTTACTCTTAATAAACCTATAATATTTTTATATTAAGTACGATTTTATCACTTATCAGGAGTTTTCGTTATTGATTTTGTAGTTGATATTTAAATACAAACCCATGCAGTAATTTTAATGTCATTAAAACACAAATATGAAAATATTGATTTGTTTGTCTCTGTTTATTTTGTTAAACTTATTTGATTATATTATAATATAGCATAGGCGCGTGAAAATTTTAAACAATAATGTGTATATTCTTTACGATAAATTTAAATTACCCGTAAAATTAACACAACATCATATATAAACAGAGTGTACTTAAAAATTAAATCACATCAAAATGGCTTCACAATCTCCCTCTGATATTATGTACATGCAAGCAAAACATGTGTAGCAAATATTATGCGTTACAAAAATGGTACTCAAGTGACTATTTCGATCCAAAAGCGGCTTAAAAGTCGGTTATAGGGTACATTTGTGATTACGAGTGTTAACAATTGGCTCTATAATTGTTCACTCGTCACTTATAATAAACTCCCTTGTCTATATAAATAACCACAGGGAATCTAAAATAGTGCCATTCGTCAGCTTGTTAAAACCACAGTTCTCTCTTTAAACTACCATTAAAGAGCCACTATTCTACTACTGTGTACCTTTTGAGAACTTAAAGCTGAATAATTTGTGCCCAAATCGGTGGTAAACGGGCTGTACAGCATGCTATACAACTCTTGTGCAGCTTACATAGACAGCTTAAAGAATAAATGTACACCATTAGTCAACTCCTATAGAACTCTCAATGCTACTTGGGATAGTAAAAGATGAGCAGATTGTACAGTCAGCCAAACATCAGTTTACCACAAACTGTCAAATTTTCCCAATTGATATCAATCTAATTGGGTAGCCCACTAAGATGAGGAGTTGATTAAATAAATTTTACAGTTTTATATACCTACTTTTAAGAGTGGCTGTACGTACCAAGTAAACCGAACGTGTGGTTGTTCGTACTAGCACGTTTCTGCACAATAGCAGCATAACTCTTCATTGAATTCCATAGATAAGGCAAACGCTTCCAACTTTAGTTTATTCTCACAAACTTCCTATTGGACGTAACAAATAGTTTGCAATCGTCCAAGCCGACGCATACTATATTGCCATGTACGAAACGATGTTCAGTGAAATATACAGGGTCTTATCTGTGAACAATTACAACATACTAGCATACCATATTATCAGCATTAAATTTTTGTAATATTTTGTGCAGTAAAGAGTATCTATTTTTGGAAACATGCATGTGTTCACGCTAGCAAAGCCAAGCGCACCATAAAAGTAAATATTTTAGTTCGTCCATTCGCCGCTAGATGGAACTATGCTAATTTGCATCGCGCAAGCGTTTCGATTTTTCGATTGAACTTAAGGTCCCAAACATTTTTCATGAATATACTACTATTACTAGAACTTATAGATGTAGAGTAGTTTCATTCATTTTAGAACACCCAGTTCCAGATCACCCAGGTCGTATTCAGCATGAAAAAATTTAAAAATTTTCATATAAAGTCGGTCACGTGAATTCATTTTGAATGGGAAGTCGAAAAATTTTTTTTAAGAATTTTCCAAACTCGTTTTTACAATTTTTTCAAAATGATTGGTAGAATACGTGGTTATAGGAATGTACTTAATGTTAATAGAACGTTGGGGGAGGCCTATGTCCAGCGGACGTCTATTGGCTGTTAGTATACAGCCACACATCAAAAAGTATACAAAACTGTCAAATTTCTCCAATCGACTTTCAACTTACTGTCATATACCTACATTAGGTTGAAAATCAATGTGGCATTTTCTTAAAAAAATAAAAAGGTAATAAAATAATATCTCAATAGATGGCGCCTAAGATGGCGCTTAGCAGGTGAAAATAGTTCTGTCAATGTCAATTCCGTTAATACCAAAGACTACGTCAAAGACAATACACACATTGATTTGACAGTTAAATTTTGTGAATTTCACGCCATCTAGTAAGCGTTTTGGAACATAATTTTTTTTTGAAAACGCCTCATTGAGAAACTTTGACAGGTTGTGGTAACCTGATGTGTGGCGGACTGTATATAAAAGTGTATAGAGACTAACTAGATCGACTACGGCTTAAATACTTACGGCAAAGTTGGAACTTTCCATACAACAAAATAGACGACAGCAAAACATTCTGGATTTAAGTTATTACCCAGCCTCTGACTTTGTTTGTTGTTTAATGCCCGTTTGAGGGAGTTAGCGTTTCATTTTACACTTTTGCTTTTTAAAGCTTCATCGTTACGTTTGTACAGACAGCCACACATAAGGTTAACACAACCTGTCAAATTTCTTGAGGTAGTTGATTTTCAACTTAAATATGACAGAAAATTTGTCATTAGTAGTTTGACAGCTATATAAATTTTGAAATTAGGTAAGTAATGGCGTCGGGGTCAAAAACAAAATTTGTAGTAGGTAGGTAGGTACGAGTTTTGAAGCTCGAAAAAGCTTGAAAAATTTCGAAAATACGCTCTTTTGCGATTGGATCCTTCAGCAGCCTTGGCATTTTGGTTTAATTATAATAAAAGGTCCCAATGACTAAAAATAAAACTGATTTCATAAGCCATTTTTTACAAAGTATCAGCCTTTATACAAGGGCACAGGCCTCCATCATGGAAATCAAGTCATCGCTACTATGATGGAATTAGGCTTCATCACCATTGCTCGACTGAGGAATCGAACCTGGCACCTCAAGATCGTGCTACTTAATCCACTAGACCAAGGAGGTGTCTGAAAATTATTTGTAGTGTACATAAGTAGGTAACTTAAAATGCAAATAATAATAAATAAAAAAATATTACCTAGGTAAGTACTTATTAAACCATAGGTATAGAGAGTAAGGTTGTGAAAGTATATTTAATGTTTAAAATATTATGTTTAAATTTTACGGTAAAATTGATTATAATGTTTGGTCGTTTCATAATTTTTACGTTGAAAATTCAACCTACGTACTTTTTTAATAAGCGCACAAATGTAAATAAAAAAAGTTATATAAACTACAAAAATAGGATACTTCTTTCATTTAATTTAAAATTTAGTAAAATGAAGTTGTTTCTTAATTGTTTGTTTGTATTAGGTAAGATTACTATAATAATTATTTAACTGTGGGAGAGCCACGCTTCGGCATGAATGGGCTGGCTCGACCGGAGTGATACCACTGCCTCACAGAAAACCGGCGTGAAGCAGCCCCTGTGCTGTGTTTCGCCGAGTGAGTGAGGGTACCGGAGGCCCACCCGGGGGGAAGGGGATAAAAGGTTGGCAGCGCACTTGTAGCTTCACTGGTGTTGCAAGTGTCCATGGGCGGCGGCAATTGCTTACCATCAGGTGATCCGCCTGCTCATCTGCTACCTATCACATAAAAAAAATATATATATTTATATATAATTTTTTATGTGATAGATAGGTAATTTGGCGTGTCTATCTCTTTGTCTGTCTGTGTGTGTGTTTGTCTAAGATGGCATCGTAGCTCCCGAACGGATGAACCAATTTGGATTTTGTTTTTTTTTTTGTTTATAATAGTCGAGAGAGTTCTTAACCTAGATTGGATGGCCGCCAACTTAAGATGGCCGCCATCACAAAATGTTTTCATTAGTATTTTTACTTGATTTCCGTAATGTTATCAATTATAGCTTAAGTAGTAGAATGAATACATTATGAAAACTCGTCGTGGGTTTTATAAATTAATTTTTTCTTAGTTAAATTTAAAATACATACCTGAAATAAATACTCAATAGTCATCAACTTTCTTAAATATAACCTGTTAAAGAATAAACTAAAAGGTAAACTTTAAGCAGTAGACTATTTTGCCCCTCAGGGCGGAAGACTATTTTCCCTCCAAGGCGGAAGACTATATTGCCCCTCAGGGCGGTAGACTATTTTGTCTCTCAGGGCGGAAGACTATTTTGCCGCGTAGGGTGGAAGACTGTTTTGCCCCTAGGGCAAAGACTTTTTTCCACTCAGGGCGGACGACTGTTATGCCGCTTAGGGCGGAACACTACTTTGCCTCTCAGGGCGGAACACTACTTTGCCTCTCAGGGCGGAACACTACGTTGCCTCTCAGGGCGAAAGACTATTTGGCTGCTCAGGGCGAAAGCTTATTTTGCCCCTCAGGGCGGAAACCTATATTGCCGCTCAGGGCGGTAGACTATTTTGCCCCTCAGGGCGGTAGATTATTTTGTCGCCAGGGGCGTGAGACTAGTTTGCCAGGTGTGACGCTCCCGGGAGGTGACGGGAGCAGGGTACGACACCTTTTCGCCGCTCGCACCTACTAGTGAGGGCCAGTGGGTTCAGCGTTTTTTTCTAACCTAGTAATTAAATTAATGTGTGTTTCAGCATTAATCACCTGGTGGCAAGCCGGCCGCAGTGGAACATGGAGGTGCCAAACCTGACGTCGATGGTCACTCTTCCGCTCCAGATACCAATGAACATTCTAAATAAATTTGTTACTTAATTAATTCTAATTTGGTTTTAATACTAAGTTTAGACAACATCACATAAATACAAGATGTATTAGTTAACATTTGCCCAGAAGATGCCTGTTCACAGATGTTGTTTTCAGATAAGTACGTAAGTAGGTACACCCTGTATTATTCTGGTCTTTTCCTTTGTGCTATGGAAACCACAAACCACTAAGGAGTAAGTTATTACATAAACAAATGTAATTGTTGTATTTAAGTCAATAAATATATTTGATTTTGATTTGAATATTATAAATGTGAAAGTAACTCTGTCTGTCCGCTGTCTGTTACCCAAAACTGGAATTGAAACAAGACCAAAAATCTACTACAATGTTGCTACTGCAATAAAATGATACTATAGTAAGTATACTTACCCCTTTTTTCTAAAAACACTCGCTGATATAATTTATTTATTGGTAATTTTGATTCTATAATTTAAAAAAATAATTTAATTTCCTTTATTCACGTAAATACAAGACCCTTTAATAAAAACTTAACCATCCGTAATTTTAGATTTCAAAGATGGTATTGCGCTTGTAACACCTCAGGTGTTAATAACATTTGGTATCTACCTGCACCTTTTTAACAATGTATGGAAACTTGACAGTTTATTCTGCTTAATAAGAAAAACAATGCCAAAAAGGTTGGCGAAACCTAAAAACGTCACTTGAAAATGACATATAAGTGACATTAACAAATTTGACAGTGACATCTGTCGTAAATTTTTTGGTCTTGAACTCCAGTTTAGAGTATAAATGGATTCCGGATTTAGATGGTCTAGACTCTGAAAAAGATCATAAGCTGTAAGGGGTTAAAAGGGCGTGAAAATAATTAAAAATGATACCCAAAGATAGGTACTCCACGCGGACAAAGTCGTGGGTAATTTTTTTTCAGTTCAGTTTCATTAAAACTTGCTGTTACTAACAGCAAGTTTTAATGAAACGAAAAAGCAAGGCTCCAATGTACCTCCCTAATACCTAGTTTCCAGTATTGCATCAGTCAGCTCGTTATCTTCAATCCAATCCCATTGCAGCCTACTTTTCATGATAGCAAACGGATGCTCATACAAATCCATACACGTCCATACATGTTAGTTTACACGCTTCTCCTTGTATGGCGATTCAACGCGAGATCTGTCGTTCTGAAGGCTTTGATTGTTTGAAGCTGGGACAGTCTAGTCAAGTGGTTTTCTAGGATAAACTGCCGCACTCATAGACTTCATTTAAGCTGACGCTCAATATCTTAATCTATCTTAAGAGATAACTTCTGTAGACAACGACAAGGCTTATAGGTAAACCGAAAACACGAAACGCTTGCGCGATTTAATTAAGCACAGCGCCATCTATTGGTTCGTTTCTGAATTACGGTCCCGAAGCGAAGTTAGGGCGGGCCACTAGTTAACAAAATAAAGGCGAAAATTTTTACTTAAGTCAGGCCTGTCCCACTCCGCGTGTAGGTATCGAACTTGCAAGTACATGCGGCGTCCCCTCCGGAGGGGCAAATTAGTAGAAAATCACGAACGAGCGGCGACGCACGCGCGACAGTTGCTTGCGATAGAAAGAGAACGCACTTCTAGGTAGGAATAATGGTAGGCATTGAACGCTGAGCGGTCGGAATTTCAACGTTAGATTATAGTAGTCTGAGTCTTTATTTCCATAAACGGTTTGTAGAAGTGGGTCTTCTGTACCTTGTACTATTAAGTATTCTGTGCTTAAGTGACAATCAAGGTTTAGTTAAGTAACCGATTCATAGCGTAGCCCACTTTTTTTTATGAGATAGGGGGCAGACGAACAGACGGATCACCTGATGGTAAGTGATTACCGCCGCCCATGGACACCCGCAACAGCAGAGGAGTCGCAAATGCGCTGCCGACCTTTTAAGAAGGAATACGCTAGCTTTTTGAAGGTTTGTAGGTCTTCTAGGGACTTTTGCCGATGGCGCCTAACAAGTCTTCTGTGACGCCTACTGGCGTCAGCCGCCACACAGTAAAGTGACGCCCTTGGGCGTCTTTCGCCATGATTGAACACATTTTGCTTTTTTTTTTTACACTAGAGGCGGCAAACGAGCAAGCGGGTCACCTGCTGGTAAGTAATCACCGCTGCCCATGAACATCTGCGAGATCAGAGAGGTCGCTGATGCGTTGCCGGCCTTTCAAGAAGGAGTACGCTCGTTTCTTGAAGGTCCCTAAGTCATAGCCGTCAGGAAATACTGCCGAAACTAAACTATTCCACAAGACTGAGGTTTGCGGGAGAAAATTCCTCGAAAAACTTTTGTTATGATATTGACTTGTTTTATTTTCATTCAGTCGGCATCAGATATCAATCCTATAAGACGCCGGTACCCTCATTCACTCAGCTAAACATAGCGCAGGCAATGCTTTACACTGGTCTTCTGTGAGGTGGTATCATTATCGAACCGATAAATCGAACCGAGAGTCACGCTTCGGCATGAATAGGTCGGCTCAACCGGAGTGATACCACAGCCTCACAGAAAACCGGCGTGAAGCAGCCCCTGTGCTGTGTTTCGCTGAGTGAGTGAGGGTACCGGAGGCCCACTCGGGGGGGAAGGGGATAAAAGGTGGCAGCGCACTTGTAACTCCACTGGTGTTGCAAGTGTCCATGGGCGGCGGCAATTGCTTAACATCAGGTGATCCGCCTGCTCGCCTGCTACCTATCACATAAAAAACAAATCGAAGCGTGAAGAAGCATCTCGCGGGCCAGTACAAGTATGACAGAGACGGCTGTGATGCCGTGCCGTCGCGTCCGTTGTAACTGCAACGTGGGCTCTTATCAACTCGATTGGCATTCAATGGGGATTTGTGGACAAAATTTTACAACGAGTTCACAAATCCCCATTGATGGGGATTATCAATGGGGATTAGTGGAATAACCCTTGCTTAACATCAGGCTGAGGTGAGCCAATTGGCTGGCAGGCTGAGGTGAGTTATAAAAAAATTAAGTACCAGGAATAATAATTAACAAATAAAACCAAAAATGTGTTCTAATACGAATTTTATTACCTCCATATAAAAACAAATCAAAAAATAAATTTCAATATCCAAAAGATCTAATTTCGACACCAATTCAAAAATACAGTTTAATACCCTTCAAAACTACATTTTATCTACCCCAAAACGAGGTATTGTCTAAAGGGGGTCTCTAATACCCGCAGGGGGCAACGGTGGTGGGGGGCACGGGCAGGGGCACGGGCAAGGAGGCGGGCAGGGGGGTGGACAAGGGCAGGGGCAGATCGGGCAGGGGGGAGGCGGGCAGGGGCAAGGGGACGGACAGGGGCACGGTGGCGGGCACGGTGGGGGGCACGGCGCCTGAAAATAATTAGAAAATAAAATAAATAAAAAATAAATAAAATATTATAAATGCGAAATTAACTCTGTCTGTCTGTCTGTTACTCTTTCACGCCAAAACCACTGAACGGTTTTGAATGAAATTTGGTAAATGTAGATGGTCTAGCTAGACCCTGAGAAAGAACATAGGCTACTTTTTATTGTGAAATGGGGGTTGCAAGGGGTTAAAAAAGGGGGGGGGGGTGAACATTTCGTGGTGCGAGGGCTTCGCGTTATTTGCCCCACGACTTTTTTCCCGCGATGGACGATGAGGGAGAGTCCCAGGGATTTTAGTCGTTAAACCCCCCGCTGTCATGCGGGTGTATGTGTAACGCATTTCCTCTGGGGTAACCAAAAAAAAGGGGGGGGGGGGGGTGAAAATGATTAAATAATTAAAAATGCTACCCAAAGATACTATTCCACGCGGACGAAGTCGCGGTGCTCTATTAATGTCCTGCGTCGATGGCTGATTGTTAAGATTGGCTGCCATAGCCGTATTATCGGTTAGGTGGACATTATGTTCCCACCTGGCAGGGGCACGGGCAGGGGGTGTAGATGGTGGCGGGCCCCGCGCAGGGGGGGCAGGGGCGCCCGATGCAGATCTGCGGCGGGCTGATGTTGGGCTGCCCCACCTCGCCGTAGCAGATGGTGGACCCGTCACACTGGTTCTGGCACCGCCATGGCGCTGCCGCCGCGTACCCGATCACAGCTATGATAAATTGGAATAACAGGTAAAATAAAAAAAGTGAAACGAAAATGTAAAAAAAAATACTAGAAATACCTATACTACGTGGGACAACTAGAGCTAAAAAAAATAAATAAAAAAAAAAAAAACCCAAAGCTATTGGAATAGGTAACAGGAATAAAGTGCATCTATCATGTTAGATCATCAAAATAAGCAAAATAAAAATCAGCTGCGCCATACAAAACAGAATATTCTCCAGGCGAGAATGTATGGAACAGCTGCCTAGTTTAGAATCATTTGTTTGTTTGTGTGTAAGTATGTGTGCTTGATATTAAGAATCTGAGTGAGAACTGCTGCCGATAAACGGTTACGCCGTTTGGCAGAAATTTATATAAGTATAGCGGCCGCCCGCGACTTCGTCCGCGTGGAAAAGTAACTTTTTACCCCCCTTTTAACCCCGTACAACCCCCTTTTCGCAATAAAAAGTAGCCTATGTCCTTTCTCAGGGTCTCGACCATCTGTCTGTATACCAAATTTCATTTAAATCCGTTCAGTAGTTTTGGCGTGAAAGAGTAACAGACAGACAGACAGACAGACAGAGTTACTTTCGCATTTATAATATTAGTATGGATGGATAGTATGGATAGTATGGATGTAATGTCTTTAATGTTGTGAAATCAATAAATTAAAAAAAAAAGCTGATTTTTATTTAGTTTATTTTGATGTTCTAACATGCTAAACAGGCCTTATTCGTGTTATCTGTTAGGATTGCTTCAGGGTTAAAACTATTAAAATTTAACGGTGTAGGCCTATATTGCCAGAAATACGGATCTCACAAAGTCTGCCCCATGGAGGCTGATGAATGAGGATATGATTTCCAAAATTAATAAAAAAAAATGTTAGTCTGTGTTTTTTTATGTTATGTTTGTGTGGTGATGAATTTTTGAAGGAAATCATACGATATGATAACATCGACGATGGTACTTGGCGCCGAGTACTAGCGTAAGTACAAATACAAATACAAATTTGTAAGTAGCGTAGGTACCTACGTAATCCTAACTAATTAATCCTAACTTCCTAATCTATATCTATACTTTTTTTTATTAGACTATACTAGGCCAACGCTTGACCACAATCGCACCTGATGGAAAGCGACGATGAGGTCTAGGATGACACGCGTTTGCCTAGAAGATGCCTGTTCACTCTTGCCTTAAAGATAGCCAAGTTATAGTACTATTTATAAAAAGATAACTTCTATAGACAACGAAAAGGCTTATAGGTAAACCGAAAACACGAAACGCTTGCGCGATGTAATTGAGCACAGCGCCATCTATTGGTTCATTTCTGAATTATGTTCCCGAAGCGAAGTGAGGGTGGGCCACTAGTTAAATTATAAACGCGAAACTCTGTCTGTTACTCTTTCACGCCAAAACTACTGAAATGATTTGAATGAAATTTGGTATACAGATGGTCTAGACCCTGAGAAAGGACATAGGCTACTTTTTATTGCGAAAAGGGGGATGTAAGGGGATACAAGGGGGGTGGGGGTGAAAATTAGTAAATACTTAAAAATGCTACCCAAAGCTGAGTGGAATTCATTTTGGTTACACGTCACGTAAAATGTATAATTTGTTTTTTTTTTTTAGATTGTTGTATTTTTCTTTTGTTTTATGTGATTATGTTGACCAAATATTTTTTTATTCATTCATTCAAAGATACTATTCCACGCGGACGCAGTCGCGAGTAACAGCTAATCTTCTATATCTATACTATTTATAAAGAGATAACTTCTATAGACAACGACAAGGCTTATAGGTAAATCGAAAACACGAAACGCTTGCGCGATGTAATTGGACACAGCGCCATCTATTGGTTCATTTCTGAATTACGGTCCCGAAGCGAAGTGAGGGCGGGCCACTAGTAAGTCTATAAAAATATAAGTATAACTAGACCAGTCCCAACTCAACCCAGTCTTCCCAGAATATAAAGTTTTGTGCAAAACATATCTGAAATCAGCCATCAGAACTCCAACGTGTTTTAAGTTAACTAAACTTATTGTTTGTCTCATATCTTCGACGCAGAACAGATGCATTCATCTGTTACGGAAGTTTGGACTGCCCTGGATATTATTGAAAATAACAGAATAGAGAAATGAGTTCACAAAATATTTAGTTCGTATTGTTGGACTAAATAACAAAAAGTAGTGAAACGAAAAACAGTATCTGAAAATCCTAGTGTGGGACCTACAGGTCAGATTTCCTGTATTGTTGCAATATTATTATCCTAGCTTTTAATTTAGCTTTTAAGTCCTATTAAGTCTAGTTTTAAGTACATAATACTGTAACAAACGATTGAAAATAAAACATTTGTATTTGTATTTTGAAAAAGATTCGTATGAAAAGTAAAAAAAAATATAGGTACATAGGTACTTAATTCGACCCATGTTTCTAGGAGAAAGCTAGGTCACATCGAGCTTAAAAATTTGGATAGTAATTAAATTCACCTTGTTTAGGCTAATAATTGTACTCAGGGGGGAAGGGGATAAAAGGTTGACAGCGCACTTGTGACTCCACTGGAGTTGCAATGGTTGCCATTAGGTGATCCGCCTGCTCATCTGCTACCTATCATATTTGTATGTGTTCTGTATGGAACAAAGACTTTTTCTACTTTTTCTGTCACATAAAAAAATATATTAATGAAACTTACCTAATACCAAGAGTGCCTTAAAACCCACCATCTTGTCTGACATACAAGTCTCTGGCGACCTTCCGTTTTATACCAAACCTTGTCATAAGCATAAATGGTTTACAAAACGCTCCGATGAATGCAAATTTACACTTAATTTTAACGCTAAATTCCATTATAATCTGAAAATTGTTGAAAATTAACTTATGGGACTTCAACTTCAACAGTGAGCCACGCTTCGGCATGAATGGGCTGGCTCGACCGTAGTAATACCACGTACTCCTCACAGAAAACCGACGTAAAGCAAAGGCCACTCCTAAAAACCGTTTATGGAAATGAAGACCCAGGCTACCATAACATAACGTTGAAATTCCGACCGCCCAGCGTTCAATGCCTACCATTATTCATACCTAGAAGTGCGTTCTCTTTCTATCGCAAGCAACTGTCGCGCGTGCGTCGCCGCTCGTATCGTGATTTTTCTACTAATTTGCCACTCCGGAGGGGACGCCGCATGTACTTGCAAGTTCGATACCTACACGCGGAGTGGACAGCCTGCCATCAGTAATCTGTCTGCTTGTAGACCTATCACATGAAACAGTTCTTTTACAGTTACAGAAAATTCAATGTGAGAATTTTTCCATTCAATTTTGGACAGTGTCATATTCGACCTCAATTCGTAGCCCGAGGAATTGTCCCCCTGAGAAAGCTTTAGAAAGATTTTATCGTCTGTCAAATTTTTCGATTTCTACCGCAACCTGTTATCCCAGAATTTTCTATTCCAGCTCCCACATATTTTGTGCAACACACATTGTTATAAGGAAAACTCGAATTCTCAACGGCTAGACGGATTCTGTAGCCAATCAGAAAGGATAAAAGAAACAAATTGGTACTTTGTGTAATAACGCCATTTTGGTTTGGTATATTTCAAATGAAGCTAGAAATACCGATAGAGGACTGAAATTGATAAAATTAGACCAAATTGTATGATCAGTTCTTGTATCTTTTCGTTGAGAACACAATGCTTCGAGAGCAAATGCGTTTTTCGAGGAATTTTCTCCCGCGAACCTCAGTCTTGTGGAATAGTTAAGCTGCTGACGGCTATGACTTAGGGACCTTCAAGAAACGAGCGTACTCCTTCTTAAAAGGCCGGCAACGCATCAGCGACCTCTCTGATCTCGCAGATGTTCATGGGCGGCGGTGATTACTTACCAGCAGGTGACCTGCACGTTCTTATAAGACCACCTATTCTATTTGCAGTCAGCCACACATCAGTAGCCTTACCATGAGTTTGAAATACTATCCTCGCTATCGAAAACTATCGCTTTGTCTCATTTTATTGTGATGCATTTGAAAGAGACAGAGCAATAGTTTACGTTATGTCAGTTTTCGATGTCAACTCATGGTAGCGCTACTGGTTACCACAACCTGTGAAATATTCTTAATTGATATTCAACCTAATGTGTATGATAGTAAGTTGAGAGTCAATTGAAGAAATTTGTCAGTTTTGTATACTCACTTTGATGTGTGACTGTACAGACCTACATACTATTTATTGCGTTTGTTTCTCTGTATTTCATTTCTGTGCATTATAGAATGATGATAATACCTACCTAGTTTCCATAGTAAATTCAGACATATCTTTCCAATGACGTAAGTCCAAATTATTAAAAACAAAACCACGGCCTATCAAAACTTAAATTATCACCGTTGCAAATTAATTATATAAGTTTTGTAAATCATTTTACGTCAAGCAAATAAAATTAAGGAAAAGTTTAAACTGTAGCCGCAATGTAAGAATTGATGATTTAGTATAAATTGTAAGACTTTACGACGGAGAGCACACACGGTTGTCGAAAATGGGGCGACTGTCGGCGTTGGGATTGTTAGGTGAGTTAGAACTAAATTAAAAAATAAAAAAAAATTAAGAAAAAAAAAACAAAAAAAAATAAAAAAAACAATTAAAGATACAAAAAAAACTGATATTCGGCTACGGTGGCCAATCATAACTGGGCAAATATTGGTGTGATGAACAGAACAGCAACATTGGATTTGGAACAGTGACCAGCTAAAAAATCTTAAAATTCCTGCTCGAGGTTTTTTGCCCAAGTTGCCCCCTTAGCGAGTGCTTAGGCTACTTAGCACGGAGTCAGGTCAATGTATGAGATGATTATGATTTTTTTTCTATCTCGGTAGCAGGACGAGCAGGCTGGATCGCCTGATAGTAAGCAATTACCGCCGCCTATGGACACCTGCAATACCATTAGCATTGATTTGCAAAGTCGCTCGTTGTCTGAATTCTTTCTAATCACTTTTTTCTCCCCCCAGCGCTAGTAGCCACGACCTTGGCGGCACCAACGCCTCAGTACTGTCCGTGTCCGTGTCCACCGCCGCCATGCCCGTGCGTGATCCCCTGCCCACCCCCGCCCTGCCCCTGTGACCCCTGCCCGCCGCCCTGCCCGTGCCCGTGCGACCCCTGCCCGCCGCCCTGCCCGTGCCCGTGTGACCCCTGCCCGTCACCGTGCCCTCCGCCGCCACCAAGTAAGTGTCCATACCCGGCACCACCGTGCCCTTGTTACAATTGCCCGCCACCCTGCCCGTGTCCCTGTGACCCCTGCCCGCCGCCCTGCCCGTGCCCGTGTGACCCCTGCCCGTCACCGTGCCCTCCGCCGCCACCAAGTAAGTATCTATACTAAAAACTAGAATTCAAGACCAAAAAATCTACGACAGATACGTCACTGTCAAATCTGTTAATGTCACTTATGTCATTTTCAAGTGACGTATTCAGGTTTCGCGAACCTTTTTGGCATTATTTTTCATATTAAGCAGACTAAACTGTCAAGTTTCCATACATTGTTAAAGTGTTGTGGGTAGATACCAAATGTTATTAACACCTGAAGTGTTACAAGCGCAATAACATCTTTGAAAACTAAACAAGCTCTATATTGAATCCTACTTACTATTATAAAGGCGAAAGTTTGTAAGTATGGATGTATGGATGTTTGTTACTCTTTCTCGTAAAAACTACTGAATGGATTTAAATGAAACTTTACCACAATATAGCATATACATCAAAATAACACATAGGCTACAATTTTTGAGGTTTCTACGAAAATGAAGTCCACGCGAACGAAGTCGCGGGCAAAAGCTAGTAGACTATAATGATGTTTTTTTTCTTCCAGCACCATGCGGTGACGGCCCAATCAAGGTGCTGCTCCAGCGGTCCTGCATCCCCGAGCGTCTGCGCGCAGCAGGCTTCCAGCAGATCCCAGTGCCCGGCGGAAACATCTTCATCGCCGCCTCTCCCGACGTGATCATCCAGCCTCCCCCCATCATCGTCAAGCCCAAACCCCTCGACCCCATCACGCCACCCGCCATCTGCGTCCAACCGCCGCCCCTCCCACAAATCACCCCACCACCCATCATAGTCCGACCAGCCGCCCTCCAACCAATAACCCCACCAGCCATCAAGGTCCAACCACCCCCTCTACCTTGCATTCAACCCCCACCACTCTGCGTCAGGCCCCCTAAACCACCCCCAGTCCAACCATGCCCCATCAACATCCAACCCCCAACGCCTTCTCCGATCACACCCCCCCAAATCGTGATCAGGCCGCCTTCCCCTGCAACCATCCAGCCCCCTACCATCACCATCACGACTGATTCCATCATCAAGGGGCCGGAAAACCCCTGCCCGCCCCCTCCTTGCCCCTGCCCATCCCCTTGCTCTTACTAAAGGCTGAAGGGGTGAGACTACGCATCAATATGGACCATGAAAGCCATACGTGACCATCAAAATCCCATAACATTTACAGTTAAATACTGCAACTACAATTCCTATATTGACCAGTGCTTAAACCCGGTAGATTTAAAATGCATTTTCTTTTTCGTTATCTAAACTTTTGATTCAGCTATCGATTCAGCAAAGCAGATTTTAAGTCCCACCAAAAGCACTAGGTCTTTAACTGTAGCGTGATTTTAAGATTGTCCTCTGTATCGAACATTGGTCAATATTGATGCTTCTTTGTGGGTATTACTAGTTAATCATGGTACAAATTTCAAATGACATTGGAGCTTGGCGGTCTGACATCTTTAGCCTTGGTACAGTACCATAGATAGTAGGGTAACAGAATCTTTGGTACTTTGGAGCTTCAGTTTCTGCGATCAAGGACCCAATTGAAGTTATTGGGGTACTGTGATGGTTATGGTTGTGGCCTATAGATTTGGTAAAACTGCCGAACAAGAGAAGGTACCCCAATTTGAACATAGCTCGAGATTTTGTATCATGATGAATTAGGTGATGTTTCTTATAATAATTCAAGACAAAGATCTCTTTTGTGATAATATGACTCAACGGCCTTCCTAATGGACAAATCGATTGTATATTTTAAACCCCGTACGTATTTCTGTCTGTATGAATGTTTGCAAGCGTAGCTTAAGTATTTATATATTAATTGTATATATTAAGAAATATAAATCTATATTTCGGTTATTTTTTTCGTTTTATTGTTTACCCTTGCAAGAAAGAGCATAAAGTATTCCATTTTAAAATATCATTTTGTATACCTATATGATGGTGATCATTTACCACCTGGTGATACGTCTGCTCGTGTGCCACCTATAGAATAAAAATGCCTCACTACAAAATGTTTGTCATAATATATAGTACCTATAATACTTAAATACACTGAACAAACACAAGTGTTCATCACACGAATGTTTGTCCAGAGCGGGGATCCAACCCACGACCTTTGGCGTATGAGGCAGGGTCATTACCAAATGCGCTATTACATTATAATTTGGTATATCTCATACTGACTCCTTACTAAGGTAGCTTGATCAATTATGTTACAGATATAAGACAACAGATGAAACACAAATATCGATACCTTAAATCTCAAAGGGCGTAATCACCAAATCATCACTTTTCAGGAGAGCCGAAACAAAAAAAAAATCTAAGAATTAAATTCATAACTTTTAAACTAATAATGCCATATAAATGAAATTTTGATGTAATTATCGAGTATCGAGAGCTTTATAACACAGTTATATGGTATTCAAAATACAACCAATGTTTGCCAAACTGATTTGTGATTACGCCAAAAAAATATTGACAACTTGGCATTTACGACCTAAAAAAAAGGCTGTTCTGCAATAAGTTATGGTATAATGGCGTTTACGACTTGAATAAAAGGCTATTCTGCTCTATGCTATGGTGTAACAGCCTAGTTAACTTATAGAAAATGCATTTTAAAAAGCTATTTTCGGTTTTTTATAAGTAAAAACACTTCGAGGAAGATACAAATTAAGAGACAAATACGGGTAGTTTCATTATTACAAAATTTATAGCAAGTACAGAAATGAAAACGATTTTTATTATTTCAATTATACAAACGCAATCATTTTAGTTTGAAATTCAAACGAAAGTTATTGATTTCTATAATTTTGTTTTGTTTTTAAATTAGTATAAACGATATCTGCATCGACAGGACTTTTACTTAGAGCTTAAATTTTAATAAGTCTTCTACAACGTTTATTTTTAAAAATGTTAAAGCTAGGATTGATCTACATAAGATTTAAGCGCTAGCAAAACTCCCGCCACTTTGTTTATGTTTCAGGTTTTGCGTGCTATTAACAATCTTTAATAGGAGTACTGTTGGGCAAAAGAAAAACGTCAACTTTACTATATTAACAAGAATTTAATCACAGACATCGATACAATTCGGTTCGACGAGGGGAAATGAGTGGTATATTCTGCTCATTTTCGTATTTCCTCATTTTCGTCTAGGATACTGACACTAGAGTAATTCTTCTTACGTATGGGTAGTAAAAGTACTTGCTAATTGCATGTCTGAGCGTTTTTATTTTAGAATTTATAGAAACCGGACTAAACGCGATATTCATATGCAGTATTACTACCACTTACTTTATTTATTTTGTTTAAATTCTTAAAGTAACTCGAGTCGTAAACGCCACTGTTACACATATCTGTCCTATACGCCTCATTCGATAGTCAGTATTTTTCACATCATTATAATTTTAACTGGTGTATCGACCGAAACCTTAATAATGAATTTTTTCAAGGTATTTACGACTAAAATTCTTGCATTATCGACGGTAAACACGTGGGCTGTAATCACCACTTTTTTGCGAATTTTAAAACTTTGATAATACAGATCGATAGAGAAAAAAAAATGGAGTAAGATAGCATTCAAAAGTCATTTTGGCCAAAATGGTGATTACGCCCTTTGAGATTTAAGGTATCGATATAAGTTAAAACTGTTATACTATTAAGTACTGTTAGTTTACTATTACACTTCCTATCAAGAAATTCCGACACACTGATCCCCTCCCCCCCTGCAGGGCTCACGCACGCACCTCTACAACTAACGAACTGTTTATCCACGTGACAGGAATACAGGGCATATGCCTACAACAAATACTATGGATGGAAGCAACGAGAGAGAATATTTTTCTACTTATAGCGTAGTAGAGACAAAAACGTCATGGTACGGAAATCGGTCCCGTCATTTGAATTTTGTCAATTGATAATGAACATAATTCGTTTGATATTAAGGTTGTATTCAATCGGGGAAAGGCTGGCAGCTACCTACTTCGCTCAGCCACAGAATACTTCGTAGTACATGTACAGAAAGCCCACTCCTAAAAACCGTTTATGGAAATGAAGACTCAGGCTACCATAGCATAACGTTGAAATTCCGACCGCCCAGCGTTCAATTCAATGCCTACCATTATTCATACCTAGAAGTGCGTTCTCTTTCTATCGCCAGCAACTGTCGCGCGTGCGTCGCCGCTCGCTCGTGATTTTCTACTAATTTGCCCCTCCCGAGGGGACGCCGCATGTACTTGCAAGATACCTACACGCGAAGTGGGACAGGCCTGGCTCAGCGAATTTCCGTCCAACGAGGTAATGCTGCCAGCATTTTGGGGACATTGCCACTGGGGCCTATAGGCCAACGCTTGACCACAATTGCACCTGATGGAAAGTGACGAGGTCTAGGATGACATGCGTTTGCCTAGAAGATGCCTGTTCACTCTTGCCTTAAAGATGTCCAGGTTATAGTGGTCGGGAAAAACAGACCTCGGCAGGGAGGTCCACTCCTTAGCTGTCCGTATGATAAATGTGGAAGCAAATCGACTAATATATTTAGTAGAATTTGTGGAAATGATAAACTGTTCACCTATACAGTGTTATGTTTTATGAAATTTAAATTTTATTTAATTCTGTAAAAATTTTAATATAACAAATTTGAAAAGATTATAAGTTCTACTGAGTTCTGATTCTTTTCGGTAGAAATTGACCTTCCGAATCAGCAGTACTTAAATTATAAAATTGACTTTCATAAATGTTCTGTAAACGACTTAAATTGAATAAAGAGATTTTGATTTGATTTGAGTAATATTAGTATATTTGGCCTATGACTATGGACTTTTAAGAAAAAACTAATAAATTCTCTCACAGCTTAGTACCTATGCAAAACCCAAGACTAATTTACAACGAACTAAAAGAAAGGAGCAAGTTCCCAACTAACTTAACTCATTGAATCTTCGTAAAAATAAGCATTAAGTGAAATAACTAGAGAGGTGACATGTCATACTTACTGGGGTATCGATAGAGTGACTTTTTTTACTATGTGATAGGTAAAGGTCCCTCCACCTACCGTCTCGGCATACGGACCGAATCTTGAGAGACGCTCACCAGGTACTTGCTAAGGGCTCTTTCCCCGGTGCGTTTCTTCACTCCCTACAAAGTCTTTGTCTTTAGCCCATCTCAATGCACTTCTCCCCAAATGGGGCGTGAAACACCACAGCACAAGCGACTCGCGCTCGGGCAGTTCCACATCAATCGAACTCCTTCCTAATGTCAAGCCTTTTGTGTGCAAACGCACGCAACCGTCGAAAACCTTCTGCAGAGTTGACCATCTCTTGATGGTATACTGGTCCTATCTCGTTCCTGTTCCAGTCATTCAGCATCTGTTGCCGTTCCTCTTCATACAGTTGACATTCACATACACACATTCATAGCACATATAGGTAAAGGTAAGGAAAAGGCTAGTGGTGCAAGGCAAAGTTGAAGGCAAAATAGCGCGTGGCAGGTCACCAATGCGCTAGACTGACCAAGTAAAAACTGCCCTTAATGGTCCACTCCACGAATGCACTACCTATATAATGTAATGTAATGTAATGTGGACTCCTGTATCCGCACTTAGACTCCTATTTGGTCCATTGTACGTGTGGTGTCCTGGCTATTCCAGCCAGCCTAACTCCGCCCAGAAGCGCAGAAGCTTCCTTGGATCTCCACAGGCTTCGCGGAGTGACCTCGCTGATCCTCATCTGGTACTCAAAGTAAAGGGGTTGCCCTAGTTTGAGACCAGGTTGATTGGTGCGATTGTCTGGGGCATTTATTTATAGTGAAATTTGTATTGATATCGATGAAAAGCTAAAAACATCGACACATTTTCCCCTCACCTCTAACAATAACAAACCCAGTCCTGTTTTTATTTGGCAAAGTCCAAAGAAAAGTTATTTAAGCCGTCTAGACCTTTGTTATATTAAAACAATAAGCTTGGCTTCAAGCCGACGGGCCTTTACAAGCCATAACGTTAGGACAATGTGCCAATGTTAAAAGATAGTTTAGGCTACGTAGTATATATGGCTACATACAAGGTGAATTTTTAATACTAGCCAAATTTTTAAGACCGACTCAGAATCTGTAAGTTTGTGTAGGTACAACTCTCTCCAAGAAACATTAGTCGAAATACGACAAAAAAATTTGAACTTCCCATACTACTTATAATCGCGTGATCAGTCTGATTTGTATGAAAACTCAAAAAAAATTACATGTATTTCGACCCATGTTACTAAGAGAAAGCTGTTCACTTACAGATTCTAAGTCGAGCCACAGAATACTTAATAGTACAAGGTACAGAAAACCCACTTCTAAAAACCGTTTATAGAAAAATAATGCCTCAGGCTTATAACATAAATTTGAAATTCCGACCGCCCAACGTTCAACACCTACAATTATTCATACCTATAGTCTATTTCAATTATGATGTCCCTTTGGAAAGATGTCAAAAGTTCAGTACTAGGGAAGTACTCTTAGAAATCGATATTCAGCGGCATCGATTATCGATTTGTAACCAATTTTTACCCTGTTTATAATACTAAATTGGATAATGTGTCTGTACATCGCTCGTTTGCTTCGATACCTACTATAATTTGTAATCTTAGTTTACTAAGAAAAGTTTGTTTCTCAATAAGTGAATAAGCTTTGTAATTCTAATGAGAAATAATAAAGTTCTTTAACCATAACCATATTTGTAACCAATTTTAATCAAAGTAATTTTCAACAACTAAGGTTTTTTAGAGATTGTCGAAAGAACACTTTCAGACTTTATTTGGCATTACAAACAAAACAATAAACGACACTCAATAACAAAACAACAAACTAACTTAAGGCTTGTACATGCGCCAACGGCCTTGAGCATAGAGAGTACTCGCGCTCGCGTATATCAAAAAACAGAATATTATTAACTACAAAATTAATTATTATTAATTAAGCCAAGAAACAAGAATTTCTCTTCAGGGATTGTAGTGTACATTGTATTGTATCATATATAACAAATCAGTCATCTGAACTGTTTAGTTTCGTAGTTTATCCAATATTTTGCATAAAATCGACGTTTACGTTATATTTTTTTCCTAATGAACTATAAACATTGAATAAAAATCCTCGTCAGAAATTCAAGATCGAAATCCAGTCTATAACATGTATTTTTTTTAGGTATCGTTCTTAACGATTTACCGAGTTTAAACATACACAAAAGTGCCCAATCCGCGCATGTACAAGCCTTAAGAAAAACACGTACGTCTTATTGTATAAGTCCGCGGCATCTAACAATAGCGATGACCGTTAGTTTGCGCACTTGTAGAACAGATGAATTTCTACTGAAATTGGTTTCTGCGCACTCAAGGTCATCATCGCTATTGTTTCATGCTGCAAACTTAGTCGTAGGCTTTTCTGCACTCTCCTCGTAGTGATTGAAGTGACACTCAAAATGGCAGATGATGATTGAACACGATTTTTTTAAATCGGCAAATATAGAATTTTGTATCTCTGGAACATGCCGAATAATTGAGGTGCGTCACTATGTTCAAAAGTCAATCACAAACCATAGTACGTAACCGCAATCGCGCAAAAATAACTATTGTTTTATTTTGAAGTTTACATTATTTTGAGCATTATATTCAAAAACAATATGTTAATTTTGCTTGTGAATCAATTGTAGGATGTTTTTGGATTATTGTATAATTTTCAAATGACTATTAACTACCAAATACAAAAAGGGACTTCATAATTGAATGTATTGAAACAGACTATAATTGTAGGGTATTTTTGTATAATTGTATATTTTCCTCATGACGATTTACTACCAAGTACGAAAAGATATAATATTTGATTTGATCTATAGATCTCGCGCGTTACGTACACGTAACGTGCAGAGTTACGTTCTTCGAAATGTCCAGGGGGACATCATAATTGAAACAGACTTTATAGAAGTGCGTTCTCTTTCTATCGCACGCAACTGTCGCACATGAGTCGCCGCTCGCTCGTGATTTTCTACTGATCGTCCCCTCCAGAGGGGACGCCGCATGTACTTGCAAATTCGTAGGTACACGCGGAGTGGGACAGGCCTGGTCGAGCTTAAAATTTGGATAGTTTTTAATAATTATAAATTATTGTTTGTGTAAGTATACGAACTCGACGGCGCAGTGGCAATGGTGTTCGACCAAAGCGCGAAAGGTCGGTTTGATTCCCGGTCAAGTCAATTTAGGAAATTACATTTTCTAAGTTTTCTTGGGTCTGGGTGTTTTTCGTTGACGCCCCCAGTTAATTATCGTCACGTCATCTGGTACTCATAGTACAGGGGTTGCCTTAGTTTGAAAGGTGATTGGTGTGAATTGTCTGGCGCATTTATTTTTATTTTATAACTAAAGTTTTTCCTTGTACTATTGAAATCAGAAACAACGAAGGAACCACAAACACCCAGACCCAACACAAATACTGTTTCATTAACAAACATTTAGAGATTCGAACCCGCCCTTGCGTCCAACCGGAGCTCAAACCATTGCGCTAAACGGGTCGTCAAACTAACTGAGGAAAGACAGATCGATATAAATATTGCATAAATTAAGAAGTAACTTTTAAGAATATTTCACAGCAAGTTCAAAAGAAATATGAGCGAAGAATTTTAATGGGATTTCAAACATAATGTTTGTGTTTGTCGTGTGGTCAAAAGTTCACATTTTTCCTGTTAGTGAAATTTTATGGAAAAAAAAAATTGGTCAGCGAATTAAGAACCCCCAGACCCGACGGGAAAACAAAGCAAGAGGAGGAAAGTTGGAAGTTTGGGACCTTTTTTAATTCATGTAGGTGGCAGACAAGAAGATGGATAACCTGATTGTAAGCGATTGCCGCTGCCCATAGATACCTGCAACGCCAGTAGAGGAACACATAAGTGCGCTGCCAACATTTAAGCCTTTTTTCCCCTAATGGGGCCTCAGGTACCCTCACCCACTCGCCGAAACACAGCGCAGGCTGCTTCCAATTGGTCTTCTGTGAGGCGGTGGTATCAAATGCAGTTTAGATTGTTTTTGAAATTAAAATAATGTCTTCTTTCAGTAAAATGTTTCATCTACAACATTAAAAGTACTTTCCCTCCATGTGGCATGGCCGTGTATAACACCCAGACACTGAACAAACACACGTGTTCATCACACGAATGTTCGTCCACAGTGGGGATCGAACCCACGATATTTTGGCGTAAAAAACGTCAGTGCTTCCATAACCAACAAGCGTTTTACTTGTTGATCAGAGATTTAACAACTCCGGCTATAACCGACCCATTACAGAACATAGAATACCTACTTAATAGTACAAGTACAGAAAGCCCACTCCTAAATAGCGTTTATAGAAAACTAGCGGCCGCCCGCGACTTCGTCCGCGTGGAAAAGTAACTTTTTACCCCCCTTTTAACCTCTTTCAACCCCATTTTCGCAATAAAAAGTAGCCTATGTTCTTTCTCAGGGTCTAGATCATCTGTAGGTATATACAGACAGACAGAGTTACTTTCGCATTTATAATATTAGTTAGGAAGTTAGGATTAGGATAAAGACTTAGCCTAATAACATAAAGTTGAAATTCCGACCGCCCGGCGATTCATACCTAGAAGTGCCCTCTCTTTCTAACGCAAGCAACTGTCGCGCATGCGTCGCCACTCGCTCGTGATTTTCTACTGATTGGCCCCTCCGGAGGGGCCACCGCATGTACTTGCAAGTTCGATACCTACACGCGGAGTGGGACAGGCCTGGCTATAGCTTTAATCTGTAGCTAAAATGTATTTTTGTTTATGTTCGCAATAAAAAACTTCTCGGGGCAATGGTCGTAAACTCGTTGGATTTCGTTAATCCTTTGTGGAACTTTTTTTATATCTTTGAACGATTTTGTCTATTTATTTAACTACTAAAGTTGTTGTAATTTGCGAAGAGGGACCTTTTTCACTAAATCTTAATTATAGACTTAAATGTACAGCTTGAAAACCAGTCATGTATTCTAACTGCTAAGGAATGGAACAACTTGACCAGGCTTCTGTATTTCCAGAGAGCTACAATTTGGGTGTCTTTAAGTCGAGAGTGAATAGGCTTCTTCTGGGAAAGCACGCTACATCTTAGACCTCATTGTCACTCTCCATCAGGTGAGATGAGGTCAAGTGCAAACCCATCTATAAAAAAAAACTTCTTGCAAGGGAAAAATTCAATGATGGGGCAGTCCAAATCAACTTTGAAGATTTTATTGATTCACGTCCAACTGGTTTTTTTAGTAAAGTGATCAATGAACTTCCTATGAAATGGCAAAAGTGCATAGAAAACAATAGATCATAATTATCTACTTTGATTAATTCAATATAATTATTTAAAAATATTCGACTTTTTGTTCTTCCCATACAAAACACCAATTTCATATGTACCCTAATTATTTAAGTACTAGTGGCCCGCCCTCACTTCGCTTCGGGAACGTAATTCAGAAATGAACCAATAGATGGCGCTGTGTCCAATTACATCGCACAAGCGTTTCGTGTTTTCGGTTTACCTTATAAGCCTTTTCGTTGTATAGATTATTCGTATAGTTGTGTTTCATCTCTATTGGTGTTTAACAGCTAACTTGTGACTCTACTAAGCTGGTGTTGCAAGTGTCTATAGGCGGTGACAATAGCTTCACATCAGGTGATCCATCTGGTTGTCTGCCACCTATGTATGACATTAAAAAAGTTGCGTCTAACAGTCGCTTTGGAGAAACTTTCCCTGCAATTGGGCCTCCGGTACCCCCACTCAACGAAACACAATGCAGGCGCTGCTTCACGCAGGTCTTCTGTGAAGATGTCGTATCTCTCCGGTCGAGCCAGCCTATTCATGCTGAAGCGTGGCACTCCCACGCTTTGAGAATTATTCGCTAACATTATGAGATAGAGATATCTACAATATTTGATATTCTTATTGTACTTAGTGATTCCGAAGATGTTCTCTTTAAAAAAGATTTATCGCGCATAAAAAAATGTAGGTAGCTACAGATTACATAAACATTATTTTTATTACCGTTTAAAATTGGAATCTGACGGTTTTCCCAACTATCAAAAACCGTTAAATGTTTATAAATGGAATTGACAAAGTTATTTAATTGAAAACAAATATTTGAAAATGGAGTATGAAAATTTTCGTACGGAAATCTAAGCGTATTTTTTTAAGTAAAAATATTTTAGTTCAATCTTTTTCATTTCAAATTCCTATCGTAAAATAGACTTTACCATTTTAATGTTAAGGTTCAATTTGAGCAGCATAATATTTTTTTTCAACATTTTACTCTTTCACTTTTTGACAAACCGATTTTCAACTTTATAGCCCAAGAACTAAAGATATAATTTGAAAACATTTACCCATTGATTTAAGATGTTGAGTTTTCAGAAGTTTAAATGTAAATAATTATATAACTTTAAATATAAAAGGCATATATTTTTCTGTGGTGCATCAGACGACCGGAAGATGGCGCGGGGCAAAGTGATTTGGTTATCTGGTAATTTAAAATTAATTTCTATTTACTTGTAAAAAGGAAAAAACAAGTTTGACATGTTTAGTTTTCAACAACCAAAACGGTGGTTCGTACCGTTCGTATTTTCCCAGTCATGGGCAATATTGATTCACTTCAGTGCCCGCCAAACAATCAATTCTGATTTTTGTTCAGCCTGGCTTCTGGGCAATGTAACCTGGGCAAAACGAAGCAATTAGACTCTTGGTGCAACCCTGGGCAATGTAACCTGGACAAAAGAAGCAATAAGACTTTTGGTGCAACCCTGGGCAATGTAAACTGGGCAAAAAGAAATAAAACTCTTGGTGCAGCCCTGGGCAATGTAACCTGGGCAAAAAGAAGGAATAAGACTCTTGGTGCAACACTGGGCAATGTAACCTGGGCAAAAAGAAATAAGACTCATGGTGCAACCGTTGCATATTTTGAGCTTGAGCTTGAGCGCTATAATACAGTATCTGTGAACATCACATACCATTAACCATGTCTTCTACCAACCATTCTGAAGAACATAGCAGGATGTATCCGTGAACATTTACATCCCTTTAACCACCGTGTCCTACCAACCATTCTGGGCAACATTTGGAAATATGACTTTTGAAAACTTTCCATAGGTACAAAGTCACTCACGTGACTTGATCATTTTGTATGTAGGCTTATTTGCAAAATGTCTCTTTCGCAGAATGTCTCTCAGTCGCAAAATATCGCTTTCTCATAATGTCTCTATCGCAGAATGTCGCTTTCGCAAAATGTCGCGATGTGGACTTAAAAAAAATGTTTTTTGAAGAAAAATCGATTATTAAAGTTATAATTACTACTTATTTGTAACGTGGTAAAATGGATGTTAATGTCCACAGATACACTGTATTTTGTCCTTATTTCCCATTTTTATTTCAGTTCTCGTCCTGGGCACGGCATTGGGCCAGCCTCTGCCAGACCCCCAGTGCCCCTGCCCTTGCCCGTGCGACCCCTGCCCGCCGCCCCCCTGCCCCTGCCCGTGCCCCTGCCCGTGCCCCTGTGACGCGGTGCAGATCGGCCCCTGCGACCCCTGCGCGCCCCTCGTCAACTATGCGGCTGGGCAGGCTCCGGCAGGTAAATATGATTTGTTGTCGGTGACTGATGGGGACTGACGGCGACTGACAGTGCCTGACAGAGATTAACGGTAATTACGGGTGACTGACAGTTACTGACCGAGACTAACGGTGGTTGAGGGTGACTGACAGTTACTGACGGAGACTGATAGTGCCTGAAAGTGACTGACGGATACTGACAGTGACTGACGGAGACTGTACAGTGCCTGAGAGAGACTATTTGACGGTGATTGAGGGTTACTGACAGTAACTGACGGTGACTGACAGAGACTGACAGAGATTAACGGTGACTGATTGTGACTAATAGCGATTGATGGTGACTGATAGTGTCTGGCAGTGACTAATAGTGACTAGAAGTGCCCAATAATGACCAACAGTGACTAATAGTGACTGACAGTCTAACGGACACTGACAGTAAACTGATGGTGACTGACGGCGACTGACAGAGCCTGACGGAGACTAACGATGGTTGAGGGTGACTGACAGTTACTGACGGAGACTGACAGTGCCTGAAAGTGACTGACGGAGACTGACAGACTAACGGTGATTGGGGGTGATTGACAGTGACTGACGGAGACTGACAATGACTGACAGTGACTGACGGAGACTGACAATGACTGACAGTGACTGACGGAGACTGACAATGACTGACAGTGACTGACGGAGACTGACAATCACTGACAGTGACTGACGGAGACTGACAGAGACTAACGGTGATTGGGGGTGACTGACAGTGACTGACAGAGACTGACAGTGACTGATGGTGACTAATAGTGACTGAAAGTGGCTTATAGTTACAGACAATGACTAATAGTGACTGACAGTGAGTAATAGGGACTGGCAGTGACTAATTATAACAGGGACTGATAGTATATGACTGACGAGAACTGACAGTGACTAACAGTGACTATAAGTGACTGACAGTGACTAATAGTGACTGACAGTACGTGACTGATGGTAACTGAATGTTAATAATAATGACTGGCAATGACTAAAAGTGACTGACAGCAACTGTGTCGGTGGCTGTAGGTTACTGACAGTAATAGTCCGTTGCTGATGGTAACTGTCCGGTGATTTCGATATTTTGATTTTTAAAATTTTCCAGGACAATTGATCATAAGACCGGGCCAAATCCGGTTCCCGACCCCACCGCCCATCATCGTCCGCCCCGGACAGATCAAGCTCCCCGCACCGCCCCGCATCTGGGTGAAGCCCGCCCGCGTACAGCCCCCAGAGTTGGCGCCCATCACCGTGAGGCCCCCGCCGATCAGGCCGCCCACGCCGCCGGCGATCATCGTGAGGCCCCCGCCTGTCCAGCCGCCGTGCCCGCCCCCGATCTGTGTTAGGCCTCCGCCTATCTGCCCGCCTAGGCCTCCGCCAATCAGGGTAAGGAATCATCATCATTTTGAGAGAGGAAATCTATTCTATTTATCTATACTATTTATAAAGAGATAACTTCTATAGACAACGACAAGGCTTATAGGTAAACCGAAAACACAAACGCTTGCGCGATGTAATTGGACACAGCGCCATCTACTGGTTATATGAATTACGGTCCCGAAGCGAAGTGAGGGCGGGCCATTGTATTTATAAAAAGATTAATCTCATTCTACGCTAGGGCTTTTTTTTATGCTAAAGGCGGCAAACGAGCCAGCGGGTCAACTGCTAGTAAGTAATCACCGCTGCATATGAACAACTGCGAGATCAGAGAGGTCGCTGATACATTGCCGGCCTTTTAAGAAGGAGCAATTGACACCCTGCGCCATCTACAGACAGACAGTGGAACTACTGTCCCGAAACGAAGTGAGTCGAGTGAATGAAGGAACTGGAGGCCCAATTGGGGGGAAAAGGGGTTAAAGGTTGGCAGAGCACGTGAGTCTACTGGTTTTGCAAGTGTCTATGGGCAGCGGTAATCGCTACCACCAGGTGATACGTCTGCTCGTCTGCCACCTATCACATAAAAAAATTACAGATTTTGAAAATCTAGAAGTGTAATAATTTTAACCACAATCACCAATGTTAAAGGCGCGTTTTTATTCACTGAGCTATCATAATTTACTTAACATAAACGAGACTAAACGCGACGAAATTAAATAAGTACATTTTAGCACTTACTGCTTGACGTTTCGGCTGCGTTACAACAGCCGTGGTCACAAGCGAACTGGAGGCGCACGGCGTCGTCTGCTACGCCCGGCTTGTGCATCTTCAGATACCCTCTCAAAGTATTTGTATAATGCAACGCGAAAGTTTAAAAACATTTCTATCATAATTTGTCTTTCCAGGTCCAACCAGCACCAATCCAGCCCCCAACCCCTAGCGCGCTCCTGGTGAAACCCCCCAAGATAATTGTCCCTGCACCACCCATCATCGTCTTCCAGCCGAACCCCTCCAGCGTGCTTCAGGACTTGTGGGTGTGCCGTCGTCTCCCCCTGGGCACCTCCCCCTCCCCCACCGCCGCCGTGCCCCGTCCCCCCACCACCGTGCCCTTGCCCGTGCCCTCCCCCACCGTGCCCTTGCCCTTGCAGTTAAATGACTAACGCTACACTAATGGTTTAACTTACATATTTTGACAGCGAAATTGATATTGCCCATGCAAGATGACACCATGCAAGTTGAATTGAAGATTTTCTTGCATTCACTTAATACGCAAGTAAAATTTAAAGCTTCAATTTAAAATCTTGCTTGACACGCAAGTGAAGTTAAAAAGCTTAACATTAAAACTACCTTGCTTAAGTAACATGCAAGTTAATCTGAAATTGTCTTGCATTCAGAAGCTTAAAATTTATTCACCTTGCTTAAGTTACATGACAGTTAAGCTAATGTTTTTAAGTTGACACCTCGTATAGGCACCAGAATTACTGGCGTTACTTGGTTTAAACTTTAATATCTAAGCTTTAGATTTTAATGCAACGAATTAAGGTTGATTTTTCTTTCACTTTAACATCTTTTTAATTTAAAAATAAGAAAATCAATCTTAAAATGTAATTTAAAAGCGTAACCTTGCATGAAGCAAGTTGTCAAATTTGTCTGATATTTTTATGTAAGTTTAAATGTAATATTATATGTTTATGTATAGTATATGTTTAAATATAGCTACGTTTGTAAATATGTTGTGATCGAAATACAGTACGGGTGTTTATAAGCATAGATTGTTGTTTTTTTTACTAACAATTAACCTAGACATGTTGTAGCGAGTGAAGCCAAGTTCGAGCTAACAGAAGCCGCAAGAAAATCTGTCTCTCATGTTAGCTTATAGTTCTTGAGTAGCCGGAGTACGCTTAAATACAATGATTGATTTCTAACGAAGCAATAGTACGTTGAATCGTGAATCCCAGAATACAAAACATTATTATGGTCCATGGATTATAATTACAATGTCACGAATTATTTCATAGTGACAAAGCACTCTGTTAAAGTACGATACTTAGATATCTATTCCTTTATTTCTAACTTGAAGTTAATAAAGTTATTAAAGGAAATTAGAACTTTATATAGTATGTTACTTCAGCCAGATGATAAACAAAAAGAGAGCCCACGTTGCAGTTACAACGGACGCGACGGCATCACATCCGTTGACACTGCCATACTGGCGAGATGCTTCGAGAAGGAGTTCATATCGAAAGAAAAAAAACTAAAAAATACAGTTTTCGATAGACTGTTCGGTTATTGTCTATTCTCAGACTATTCTTACAATTAATAAATGAAAATAACAAATAAAACAAAATATTCATATTAAGACATTTTATTGAATCGCCAATCAGTTATACATATTTTTATTATACATACAATATTAAATAATTTTAAATTTTGACTACTTGTTACATTTTTTTTCAATCCAAACGTGTAAATTATTTTGTTCACAAAAATTGACCTGTAAAAATTCTCAAATTCATTTGACAGCTGTTTAATCTTTTATTAATAAAGTGACATTAGTTTTTTAAGATAAAACGGAAAAATTCACAAATCCATTTTTGTAGGACTGTCTCTTTAACTTATTGCATACAATGATATTAGAATGAGACAGTATTTTTATGAATGAGAAGGTCTTTTTTACACATCTGAAGTATTTTTTAATTATCACGAGACCATTTGAAGATTGGAAGAAATCAAAAACCGATTTTCGAACAGCGTTGGTTGCTGGCCTGGCTTCTTTCGCAGAAGGCAATGGGACGTCCCAGCCCTAAGACTGCGCTAGAAGAGGCCGAGGAGTCAGAGGATTGGCAGCTCATAAAAAACCCCTGCCGAAAGGGCCGAGGCCAAGACCGAGACCCAAACCTAGGTTAGGGGCGGATTCGCAGACCGTGGTGGCACCAGCGCCCAGGGGCAGACCTCCAAGGGCACCAAGCCCCAAGCCAGGGTAAGCCAAAGCGTCAAGCCCCAATCCCAATCCGCCGTAGGGCAGCCCTAATCCACCCAATCCATACCCGAGACCCAAGCCCAATCCGCCTAATCCTACATTGGGTGCGCTTTCGCAAACCGTCGTGGATCCGCCCAGACCAAGTCCTCCAGCCAGACCGAGGCCTCCAACTCCGTAACCAAGTGGGTAGCCCAGACCTCCCAGAGCGCCATATCCTAGTCCTCCCAGTCCTCCCAAAGCCCCGAGACCTCCCAAGCCTCCCAAGCCGTAACCAAGTCCCAGGCCTAGATTAGGGGCAGATTCGCAGACCGTCGTGGTGCCCCCGAGCGCCACAGTTGGCAGGGCGGGGTAGAGGTTGGGGGCAGACTCACATACTGTGGTAGCACCCAGAGGGTTGCAGTATGCTGTGCTGAGGAGAGCTGCAAAAAAAAGGGAAAATGAGATTTCTGATATATACACATACTTTTCTTTTGTGCCTAAGTATATCTCATTATTTTAGATTATTTTATACGAATGTCGTGGTAGCCTATAATTTAAACATTTTAAGGTAGGTAATAAATATTTGTCTCGACTTGGCGAAGGTACTACCGTGTCCCCATATAGTTACAGAAATAAGTAAAATTTATAATACCATTTTTTTTTAATTTCTCTTTTCAAAAGATTTATTATTTTTCTTTTTTTACTCAAAAATAACTAATCGTGTGTGAAAAATCCGCTAGACGGCGTACGTTCGCCTTTAACATCATTGGTTACGTTCACCTTTAACATCAATGGTTTTTAGAGTCATTTTGACATTTCACATCATAAATAATCAGATAGATAGAATAATCAGATAGATCAGATAGATTATTTGCTTTTTTATGCAACAAAATACTATTTATTCACTTTAGGCATTTTTTTTTAGAATAGCCTGATTTTTGGCCGCTATCTCACCTAATGGTAAAAAAAGTTATCACATTTTTAAAGACCATTAGTAAAGGGCTTTGGTAGTACTTGAAGGAATCGTAGTTCCCCGAAAATAAAAAATGGCGTACTAATTAAGACTTAAAAACCGCACACATCAAAGGGTCATCGAAAGCCCTACAGGGCTAAAGTAGAAGGCCCCTAAGGCAAAGGGCGTGGGGCGGTAGGAGGTCAAGAGGCGAAAGGGAGAAATAAGGGTTCTCAGGTCAGTAGCATGCGAGATAATGTGTTGTTTATAGCAGTGACATTTTAAAAATAAAGGAGCTAAACATTTTTTTTAATTGGGGACATTGCCACAGGGGCTGTGTTAATTTTCATTTTGGTACAGTGGCCAGCACATCAAGTTACTACAATCTGTCAAATTTCCTCAGTTGATATTGAACCAAACACGTTTGACATAAAAGTGAGGTTCGATTGAAGAAATTTGACAGATTGTAGTAACTTGATGTGCAGGCCACCGTACCTTATTTTTAGCTTTAGATTCCACTTATTGTTTTCTCGTGTATCTATTAATTTGACTATAAAAGTAGATAACCTTTTTTTATTAATATTATGAGTAAATGTAGCTTGTTTTTAATTAAAAAAAATGTCTTTGGAATTTTAATATGACTATTTTTTAGATGCCAAGGATATTACAATAATCAGCTTGTAATAATAAAACTTTTTTTAAAGAAAATAATTTAGTATAGTTAAGCTGTTGAAATTTTTTTGTTCAAAAAATATTTATATATATTTTTTGTTTTAATTCCTATATTTTTTTTAGGTAAAAATATATGTTGTCACTTACCAACAAAGATGAGAGATGCCTTGAAAGCCATGTTTTTCTCTTCAACCGACGGACTGTGCTGATCCCAACGAAAAATCCACTATTTATACTAAAAAAGTTAATCAAATGTGTTTTGAAAAGTATCATCTTTCACGGGCGAGCGCCAATCAACAACATTTTTTAATTAAAAAATGTTTTTGCTTAAATGTGATTTCTGCGATAAATTATTGAAAAAACGTAAGATAATACCATAGACACGGAGACTCAAAGACCTCTACGTATCTAGGTTACAATGGGATTAAAAAATTATATTAAAAATATATATAATAAAACCTCTTTGTTAACGTTTAATTTTTAGGTTTCAGAACCCAATTATTAAATAAATATTCATAAAGCTGAATAACACTATTAAAAAAAACAAATTAATGATTCTAGAAGTTGTAGTTGGACCCAATGTTTTTTTCTAGCCTTTTTAATATAAGTATTTTTTTTTTTTCGCTCAGATAAGTACTTAAACTAAACTTACAGTCATAAGTCCAATTTATGCTGATTATTTTAAGTACTACCTGCAACAAATCAATAAAATATATTATTATCAGTTATTTAAGTTAACTTAGTTATACACACATACCTATCTTATCTTGATATAAAAATATAAGTAATATTATTTTATAGGGCTTTAAGCACTCAAGACCGTGAAGCAGCGCCTGGGCTGTAATTTGTTCCAGTGAGTGAGGGTACCGGAGGCCCAAACCAGGGGAAGGGGGGTTAAAAGGTAAGCAGCGCACTTGTGACACCACTGGTATACTTGCAGGTGTCCATAGGCGGCGGTAATCGCTTACCATCAGGTGATCCGTCGATTAAAACTACTGGTGTTGCTGTTGTCTCTTCAATCAGGTAGTCCGAAAAATCCGTCTGCTCGTCTGCCACCTATATCATAAAAGATACTAAGTTCTTAGTTCTTACAAAGAAATCCTAACTAATATTATAAATGCGAAAGTAACTCTGTCTGTCTGTCTGTTACTCTTTCACGCCAAAACTACTGAACGGATTTAAATGAAATTTAGTACCTACAGATGACCTAGACCCTGAGAAAGAACATTTACTACTACTACTTTTTATTGCGAAAAGGGGGTTGTACAGGGTTAAAAGGGGGGTAAAAAGTTACTTTTCCACGCGCACGAAGTGTCGGGCGGCCGCTAGTTTAAAATAAATGCGCCAGACAATCACACCAATCAACCTGGTCTCAATCTAGGGCAGCGGTCGTCACACTTTAATGTTCAAGGGCCACACGTAACAACGTGAGCACCAGGGCCCGGGCCGCAGTATATATGTGAAGGCGTTTCAAGAGCTTTCGCATACTTATCCATAGTAGTCCACACTATTCATGTAGGTAAATGCGAAAATGTAGGTATGTCTATTACTTCTCTACTCAAAACCACTGAACTGATTTACATAAAGAACATCGGCGGTTTTCATAGAAGTGGTGACTTGAACTAAAGGCTCCGCTACCCTTGACGACTTAGGTATCAATGAATAGAATAGAATAGAATAGAAAAAGATTATGTAGTTGACTAATAATTAAAGAAATCTACTTTATCGCGGGCCGCACAAAAAACAACAGAGGGCCGCAGTTTGACGACCACGGATATAGGGCAACCCCTGTGCTATGAGTACCAGGTCACGATAATTAACTGGGGGCGTCAACCCAGAACACCCAGAACCAAGAAAATTTAGAAAATGTAGTTTCCTAATTCACTTGACGGGGAATCGAACCCGGGACCTTTCGCGCTTCAGGCAAACACCTTAGCTACTGCCCATCGAGGCCGTCGAAATGTTTATAAATATCCTTTGATATAAAAGTCTTTAGGTTTTGATTCAAGAATTGATTTCATGTTGAATCTAGTACTAAAAACATTCGATGAAATCGTTAATTAGAATCTATAGGTACGAATGAATAGTTTGTATGTTTGTGATCAGTGGCAGACGAGCAAACGGATCACCTGTAAGCGACTGCCCGTCCATTGACACGCAACAACAGAGGAGTTAAATGATAATTTTGTTATTTTATTTATTTTTTATTTTACGTTTGACATTTAATTATCTGTGGAAAATATGCTGATTTATGTTTAACTAGTGGCCCGCCCTCACTTCGCTTCGGGAACGTAATTCAGAAATGAACTAATAGATGGCGCTGTGCTCAATTACATCGCGCAAGCGTTTCGTGTTTTCGGTTTACACATAAGCTTTGTCGTTGTTTATAGAAATTATCTCTTTATAAATAGTATAGGTAGATTTAATTGTGTTTTGTGTGTGTAATAATGTAATTAAAATAATGTAAACTTGGAGGCCAAACGCAGCCTGTTGCTCTAAAGTCAAAGTGCGACTTTTCACGAGAAATAAGTATTGAACAAGTCGCGGGAAATTACTAGTATGAATTAAATACTAATCTAGAATATTAATCGCTATAAAATCATACTTTATAAGGCGTCAGAGTTCATAAGAAGCTACTCGTATTTACAATAAAGCTTCGTAGAGACTTTTAAATCTTAACATTAAGTACAAAATTGAAGACTTTTGAAGAAAATGATCAGAAAAATTTGTACATTGATTTTTGTTATCGGTAATATATATTTTTTTTTAATTGGTCTCTTACGTACGCCAAGAGCGAAGGTGTTGTGTCCCCTACTTAAAATGCTACTTAAATCATCTGTTAAGATGCAAATGCCTATTATAAATAATTAAAATTTTATAATTATAATAGCGGCCCGTCGCATAGATTTGTTATTTTCTTAGTTTTTCAAATATTCGCTAATAGATGGCGCTGGGAGTCGATTACATCGCATCGCATAAAAGGTTGGCAGCGCACGTGTAACTCCACTGGTGTTGCAAGTGTCCATGGGCGACGGCAATTGCTTACCATCTGGTGATCCGCCTGCTCGCCTGCTACCTATCACATAAAAAAATATCCTGTCTTAATTATTAGTTTTTTTTAGTTAAGTAAGTTTTTCTTTTTTGCTGCCCTGTTAAAAAAGTTGTTACCGTTTTCATTCTGTGAACATATACACCCTGTATCACCCGTGCGAAGCCAGGGCAGGTAGCTAGTGGACTGATGATCGAAAGTGATAAATTTTTTATGAAAAAATTAAGAGAATTCATGACTGACAATGTTATTTATACGCTGAAATATTTTGAAATTGAATGTTAATTTTTTTAAATATATAGATACCTACCAGTTGAATTATTATCTCGAAATATTTTAATTATTTAGTTTTTAAGATTTGCAACACCCTTACAGGGTCCATAATGTGAATTTTATTATATTTAAGACTTGTATGTACAGACAGCCACACATCAGGTTACCACAATCTGTCAAATTTCCTCAACTGATTTTTAACTTAATAAGTTTGATTCTGTGGGTACTGTGAAACAAGCCGCGTCGGCTGATGCAATCCAAAGATTTTAATTAGTATCCTAGTGGTTTTTAGTGTACAAATTTGGTGTTACTTTGTGCAGTGAAGTGCCGCAGGGTGATATTAATATAAGAATCATTGAATTGTGTCGTTTTAACACTGCTATTGTGTGTCGAGTGAGTTGTCACGTGAACATTTTGCTTTGACCTAATAGAGTCTTAAAACTACGGCTTTGTTAAAATAGTCTCCACAGAATCTTAGGACATTAAAACGCTAAACACCGGCGTTTTATTGAGTGACTGTGACTTCGACTGACTTCGACTGTTGACTACACTTTATAAAACTACACTTGACATTGGCAAAATTAAATGTGTCATGAACACAATACAGGCCATATAAAAAAAAAAAAAAAACTTAATAAGTTTGACAGTAAGTTCAGAGTCGATTGAAGAAATTTGACAATTTTGTATACTTTGATGTGTGGCTGTACGTACTTACTATTATGGAGCAATAAATATCATTATGATTATGATGGTTTCGCTTCCATTTCCAGCACTCCTCATCCGGTCAGCTGAGCTGAAGCCAAGCTTGGGGTTCGGCGTAGATACGGACTCCAACGAACTGTCGCTCCAGTATAACCTCACTCCAAGACTGTTCAGTCTATTCAATTAATAGCTAGTTCTTTAAATTTTCGCGATGCATTATAACTATTATTATCCAGTTCGCTTGTGACCACGGCTGTTGTACCGCAGCCGAAACGTCAAGCAGTAAGTACATAATCATGTGCTTAAAAAATTACGTCGCGTTAATTCACGTCTATAATAATAATAGTTATTCAATTAATGTACAAACAGCATCAAAATTATCTTAGCTTTTAAAACTACCAAAAATATAAATACAAAAAATATGCATATAAATATGTTTTTTTTTTGTTATAAGTAGCAGACGTTCACATTTTGGGGCATCCACTTTGTGGCTATTTTGGCAAAGTGGATGCCCCAAAATGTGAAACGTCCTCGCGGCAGACCGAGGCGACGATGGCGTGACGAGCTAGACGCTTTTCAAAAAGACTGGTCTACCGTAGCCCAGGACCGGAGTAGATGGAGAAAGGGTAGGGAGGCCTTTGCCCTGCAGTGGGACATTACGGGCTCATAATAATAATAATAAAAGTAGCAGACGAGCAGGCGGATCACCTGATGGTAAGCAATTGCCGCCGCTTATGGACACTTGCAACACCAGTGGAGTTACAAGTGCGCTGCCAACCTTTTATCCCCTTCCCCTCGGGTGGGCCTCCGGTACCCTCACTCACTCGGCGAAACACAGCACAGGGGCTGCTTCACGCCGGTTTTCTGTGATGCAGTGGTATCACTCCGGTCGAGCCGGTCCATTCATGCCGAAGCGTGGCTTTCCCACATTTAGGTATAATTAAGTGTTCATCAGGCTTTCATGTGATAAACAATTGTGTTTGTTCAGTAACGGCCTCGATGGCACAGTGGCTAAGTGTTCGCCCGAAGCGCGAAAGGTCCCGGGTTTGATTCCTCGTCAAGTTAATTTAGGAAACTACATTTTCTAAATTTTCTTGGGTCGGGCTACTTCGTAGTCGCAACTCGTAGCACACGAACGGGTCGTAGCACAGGTGCGTCTCGTAGCACATGTAGCAACTCGTAGCACTGATTAAGATTCATTTCGTCGTAGCGCATAATAATGCGTCAAGAAAGTGATGAAAACAGATTTTTGGGAAAGTTTTTTGGGAACTAACGGAGTTTCCATGTTTTATAACAGATGGCGCTACCATACTCTATGAAGTAAGTCGCAGTGGCGGCGGCAATCGCTTACCATCAGGTGATCTATTTGCTCGATTGCCACCTATCACATAAAGTGAGTGAGGGTACCGGAGGCCCATCGGGGGGAAGGGGATAAAAGGTTAGCAGTGCACTTGTTGCATATGTTCATGGACGGCGGCAATTGCTTACCATCAGGTGATCCTGCCTACACGTCTGCTACCTATGACATAAAAAAACGCACGAACATTTTATACAATTCGTAACATTAATGTATTTAATTAACATCCCTGTAATCTACGCCCAGCGCCATCTATTGGTACAGAATGGAACTAATGTCCCAGAACAACGTGAATGAGAGAGTAACTCTGTCTGTTTGTCTGTCTGTTACTCTTTCACGCCAGAACTACTGATCGGATTTGAATGTGGTTTAAGACCCTGAGAAAGAACTTATTATTGCGAAAAGAGGGTTGTAAGGAGTTAAAAGGGGGGGGGGGGGGGATGAAAATGATTAAATAATTAAAAAGTGCTACCCAAAGAGACTATTCCACGCGGACGAAGTCGCAGGTAACAGCTAGTTCAAGAATACAACTATAGTCTGATTCATAATCATGTAAAGTAAACTGACAGATGAAAATGACAAGTTTCTATGCATTTTGACATATTGCATGTGTCAAATTGAGTGATAATGTATGGGGATGACACATTGACATCTGTCAGTTTACTTTACATGATTATTAATCAGAGTATACATTTAAACAGTTATTTTATAACAGAATACTTCTTCTTTGAGTGACATCTTCTAACGAAAGTTGGCGATCATAATGGCGACTTGAACCCTTGACCACAAAATACATATTGACACAGAAGGCTGACTGCCCACTAAGTGCTAAAAATATGTCACGCATGCGCACTAACGGGCAAAAACGCCTTTTCGACCACATTAATCCTAACTTATGACATAAGATTGTCAAACTGTCGAGGTCCGTGGTAGAGGCCGCGCGCTTATGTACTCATGCCGGGCAACAACCCTAGCTGTCAACGAACTCTTCTAAATTCAAAATCAGGTCAAAGTCTAACTTCTGTGTGTAATTATTTTGTGCCTTGACACAGCTGCTTTAGACAGAGAACGGGTGCTTTTATTGTACAGTGGCCAGCACATCAAGTTACTACAATCTGTCAAATTTCCTCAGTTGATATTGAACCAAACACGTTTGACATAAAAGTGAGGTTCGATTGAAGAAATTTGACAGATTGTAGTAACTTGATGTGCTGGCCACCGTACCACTGGCGCAGATTTTTAAGCCAAGAAATTCGTCTTCTTCCTGGGCTCCTCGTTCCTTGGATCTTGCCTTGTATTATATAACTTCGGACCACGCATTATACAGGGTCACGGACGTATATATAGCTTTGACAAGGACAATTAAGTCGCCCTTGGCTGTAGCCGATTCAACCTTATGTCAAACCAGGCCTCAATGGGGGGGGGGTCCGGACCCCCTGGAACCCCCCCCCCCCCCTTTATACGTCCATGTTCAGGTTGTATCTGTGAACATTTACATCCCTTTAACCACGTGTTCTATCAACAATTCTGAACAACATCTGTTCAACAACTTTTCCAAATTCTTCGAAAACCGACCGACCGACTTTGTATGGAAAGATGAAAAACTTTTATGCGAATTTTCAAAAGTCATAGAACAAATGTTGCACAGAATGGTTGGTAGAACACGTGTTTAAAGGGATGTAAATGTTCACAGATACACCCTGTATGTCCAAGATATACCGCATTATATTATGTCTGTATATTGAAGATATTTATCTCAAATCTATACCATTCATAAAGAGATAATTTCTATAGACAACGACAAGGCTTATAGGTAAACCGAAAACACGAAACGCTTGCGCGATGTAATTGAGCACAGCGCCATCTATTAGTTCATTTCTGAATTACCGTCCCGAAGCGAAGTGAGGGCGGGCCACTAGTTCAAGAATAAAACTACATGTTATAAACAGTTTTTAATAACAGCTGTAATACAATTTATATACGGATTTGACCCAAAAGAAGGTTTTCGGCGAGCGATGTTGGTATCCCCGAGATGCCACTGAAGAGGGCGCCACCCGAGCCTGCCTGGGTCAGTGACGTATCGAGCTCATGAGCGACTGTGAGGTTCCCACCTGCCCCCTTTTGTGGCCTGCTTTAGCGTGCCCGAAACGAATCTTCCCTGGACGATCTGCAGAAAATATTGTTTATACAGGTTTCTATTTTTTTTTGTTATAGGTATGGCCTGTATTGTGTTCACGACACATGTTTTGCCAATGTCAAGTGTAGATTGATAAAGTGTAGTCAACAGTCGAAGTCAGTCGAAGTCACAGTCACTCAATTAAAACGCCGTGTTGTTTAGCGTTTTAATGTCCTAAGGATTCTGTGGAGACTATTTTTAACAAAGCCGTAGGTTTTAAGACTCTATTAGGTCAAAGCAAGTTGTTCACGTGACAACTCACTCGACACACAATAGCAGTGTTAAAAACGACACAATTCAATGATTCTTATATTAATATCACCCTGCGGCACTTCACTGCACAAAGTAACACCAAATTTGTACACTAAAAACCACTAGATACTAATTAAAATCTTTGGATTGCATCAGCCGATGCGGCTTGTTTCACAGTTACCCACAGAATCTACAGGTTTCTATACATTTTGACATTTTGTGTCTGTCAAATTGAGTGACATCTGTCAGTTTACATGATTAAATCCACACATCCACATGATTAAAAATCAGAGTATACGTAATTTACTCACCATAGCTAAAACTGAGACTAAATGGTATATTGCAGGAACAACTAGTCTTCTTGGCGGGTAATAGGTTCATGGGCTGACAAGGGCAGGGTTTGGGTGGGGGAGATGGGCATGTACTCTGCAGAGGACATGGGCTTGTACACTGTGGAGGACATGGACTTGTACACTGTGGAGGACATGGACTTGTACACTGTGGAGGACACGGACTTGTACACTGTGGAGGACACGGGCAGTTACCCTGTGGAGGACATGGGCATGTACCCTGTGGAGGACATGGGCATGTACCCTGTGGAGGACTTGGGCACGGGTTCTGTGGGGTACATGGGCTAGGTTGCGGTCCTTGGCATGGACCAGCTTGGGTACATGGATTCGGTTGGTCCCAAGAAGGACAAGGGCTGGATTGAGCGCACGGGCTGGCGGCAGTGTAAGCTTCTTGGTAGCCGTATTGGGGTCTACATAAAACTAATGTAGATGCTGAAAAAGAACAGGAAAACTTTCAGAAATAGCAATAATAGTAAAAAAAGTATCAGCCTACTTATATACTATTCCACTGCAGGGTAAACATAGAAATATCCAACATAGAAATCAAGTCGCTACTATGATGGGATTAGGCTTAATCACCACGCTTGCCTAATGCGGTGCGGTGACCACAAACCTGGAGACCTATTTTTGAATTTTCGCTTCGTCCAAACAAAACTACTCGTTTTGCAAGTCACATCGTCTCATAAGTCGCATGATTCATAATTTTCCCTATTTTTGAAATCACTCGCTTAGTGTGTCGCCAATCTTGTCAAAGTATAGTTAATATTAATTGACGTGTAATTTGACGTAAATGCGTCCACTCGCCTCACGGAAACGAGTGGTTTACACGACTCGTTGCAAATCGCTCGTTTTCGAATGATTCCAAAATGCGGGTATAAAAAATCATGCGAGTCACACATTTTTTAGTGAGACGACAATTCAAAAATCCTGAGCTGTGTACGAAAAAATCGAAACATAGGTACTTTTGCTCGACCCGGGAAATAAATAATATAGAAATAGCAATAATTTTGGATTTTTTGTAGAATTTAATAATGTTCTCACTCGCATCCCGGCGTAAGATTCCCAATTGCCTCCAAAGCTGTTGCTTCGGAGTCCAGGTTACGCTTATGATTCAAGGGGGTTAGGTGCCAATTCGTCCCAAAAAAAACTGGTCCCAGAAATTCAAGATTTTTTTGCTGGTCACTGTTAATCTAATCTAACCTTACCAATAATTTTGAGATGATAACATTTTTTTTATGATATATGAAGGCAAACGCGCAAGCGGGTCACCTGATGGTAAGGGAACACCGCCGCCCATGGACATCAGCTATATCAGAAGGAGGGCGGAATCGGATGCGTTGTCGGCCTTTTAGGAAGGTATAGGCTCATCTCTTAAAGTTTTCTCGACTCTATAAAAAGGTATCTTTAAAAAAATATATACCTAGGTATTATACCTACATTTCATCTATAAATAGAATAATGTACAAGCAGCCACATATCGACGTATACAAATCTATCACATTTCTTCAAGCGATTATCAACTTTATTCTAAATACATTTAGTTCAATGTCAATTCAGAAAATTATGGTATGGTTATCTGTACCTAATCTAATTACTGTGGGAGAGCCAACTTCGGCATGAATGGGCAGGCTCGACCGGAGTAATAACACGGTCTCAGAGAAGACCGGCGTGAAGCAGCGCCTGCGCTGTGTTTCGTCGAGTGAGTGAGGGTACCGGAGGCCCAATTGGAAGGAAAGGGAATTAAAGGTTGGCAGCGCACTTGTGACTCTACTGGTGTTGCAGGTGTCTATGGGCGGCGGTAATCGCTTACCAGCAGGTCAACCGTAGCTCGTCTGCCACCTAAGTATCACAAAAAAAACCTAAGCAATTAAAGTAATTTAGGTACTTACTTGATAAACAAAAAAATAATTTCAAATAAAATATGGCCGACATTATAGAATTAAAATTTAAAACAGTTTCACCACAGAGTATCTATCAACTAAATGTCAGATTGGAAAATCAATGAAAAAATAACTTTCTTTTTTAATTTTAATCTCAGAAATCGATCGTTTCAATAAATTCATTGAATCATAATTAAACAATTCAAATTTATTAAACATATCAATGTTTTTTCTCTGTTCATATAATAAGGTGTACTTTCGCCCGACTAGGTTTTTCTTGCGGCGCGATTCGACAAATAATATTTAAATATAAATTTTATAAGGATATTAATATTAACGAAAATAAAAATGGGTTCTGTGATTATTGTTATGTTTTAACTTTGTCGTGTAAGTATATTTTTGTTCGTGGATTCCGTATAACTTAGGTACTTACAGTGACACATGTCAAAGTATACAAAACTGTCAAATTTCTTCAACTGATTCCTATCTCAATGTCATACACTTTAGGTTGAAATTCCGTACGCGTAGAGTTCCACACAATATATTTTTTCTTGTAGCCTATATGTTTTTCTGATGATAATTCTGATGAAGACTATTTCGGTTATTTATTACAAAGTTTCATTAAAATCTATTCGGTAGTTTTTGAGGTGTTTGCACCATCCATACTTTCAAACTTACACGTTTTTAATATTAGTGAGATATACCTACAACATAATAAGTAATACCTATCAGACTACTGCATTCGCACTTGTAACTCTACTGGTGTTGCAGGTGTCCATGAGCGGCGGCATTGCTTACCATCAGGTGATCCGCTTGCTCGTCTGCTACCTATCACATAAAAAAAAAATCTGTGAAGTTTCATTAATTCAATCAAACGTGCTTGAAATTAAGTTGGAAGATTAAGGATGCAGATTCGATTTTTTTACATAATAGCGGACAAACGAGCAGACGGATCACCTGCTGGTAAGTGATCACCGCCGCCCATGGACATCTGCAATACCTGAGGCATCACAAATGCGTTGCCGGCTCTTAAGAAATTAATAAGCCCTTTTCTTGAAGATCACTAGTATGGTACACTAGTATAGTAGACACTATTACCTACATTGATGTATGACATGCCTTACCTAAATTATTTTCAAGCAGCTACTTTTACCTACTTTAAAAAAGAATTAATTGATTTAAAAAAAAGAAGATTAGTTACATATAACATTTTAATGCAAGAATACAAGATTTAAAGTCGTACCAATGTCAAGTTTCAAGTTAATTTCTGAATATTATTAAACGCTCTGTGTGTACCTCTTTTTATATTTTTTTTAACCTATTTTATCAAAACGTACAGGCTGAAACGCTCCGAAAAATAATTGAGACGCCATTAAATTAGATGAAAAAATAAATGTCAAACGTTTTTTTTTACCATCTAAATGGCGACTGCTTAATTTTTTGAGGAAAAACGGCCAGTATTTTATATTCAGACCTCTTTATTCAAGTCAGCTTTCAACAATTAATATTTTGTGTAAACTCTTTGGTCGTGCTCAAATATTGACATTAGATAAAAAGAAAAGCGCGTAAAAATTATGTTACCTATTTATAGGAAGGAGTTATCTATATCTTCTATACTATTTATAAGAGATAACTTCTATAGACAACGACAAGGCTTATAGGTAAACCGAAAACACGAAACGCTTGCGCGTTGTAATTGGACACAGCGCCATCTATTGGATCGTTTCTGAATTACGGTCCCGAAGCGAAGTGAGGGCGGGCCACTATAATAAATAAATTGATAAATAAATTGAGACAACATCACATACATTGTCCTGGTCCCAATCTAAGGTTTTCCCTTGTGATATGGAAACCAGAAACAACGAAGGAACCACAAAGACCCAGACCCAACACAAATCTCTGTTTCAACAACAAACATTTGTGTTGGTGCGGGAATCGGACCCGCGACCCTTGCGTCTCAACCGGCGCTTAAAGCATTGCGCTAAAGAGGTCGTCGATTAGATGATAGTATAAATTCTACTTGCAGGTCTTCTCCTGGTATCATCCAGCCCTGTTCGTGTTTACGGGACCCTCCCTTGCCCCTTGACAGGGCCGTGCCCTCCCCCCAGTTTTGCCCAGGAGCCCTGCCCCGACGCGACGTGCCTTCTCCCTGCCCCCTACCAAGTGTGCCCAGGTATGGTGTTTGCCCAGGTATGGTGTCTGCCCAGTTTAGATAGGAGCGCCGCGCCGGCGCGCCGCCGTCGCCGTGGACTTGCGTCAGCGCGCCGCCGTCGAGCAAACCGCTCGGCGCGCCGTCGCGACATGTACAACCAGTAGAGTCACAAGTGCGCTGCCAACCTTTAACCCCTTTCCCCCATTTGAAACCTCCAGTGCCTCACTCCTCACTCACTCGACGAAACACAGCGCAGGCATGCTTCACGCCGGGGTCTACTGTGAGGCCGTGGTATCACTCCGGTCGAGCCGGCCATTCATGCCGAAGATTTAGATCATAAAATATTCAGCTTTTAAAAATGGTAACAATTAAGAAATGTGCAAGTTTGAGGCGTTTACATGTGATGAATGTTGCTAAGTTTAGTCTTTAGAAATGTGATTTATTTTAAATCATAAAAAATCATCTAAAACCCCCCACCCTTTCCCTCACCCCTTGAAAAAAATGTAAGCCACGCCGGCGGCGCGCCGCCGCCGCCGCATTTTTTTTCACCCCACGCCGCCGCCGTGCAATTAGCCATCGGCGCTCATATCTAGCCCGGTTATGGTGTTTGCCCAGGTATGGTGTCTGCCCAGGAATGGTGATTGCCCGGGTATGATGTCTGGCCAGGTGTGGTGATACAGAAGTTTTTAGTGTGATTAAGTGAAACAGAAACAAAGACAGAGACAGAAACAGCAACAGACACAGAAATAATTTATTTGCTTATTAGTAGGGTATATAATGAGATGAAATATCATAATTATAAATTCATACAAAAAAGGCCGGCCATTCAGCCGTCAACAATTTAAATGTACCTATATGTGTTTCATGGCCTCGTTTACCATCTCTGAGTAAAGTGTCAAGTAATTTACTCCTCAATTTAAGTGGGTTTGGAGGAAACAGGCCCCTGGTCCGCGGCCTAGTTAACAATTTATAATTTATTCAATACAAACCAGGGGCCAATTTTCTCCGAACCTACTTTAATTGACAAGAAAATTACGTGGAACTTTACTCAGAGATGGTGAATGAGGCCGTTAGTTGTGTATCTAATTGTTATTCGTCAATTAAATTAATTGCTTGTTTTTTTTATACTAGAGGCGGCAAACGAGCAAACGGGTCACCTGCTGGTAAGTAATCACCGCTGCCCATGAACATATGCGTCAGAGAGGTCGCTGATGCGTTGCCGGCCTTTTAAGAAGGAGTACGCTCGTTTCTTGAAGGTTTCGTTTCTTGTTTGTCACTTTGGCGATTTTCTGTCTGCTGTCTGGGCCTTACGACGACCAAATCATAAAATATAGTATTGTATAATAATATGTTATTTACAATATCTTTTAATTCTGCAGGTGACGATATTGGACTGCCCCTTCATAAGAGACATAATCCAGCCCTGAAATTCCTGACCAACCTCCTGAGTTTACCAGGGACCATCGCTGAAGAATTACTGTCTACTGAAATAAGTTTGTAATGACTACTTACAGTGCATTAAAAATTATTTTGATTTCACCCAGATAGTCCGAGGCAAGAAAGTGTAGTTATGACCTTGAGTGCGCAGAAACCAATTTTGATAGAAAGTCTTCTTTTCTACAAGTGCGCTAAATAACGGTCATCGCTATACTTTCGTGCCTCCAGCTATAGGTACAATGTTGATTTTAAAAAATAAAATGATAGGAACAAACTGTGTTTCATTAAAGGGATACAATGACGAAACTAGCGCCGCCAACCTGTTTACACTGATTTGACGACAAATTATGATATTTTTCAAGAATGTAAAACTCTACAAACATAGAATACAATAAATTAGATGCAAATATGCAATACAATATTTTTTACACGTGACAAGGAACAATAATGTTCATTATTGCTAAAAACGGCTACTTTTAGCAATAATATTTTTTTTTAGCGAATTTCCATATTTCAAATAGGTATACAGATCGATAGAGAAAAAAAAACTGATGAAAATGGTAGGGGAACCTGTTGTACCTTGACACCCTTTGTACCTAGAGCCTCCTACGTTTTTGAAATGTTTGCGCTCTTTTTAAAGTCTCTTTGTCTATGATATAGTGAACTTTCACAAGACTAATCAACATGAAATTAGTTGCAGGCGGCCGTTGTATCGAGTTTGCATGGGAGATCACTTTAACGTTTTCGCGGCATAAAAGTAAAATATTAAATATTTTTTATTTCTTTCATTACTTCTGTTATTTCCTACATATTTTTTCAAAACCATTTGATTGAAACAAGTACTTTATCTAAGTTTATAATGTAGTATGCTTATTTGAGTTCGTCATAACCCCAAATTTTTATGTGCGAATAAACATAAAAGGGTAGGGGTGTTGTACCTTGATCATAGGAAAACAGTTGTACCTTGATCATATGGTCAAGGTACAAATGTACTCTGTTAATTCTGTTTAGGAACGCACAAATTTATAATTTTGTTGTTTTTGTACAGGTAAAATGTCTCGTAGCAAAAACACATCAAACGAACCCCTGTTCCAAAAACAGCACTTTCTAGTGCTATTAAATTAGTTAAAGAAAAAAAATTATCATTAAGAGGGGCTGCCAAACATTTTAACTTGTCAAGATGTACTTTAAAGTGGCATTATGTACTTTAAAGTTTTTTAAAGACATGTTGAATCTGAAAATAATAAAAATATTTGCTATTTGTCGAGAAATATGGATTTTATTTGATGAGTTCTAGCTATGATCTAGGTACAGTGGCCAGCACATCAAGTTACTACAATCTGTCAAATTTCCTCAGTTGATATTGAACCAAACACGTTTGACATAAAAGTGAGGTTTGATTGAAGAAATTTGACAGATTGTAGTAACTTGATGTGCTGGCCACCGTACATCACCCCCGTTGTACCTTGATCCACATTCCAATTTTTTTTCAGATTATGTAAAACCTATCAAAACGATGATCTATGCTTGTATATAATTTATATTATGATCCACATTAGTTCTTCTAACAGCTAAAGTTGTTTTAATTGCTATAGTTACAACTGTTTTTTTTTAAAAAATCGTTGAATGAAAAAGTGACCGAGGTACAACAGGTTCCCTTATACGTAACGTGATTTGGCCAAAATTGTTTATACGTCAGTTGAACCTACAGGTATGTATATAGATAGGTATAAAATATCTTTAATTTTGACAGGCCGGATGGCGCATGCCAAAGGTCGTGGGTTCGATCTCCACCCTGGACAAACAATCGTGTGATGAACACTTCTGTTTATTCAGTGTCTGGTTGATATTTTGTGATCCTCTGTTGTCTGATATGTGTAGCACAATGCTTAAGCTACTTAGTACGGAGTCAGGCTAATGTATGAAACGTTGTGTAAATTTATATAGACGACCCGTTTGGCGCAATGGTTTGACCGCCGGTTGAGACGCAAGGGTCGCGGGTTCGATTCCCGCACCAACACAAATGTTTGTTGATGAAACAGATATTTGTGTTGGGTCGGGGTGTTTGTGGTTCCTTCGTAGTTCCTGGTTTCCATAGTACAAGGGAAAACCTTAGTTTGGGACCTGGACAACGTATGTGATGTTGTCTCAATTTATTATTATAATATTATATATTTAATTTGATATCTACCTCAAAATCTCTCATTTCCTCCACTGCACACCGTTTCTTAGAAAGAAGCCGTGCAGAATAGCTGCCGTTGAATCCACAAAGCTTATAGAACACAAATATTTACACGAGGTCTGTTTTCCTACCGAGATTGGGGAAAAACAACCCGAGACGTTAGGGGGAAGGTGCGCGACATAAAAAATATATCGTGTCTGTGGTAGCTGAAATCTTGCGAGACATACGAACTCTTTGTTTTTTATGTATTAGATGGCAAACGGATCATCTGATAGCATGCGATTGCCGCTGCCCATAGACACCCGCTACCCCAGAGGAGTCACAGGTTTTCTGCATGACCGAAAGGTTAACCGGTACAGAATGTTCCTGGGCATTTGGTTTGCCTATTGTAACAAATGTTTGTGCAATGTTTAAATAAATAAATAAGTGCGTTGGCGACCATTTAAAAAGGGAATACGCTCTCTTTTTAATGGTTTGTAATAAGTTTTAAATAAATAAGAATAACATGGTAACTAAAAATAACATGGTAGGTTAACTGGTAGAGAATGCCCCTGGGCATTAAGTTCGCCTATTGTTACAAATTGTGTGCAATAAAGTTTCAATAAATAAATAAACATGTTACAAGTACATTTGGTCCCAAACGAATTTATTATTAGGTACTTATTCCTTGACTATCGAAACCAGACAACCAATCATACCTACTTAACTTAAACTCGTCCCATGCTAATCTCCAATTAAACAGCATAGGTAGCAATTTCCAAATTCATATTAGTTGATAAATCACGGTTGAAGGGATGTAAATGTTCACAGGTACACCCTGTATTTCGACCTTGAACCCTAAGGGATCACTTTTGACCTTCATTACCTATTCCTTTATATCATTGACTCCCAAAACCCAATGTTGGTGCGGGAATCTAACCCGCGAAACGCACCTAAATGCGCTAGCGACCTTTTAAAAAGGAATACGCTCTCTTTGGTGGTTTGTAAAGGTGGGTACGGATTACGCGTAGTACCCTGCCGGACTAACATGCGCGCCGCAAGATAATTTGTTTGTCGGCACTCGTATTGCGTCGGCGCAAGTTGCTTCTCGCTCACGTGACTGACCGATGATCAGGATAGAACGATGGGCTCTTGCAAACGAGAGACGACAAAATTTTGTCGCAGTACGCATATTAGACCTACTGGTACGCGAACTCAGTTACGCGTACCCAGAACGCCTAGTCCATACCTGCTACGCGTTCACTCTTGGGTTAGGTACGCGTACCGCGCGAGTCACCGTCCAATCGGTTTTTGGTCGCACTCCGCTAAAGAGGGCGTCTTATCTCCTAAAAGTACAAGTTCATAAGCTCTTTAAAACATCTTGGTAAAAAATTGCAAAGGGAGGAGAGTACTCCAGACAGGGCAAATAGATATTAGGTATATATTGTACCGTAACTAATTACCCGTGAGCCTGCCCAAAGCCGTCAGTTGTTAAATCTTATTATTAGCTAAACTTAATCTGCCAGTACCCGAATTTTTAAAGAATAAAATATTGTTTAGTTGCTTTACAATCTATATGGTCGATTCTCAGTTTTTTCTTCTATGTCGAGGTCGACTTCATGGAACGCAACAACCAATAGGACAACACAGATTACAGTCGACATTCCTTATCTTGTTCTCCTATTGGTCTATGCGTTCCATGAAGTCGACTCGACATAGAAGGCGAAAACCGAACCTCCAGGCCGTCATATGTTTGCTATAAGTAGTCCATTTTTTGTTAAATCTTGATGGAAGTAACTAATGTGATTGAGCAAAAAAGTAGGTACGTTTAGAATTTTCCGAACATAGCTCGGGTTTGTGATCACCGCACCGCATTAGGCAAGCGTGGTGATTAAGCCTAACCCCATCATAGTAGCGATGACTTGATTTCTATGATGGAGGCCTTTGCCCTGCAGTGGGACAGTATATAGGCTGATACTTTTTACTTTTGATCTGCAAGTAGTAAGTAACTACTAATGACAGCGCTGTTGTGATAACTCTTTCCAACGCTTTCAGTATGGGGTTGTGTATCTACAGTTTATTTTCATGATATAGGTGGCAGACGACCCGACGCATCACCTGATGGAAAGCAATTGCCGCCGCCCATGGACACCTACAACGACAGTAGTATCACAAGTGCGCTGCCCTGTTACGCACAAGTATGCTATTTTAAATTATACGAGTTACGCGTAACCAGTGCGAAATACTCTTAAAAAGTGTGATGTATATGGCACTAAAGACAGTTTAAAAAAAAAATGTATGAATGAGCCAGAAACTCATATGACAAATCCGTTTAACTTAATTTTTTATCGTTGCAGCCATGCCTAACTCATTCAATTTTAAGTTAACAGAGATAGGCATCATATACCAATAAATTCTGCTACTTAATCTAAATCTGTAAACTTGAAGTTGAAATAGTTACGCGTGGTCACTCGATGCGCGCGGAACAGTGGGCGGCGTGCACCTTGCGGCCATTTATTTCTTTACAATTCATGTCATTCATCATCAGCAACACACACTCGTCTACTGCTGGACACAGGTCTCACCTAATACACGTCATTGCTCCAGATTTTCGGCCATTCTCATCCAGCCCACACCAGCCAGCCTTCCAATGTCATCATCCCATCTTGTCGCAGGGCGTCCAACACTTGGCTCACCGAGTCACGATCTCCACTCAAGGACTTTACGGCTCCAATGGTTGTCAATTCTGCGGCTAATGTGACCAGCCTATTGCTACTTCAGTTTGCTAATTCGGTGGGCTATATCTGTGACTCTGGACTCTGGTTTTCTGTCGGATTACATAATTTCTGATGCGGTCCTTTAGAGATACTCTGAGCATAGCCCTTTTCATAGCTTTTTGAGCGACTTTAAACAAGTGGAATAGTCCAGCCGTGAGTGTCCACGTCTCGGCATCGAAAGTCATGACCGAAAGACGCACTAGTTGAAGACTTTCGACTTAAAACTTTGAGGGATGGGCGATGAGAAGACTTGACGAAGCCTACCAAATGCTGCCCAGCCTAGCTGAATTCTTCTATTAGCTTCTCTCTCGAAGTTGTTTCTGCCTAATTGGAGCGTTTGTCCTAGACAGACATATTCCTGGACAACTTCGAGAGGTACTCCATTAACTGTGACCAGTCCCGGATCAACGAGCTCGTTGAACATGACCTTGGTTTTATCCAAGTTCATCCGAAGACCGATGTGTTTGGAAGATTCAGCCAGGCTGCTCACCATCTCCTGTAGGTCATGTAAGGTTTCTGCCAAGATGACGATGTGGTTTGCGAATTGCAGGTGTGACATCGCCATTAATATTGATTCCGCGCTCTTTCCAGGTAAGCGTTTCGAACATGTCCTGCAGCGCAGTGGAGAAGAGTTTCGGAGATATAGCATCTCCTTGTCTCACACCACGTCGCAGCAGGACAGGTCGGTTTGGCCATTTTGGATTACTACGGACATATTAGCGGCGTCATACAGACACTTTAACACCTCGATATATCGCCAAACGACTTTGCACTTCTGCAAGGCCTCGAGAAGTTCTCGACGGAGTCAAAGCTTTTTCTTAGTCCACAAACGCCATGCACAGGGGCTGGTTATATTCTTTGGTCATCTGTATAACCTGTCTCACTGTGTGAATATGGTATATGATGCTATAACTCCGTCGGAACCCGGCCTGCCCTGTCTGCGGTGATTCGAAATGACTCTTGAGAACAACTTATAGACGTGACATAAGAGTGAAATTGGTCGATAGTTCTTCAGTAAGGTTTTGTCGCCTTTCTTGAAGAACAATACGACCAAGCTCCGCTGCCACGCCCTAAGAGTTCTTCCGGAGAAAAGTTCCGTTAGCACCGGCTTTCAGAAGCTCGGTTGTGACTCCGTCTTCTCCCGGGACTTTGACTTTATAACTGGCTATAGAAGGTGTAAACTTCCGAAAGAATCTCTGGCTTTGACGTGGTGACTTCTCCATTTGTTATGGTCTACTTCGACAGGTGGCTCCTTCCAAGCTGTTGTACGAAGACTTTGGGCCCCTGGTTCTGCTCAATTGCTCTCTGTATTGAGAGTGCATTGAAGCTTCGGAGGTCACGTCTTAACAGCTTGGAGATGGACTTATTCAGAGCCCGTTGTTCTGCCGAAGTGACTGATGGATCGTTCCGCCTCTTGTCCATTAGGCCCAGAGTCTCTTTCGAAAGTTAAGACCGCCTGCCCGTACGTCGCAACTCACAGAATTTTGCACCCTCGTCCCGAAGGATTTTCACCACTTGGTCGAGTTCTTCGGTCAGTGTGGTATGGCGGCCTTCCTTATCCCGGAGATTCTTAGCACCCCCTGCCTGTCTGCCTGTCGTTAACAAAACCAGAATAGCAGGGCTGCCGGGAACTGGGGGCCGAGGCAATATTGTCTTCTTCATTAGGAGGATTATACCATAACCCACCAACCTGGACCAGTGCGGGTTGGTGGGTGGTTCGCCATGGCCTCTTTCGTTGATTAGCAATCGCTTATTGGTTCAGCTAACTATTGGTCAAAAAATACAATTCAGCGATATTTAACAATTTGTTAAGGTTTTTTGACAATTGGTTAACCACTAGTCAGAAAACAGGACCTTTTAGTCAAACGCATCTAATACAACTAAATAGATAACATAGATGGGCTTTCCCTGCATCGTGTGTTTTGGTTGCACCCAACTCTTCTAACTTAAGTTATCACACGACGCGTAACCACATTGGTATGAAATTCTGGTTATGCGAAACTCGTTTATCTCAATTTAAAAATTAAGTTTTATAGATATAAAAAAAAATTATATGTCAATATGTTCTAGAAGCATTTACACACCTATTCTGTCAGTTTCAATTATATAGCATGTTTCCTTAGTACGCTACAAGTAAATGTTTGTTTAAAACTTCAAAGCCATTTTTCTCAAAACTATGTTTTTTGAGATAGCAGAGTTGTGCGTAACACGGCAGTGCGCTGCTATCTTTTAACCCCCCTTCCCCTGGATTTGGCTTCCGTCACCTTCACTCACGCAGCGAAACACAGCGCATGCACTGCTCCACGCCGGTTTTCTCTGAGGACGTGTCGAGCCGGCCCATTCATGCCGAAGCGTGGCTCTCCCACTGTTATCTACAGATTATATGATCGAAGATTTTTCGCTTCAGACGCAAAGCCCAATCTTTCCTTAACTGAAAGACATTAAACTTTTATCGAAAAGATATCTAAAGGTAAACTCGAAGGATTCGCAGTCCGTCCAACGGGGAAAGTTCACCGATTGTGCACCTAATTGCTGGCAATTAAGGCTTTTATTGCTTTGCAATCGTTAGGCCTTGAGTTGGAGGAAAAGGGGAAGGTTGTTATTTATTGACAGACCTTCCCAATGAGTCCATGGAGCCTACAAATAAATAGTATTTGGGACCAAATTTTTATACACAGAATTTTCCCTTTTCATCCATGTTCTATATCTATACTATTCATAAAGAGATAACTTTTATAGACAACGAAAAGGCTTATAGGTAAACCAAAAACACGAAACGCTCGCGCGATGTAATTGAGCACAGCGCCATCTATTGGTTCATTTCTGAATTACTGTCCCGAAGCGAAGTGAGGGCGGGCCACTAGTTTGTACATAAGTACGTCAGGCATAAAGTGGCAGTGGGCTGGTCACATTAGCCGTGAACTGACAGTCGTTGGAGCCGTAAAGTCCTTGAGTGGAGACCGCGACTCGGTAAGCGTAGTGTTGGACGCCCTGCGACAAGATGGGATGATGACATTCGAAGGCTGGCTGGTGTGGGCTGGATGAGAGTGGACGAAAATCGGGAGCGGTGGCGTGCATTAGGGGAGACCTATGTCCAGCTGTGGACGAGTGTGGGTTGCTGATGAGAACGTCATTCATATTTTCGGGACGGGCTGGTTTCATTATAGGCACTCTACAATCTATACTAATAATATAAATGGGAAAGTGTGTCTGTCTGTATGTTTGTCTTTCTTTCACGGCAAAACGGAGCGACGAATTGGCGTGTTTTTTAAGTGGAGATAGTAAAGGCATGGAGAGTAACATAGGCTTTTTTGCCCCTTTCTTTGACCCCCCATTTTAGGATAGTGGGGGGCGTGAGCATAGCCGCGGGCAAAAGCTAGTATTTACATAAAATAAGTAGGTACTTGCTTCAATTGGCTATGACAAAATCGAGCAATGTTCAAAAATTAACAAAGGGGGCAACTCGGGCAGGAATTTTAAGGTTTTAGCTGGTCACTGTTCTAACCTAACCTAACCAATATTTTTTTAGTTTCACAGAGTTTAGTATGTAATATCATAACAAATATTATCGACGAACCTAGCCCCGCCTGCCAATTTACACTGATTGTGGCGACAATATTAAGTATATTTTTTAAGAAAGTAAAACATAACAGACGTAGATGCAAGTAAATTGGATTTTTCAAGATGTAATACAATGTTTTTAACACTAAATTTATTGAACATTAATTGTTAGCTGTCTGCCTTAAACACTGACCAGCTAAAAAATCTTGAAATTCTTGCCCAATTTTTTGCCCGAATTGGGCAATTAAGCGTAGCAAACGCTATTTAGCAAACGCTAAAGGAGTTTCTTGCGTCGATATTTTATCGTTGACATTGCCCGCCATAGCCATAATATCATCATTACACAATTAAAAATCTGATATAATTATAAATGACGTAATTAAATTTGATAATAAAGATAAGCAATTATAAATATTTTATTAAATCACAAGCGGACCATGTCTTAGGTAAAACAAAGCTTTGTTATTAATAAAATCGGTCTCGCTTACGTTGGTACATGCGTTAAAAATTGATCAAAATGGCTGACGGGTGGAGCGAAACCAACTAGCGCCATTAAGGCTTATAGAAAGAAAGAAAGAAAAATCTTTATTTGGTCCGATAAATAAAAACATATAAAAAAATGGATAAATTAATTTATACAACACCTTACTTACATTGCAAGCAGGAGATTGGCGACAAGCAGCACAAGACCGAGACTGATTAGGCTAATGAACTAATCAAATTTCTTAAGACATAATGTGTTAATATAAGCTGTTTCCCTAATAAAAAAAAATATTACTAGTGGCCTGTTTCAAAGCCGACCGATAGGCCGACGCCAGGTAGGCCGACCTAGGTATCGCTGGAAAGACGTCGTCGAGAGTGATCTGCGAGAACTTCAGGCCAAGGACTGGCAACAAGTGGTGCAGGATCGACCGAAGTGGCGTTCTCTTGTTTCGGAGGCCAAGACTCGTTTCGGGTCGCTGAGCCAAGCCAGTGGAGTAAGTAAGTAAGTATACTAGTGGCCTTCCCTAAAAAAACAATTTTGGCGCTAGTGAACTCTCGCTTGCCACTTATTAAATGACTTGATTGGTTTATAATCAAAATATTTGAAGATTTTTATTCAGTGTATAGTTTTGACAGGCAAGTTTAAAGATGGCCTTCAAGCAAGTTACCATTAAAGTACCGTACTAACTTAGTAAGTGATTAAAATTATTTCATTAAATTAAGGTAGCTTACGGCCGCTGTCAGAGACGTCATTTAAGCTAATGTCCAATTACTTAACTCTTTGAACGCCATGGGGGTGACCGGCAAACAATATTTTTTCTATTGTGTCTAGAAATGTGGCAGTCAAAGGCTTAAGTATCGGTAGTCTTTATGCGTATTGAAATAAGTGTCAATATATTTTCTTAATCAACCAACCAACCAACTTAGTCAATCAACGACTCTGAGAGCGGCAGTTAGTGGATAAGAACGAGCGCCTTTTTAAAGGAAGTTTAACTGTGATCCTGCATACGCGAAAGGTCGTGGGTTCGATTCCCTTTCTGGATAAACTTTCGTCTGATGATCACTTGTATTTGTTCTGTATTGAATTAAATAAATAAATGCGCCAGACAATCACACCAATCAATCCTGGTCTCAAACTAGGGCAACCCCTGTACTATGAGTACCAGGTGACGATAATTAACTGGGGGCGTCAACCCAGTAACACCAGACCCAAGAAAACTTAGAAAATGTAGTTTTCTAAATTGACTTGACCGGGAATCGAACCCGGGACCTTTCGCGCTTCGGGCGAACACTTTAGCCACTGCGCCAACGAGGCCGTGTCAATTAACTATTTGTGTTTCCTGTTATCTACATCACAAGTCGCGGAAAACCGGCGTGAAGCAGCGCCTGAGCTGTGTTTCGCCGAGTGAGTGAGGGTACCGGAGGCCCAATTGGGGGAAAAGGGAGTTAAAGGTTGGCAGCGCACTTGTGACTCTATTGGTGTTGCAGGTGTCGAACCTAAGCAGGTAAAAATAGTGATCTATACTCAATCTATCTATACTCTTTATAAAGAGATAACTTCTATAGACATCGACGAGGCTTATAGGGAAATCGAAAACACGAAACGCTTGCGCGATGCAATCGGACACAGCGCCATCTATTGGTTCGTTTCTGAATTACGGTCCCGAAGCGAAGTGAGGGCGGGCCACTATACTATTTATAAAGAGGTAAATTCTATAGACAACCACAAGCCTTATAACTAAACCGAAAACGCAAAACGCTTGCGTGATGTAATCGACGACCAGCGTCATCTATTGGTAGAGTGGTAAACTAATGTCCCGAAAAGAAGTGAGGACGGGCCACTAGTTTTCGATAAAAAAATAACCGACTTCAAGACTACAGCCACAATATTATCTTTTATTGTTTTATTTCAAAAACCACTGAGTCAATTTTGATAAAATTTATAGGGGAGCATCGCAAGAAAATGGCCTACCAAACAAAAAAATAATAATTAAAATCCATCCATAATTGGCGGAGAAATCGAGTAACATACATACAAACACATACGGGTTGAATTTAGAATCTACTCCTTTTTGAAGTTGGTTAAAAAATAAAGAATATAATAAAATACCGCACTGTTTTCAATATTTACATTTTCTGAAACCAAATATCAAGGGCATTGCAAAAGTCAGATTGCTTACAAAATCCACCTTATCCATATAACCATGAAAGATTAGGCAAAAGCATAGAATGTTATAAAAACATAGAAATTATTCTACAAAAGTATAAAAGGTCATGAGTTGATATAATTTTATTTTGTTCAAAATAGATTTTAAAATATTATGGTAAGTTTAGTTGCTCTCTTATTTTATCTTATTTTAACGTCGTAAGTCCCAAAAGCCTTTTAAAAAGCATAAAACAATTGATTTTCCATTGTGTCTGTTGTCTGGGCATTACGACGTTAAGGGCCTCGTTCACCACCTCCGAGTAAGGTGTCAAGTAATTTACCCAGACAACAGACACAATAGAAAATCAATTGATTTATGCCTTTTAACGTCGTAAGGCCCAGACAACAGATACGATGGAAAATTAATTGATTTATGACTTTTAGGGCCTCGGTCACCACCCCCGAATAAGGTGTCAAGTAATTTACTTGTCAATTATAGTGGGTTCGGAGAAAATTGGCCCCTGGTATTTGTATTGAAAAACATATTTAAATTAAACTGGGCCGCGGACCAGGGGCCAATTTTTTCAGAACCCACTATAATTGACAAGTAAATTACTTGACACCTTATTCGAGGGGTGGTGAACGAGGCCCTAAAAGTCATAAATCAATTGATTTTCCATTGTGTCTGTTGTCTGGGCCTTACGACGTTAAAAGGCATAAATCAATAGATTTTCCATTGTGTCTGTTGTCTGGGCCTTACGACATTAAAAGGCATAAAACAATTGGTTTTCCACTGTCTGTTGTCTGGGCCTTACGACTTTAAAAGGCATAAATCAATTGATTTTCCATTGTGTTTGTTGTCTGGGACTTACGACGTTAAGACCGGCGTGAAGCAGCGCCTGCGCTGTGTTTCGTCGAGTGAGTGAGGTCACCGGAGGCCCAATTGGGGGGAAAGGGGGCTAAACCTTGACAGCGCACTTTGACTCTACTGGTTCATGAATAAAATTAATGTTACATGTGTCTAAGGGCGGCGGCCATCGCTTACCATCAGGTGACCCGTCTGCTCGTTTGCCACCGATTTTTGAGCTTTTTTGTTTTTTTAGGCACATTACTGATGTCACGTCCCGGCTGGCCCCGATATGATCAGACTACGGCCTTCGCACAGCCTCCTGTTTTGTAAGTGACCTTTACTATTATCATTATTTAATACCACACACGCACACACACACACACTTCACACACACTCACTCTCACACACAGGTTTTTGGGTGATTTTTAACCCCCGACGTAAAATGACGGGGTGTTATAAGTTTGACGTGTCTGTGTGTCTGTCTATGGCATCGTAGCTCCCAAACAAATGAACCGATTTTGATTTTGGTTTTTTTGTTTGAAAGATGCATAAAGGGGGAGTGTTCTTAGCTATGTTGGATAAAAATCGATCCAAGATGGCCGCCATCACAAAGATATGGGTTGTATGTTTTAACACAACTCCCACAATATGGGTATCATTAAAGGGCTTAAGTAGCAGAATTTATTGTGACAAATTTCAAATCCAAGATGGCCACCGTCAGAAAATGTGTGTCAGGGGTTTTTTAAATTTTCAATTTATGTTTTTTTTTTATGTGATAGGTAGCAAACGAGCAGGCAGATCACCTGATGGTAAGCAATTGCCGCCGCCCATGGACACTTGCAACACCAGTGGGGTCACAAGTGCGCTTTTAAAATTTCAATTTTAAAAGCGCGGGTTTTTTAAATTTTTAATTTATGTATTTAGCCGCCCTTAGAACGCCCTGTTGGTCTAGTGGTTTAAGTACCGGGCCGTGATCTCGGGGTCCCAGGTTCGATTTCCGGGTCGAGCAAAAGTATGTTTCGAATTTTTCGAACATATGTTTTTAAACTTTCGCGTTGCATTATACAAATACTTTACATAAACGGGACTAAACGCGACGAAATTAAATAATTAGTAAAGTAGTAGTTATTTAATTTGTACTTTACTTTACTTCGTATTTAGCCGATATTTCTCCATCCCCCTCTACTTGTTAATTTTACCCTGTGTCAAACATTAAGAAACCACGGGCCCTTTGTAACTATACTACAGAGTACAAATATACCTACAAACAGACAATTTGTTACTAGTTATCGGACGGGGAGGGATGGCTGCGGCGAGGGCAATAAGTCACGACCCTCCAGGGGGGGAGGGGGGTAAGGACCTCACCTTTAGGGGCAATTAGAAAAATAGCTTAGGTGTGGCTGACGGGGGATCTTAAAATAGTTTGAATAGTTTCTAGCAATCGTAGGAAATATCAACTGTTATATAAATTTAACTGTGGGAGAGCCATGCTTCAGCATGAATGGGCCGGCTCGACCGGAGTGATACCACTGCCTCACAGAAAACCGGCGTGAAGCAGCTCCTGTGCTGTGTTTCGCCGAGTGAGTGAGGGTACCGGAGGCCCATCGCGGGGGAAGGGGGTAAAAGGTTAGCAGCGCACTTGTGACTCCACTGGTGTTGCATGTGTCCATGGGCGGCGGTAATTGCTTACCATCAGGGGATCCGCCTGCTCGTCTGCTACCTATCACAAAAAATAATTAAAGGAAATTGAAATTGGGGGAAAGTGGGTTGAAGGTTGGCAGCGAACTTATGACTCTACTAGTGCTGTAGGTGTCTATGGGCGGTAGCAATCGTTTACTATTAGGTGGTCCGTCTGATCGTCTGCCACCTATCACATACACCACCGTTATTGTTATAATGATTTTGACTGGTATGGGCTTCTAGCCTTTTAGTCTTAAAACATCTGTTAAGATGCAAAGGCCTGTTATACAGGGTGTATCTCTCAACATGTCGATCACTTAATCGCGTCGCCTTCCAATCATACTGAACAATACTTTAAAAAATTGGCATGATTAAAAATGTCGTAGAAACTTTTTTTGAGTGAGTGAGGGTACCGGAGGCCCACTCGGGGGGAAGGAGATTAAAAGTTGGCAGCGCACTTGTAACTCCACTGGTATTGCAAGTGTCCATGAGCGGCGACAATTGCTTTACTATCAGGTGATCCGCCTGCTCGTCTGCTAACTATCACATAAAACAAAACATCTCATACATTGACCTCACTCCGTAATAAGTAGCTTAAGCACTTATGTTACGGATAATACTTAAATACCTACATATCTAACACCCAGACACTGAACAAACACAAGTGTTCATAACACGAATGTTTGTCCAGGGTGGGGATTGAACCCACGACCTTTGGCGTATGAGGCAGGGTCACTACCAAATGTGCCATCCGGCCATTCGAAATTAAATGTTGTTTAGAATGGTTGGTAGAACACGTGGTTACAGGGATGTAAATGTTCACAGAAACACCCTGTATAATTTAGGTATGCTCATGCATGAGCTGCCAACCTTTGCACTAACTGAACCGATAAAATCCAATGACCAAGCGTACAGCCAATCGGTGAGTAAACATTTTTATTTCTATATCGAGTTAACCAAACAAAAAATATCGCATTTGTAAACTGGAATCGTTTAATTGAGTTTAGAAATCGTGAATGGCTTTGTTTTGATTTTTATCAAACTTTTTTATGAAAAAGTTTATTTCATCGACATAGGAAATGGATTTTTACCACTGAGGCAGGCCTGTCCCACTCCGCGTGTAGTATCAAACTTGCAAGTAGGTACATGCGGCGTCCCCTCCGGAGGGGCCAGTCAGTAGAAAATCACGAGCGAGCGGCGACGCACGCGCGACAGTTGCGTGCGATAGAAAGAGAACGCACTTCTATGTATGAATAATTGTAGGTGTTGAACGCTGGGCGGCCGGAATTTCAACTTTATGTTATGGTAGCCTGAGCCTTTATTTTTCTGTAAACGGTTTTTAGAAGTGGGCATTCTGTACTTGTACTATTAAGTATTCTGTGACTGAGGGCCTAAAACGAAGCGTACTTTACGACTAGTCGAAGCAACGCTTAGGCATAAATTGATCGGCGAAATTTCGCGGACAAAGTCGCGGCGGCCGCTATACGAATATACAAACACGGTGTTTTAATGTGATTTCGTTTCCAAGAACCCGGTCCCGTGTCAAACGCAAAACAAAATGGTAAATAAATGCTTTTTGTACGATTGAAAAATATATAATGAAAACGTGGAGACGTGAGGTGTAACAAGTAAAATTATGTTGACATCTAAAAAATTACAATATTATACGAAAAAAAGTATAAAAAAGCCTCTAACACCACATATTACAATTGTTTGTAGTTCTGTGCCACATAAAGCATTGAGTATTGATTATTTAATCTACTCATCTTATAAACTAACGTTTGTTCTTTTTCGGCAACTGCGAGTTTCACAACCAGGCAAATGTGAAAAAAGAAAAACCTATCGTTTTTGGCAACTGGTTGAGTAGCACTAACGTCAGTACCTACTTCTTCGGCAACTGGTTGTCAAACTTGGTTGCCAATGCGGCCGAAAGGGATTGAACAGGCATCTTCAAGGCAAACGCGTGTCATCCTAGACCTCATCGTCACTTTCCATCAGGTGCGATTGTGGTCAAGCGTTGGCCTATAGTCTAATAAAAAAAAAAAAAGTGTATCTATACTCTAATTTTTAATCATGTGGAGTAAACTGACAGATGTCAATGTGTCATTGTTTCAGAAGTCAGAAGACCCGTTTAGCGCAATGGTTTGAGCGCCGGTTGAGACGTAAAGGTCGCGGGTTCGATTCCCACACCGACACAAATGTTTGTTGATGAAACAGATATTTGTGTTGGGTCTGGGTGTTTGTGGTTCCTTCGTTGTTTCTGGTTTCCATAGCACAAGGGAAAACCTTAGTTTGAGATCAGGACAATGTATGTGATGTTGTTTCAATTTATTATTTACTAGCGGCCGCCCGCGACTCCGTCCGCGTGGAAAAGTAACTTTTTACCCCCCTTTCAAACCCTTACAACCCCCTTTTCGCAATAAAAAGTAGCCTATGTCCTTTCTCAGGGTCTAGATTATCTGTATACCAAATTTCATTTAAATCCGTTGAGTAGTTTTGGCGTGAAAGAGTAGCAGACAGACAGACAGACAGACAGAGTTACTTTCGCATTTATAATATTAGTATGGATCAGTATGGATTATTATTATCATCTCCATACATTATCACTGAATTTGACGGATGCAAAATGTCAAAATGTATAAAAACGTAGACATTTACATCTGTCAGTTTACTCCACATGATTAAAAATCAGAGTATAGAGACCAAATTCTGCTTGTAAGTGTAACCCCCTCTGTCAATGTCATTTCGTCAAAACTTCCTCGCCACAGTTCGTCCTTATGCTAAACCGATCTTGAAAGTTGCTGAACACTTCTTCCCTCACGAGGGCTTTGAAACAGCCCTTGAATACAAAGGGCTTATTTGCAATTATAATTTAGAAGCTATTTTTAGCACTTCTTTACTTTGTGTCTTTTGACTTTTTTGGTAGAACGACATAAGAGATGTAACAACCATTTTAAATTTATTGTGCCCACCTTCAACCGTGGGAGAGCCACGCTTCGGCATAAATAGGCCTGCTCGACCGGGGTAATACCACGTCCTCACAGAAAACAGGCGTGAAGCAACTGTGGGAGAGCCACGCTTCGGCATGAATGGGCCGGCTCGACCGGAGTGATACCACTGCATCACAGAAGACCGGCGCGAAGCAGCCCCTGTGCTGTGTTTCGCTGAGTAAGTGAGGGTACCGGAGGCCCAATTAGGGAAAGGGGGTTAAAGGTTGACAGCGCACTTGTGAGTCTACTGGTGTAGCAGGTGGCGCCCATCGCTTATTATCAGGTGATACGTCTGCTTGTCTGCCACCAGTCACATTAAAAAGACCTTATTTTACGCTAGTATTCGGCACGAAGTCAATACTTTTGTCGACGTTCAATGTTCATTATTGTTGTTCGAATAATGGTTTTGTTACTGTCTGTATATTATGTTGTGTGTCGAAATAAATGTTTCATTCATTCATTCATTCACTTATATCTAAACATCCTTGCGTTTAGCCTCAATTATATCAAGACTTTTGCTTGTAGTTAAAAAAATATTAATATCTAAAACTTACGAAAGCGAATTCCTTACTAACTAGCGGATGAAGTACCTGAAACAGTCAAATACAACAATTTACACACATTTTGATTACCAACTTAAAATAAAAAATCTCACAACACCTCATATTATATTGACCTGACTCCGTACTGAGTAGCTTAAGCACTTGTGTTACAGATATCAGACAACAGAGGAAACACAAATATATTATACTAGTGGCCCGCCCTCACTTCGCTTCGGGACCGTAATTCAGAAATGAACCAATAGATGGCGCTGTGTCCAATTACATCGCGCAAGCGTTTCGTGTTTTCGGTTTACCTATAAGCCTTGTCGTTGTCTATAGAAGTTATCTCTTTATGAATAGTATAGAAGATTACTTAAATACATTAACTACACTCAGAGAATGAACAAACACAAAAATCACGGTGTATCTGTGAACATTTACATCCCTTTAACCACGTATTCTATCAACCATTCTGAGAAACAATTTGTTCAACAACTTTTCTAAATTCTTTGAAAACCAAGTCATGTGACCGACTTTGTATGGAAAGATGAAATTTTTTATGCGTATTTTCAAAAATCATTGAAAAATTTTGTTCAAATGGTTGATAGAACACGTCTTTAAAAGGATGTAATGAAAATGTTCACAGATACATCCTGTATTCATCACACGAACGTTTGCATTGATTTATTGACGCCACACTTCGGCATGAATGTTCCGGCTCAACCGTAAAGATACCACGGCCTCAGTAAAACAGCGAGATCCTCCGCTGTATTAAGACCGATTCTTCAAAACTAATCCGTCTTCCTTTAAATCCTTTGAATTTTTTCCGTAAAAAAATGGGTTCCCAGCTAATTTTGTTCCTAATTAGTACGAGAATGAACAATTAAAATGCTAAAGGGGTATTACAGTAATAAATCTTTGCAAGCACGGCCAGGTGTTTTGGTTGAGATATAGCTGTGAAATACTGGGGTTAGTCCGCTTTTGAAATACTTACCTAGTATTTTATCTTATCTTGGACGTGAGTGGACTATAAAATTAAAGTAAAGTATCAGTCGATACCTATGTCGCAGCCGGATCGTATAATCTAGGGATGTTACGAATGTCAAAATTTTCACATTCGCGAATGCGAATGCGAATGCAAATATTTACGCCGCGAATGTGCGAATGCGAATGCGAATGTTAAGTACTTAAGACATCAGTCACATCAAATGTAAAAAAACATATAAATCATCATTTTTATTACTTAAAAGACAAAAAACATACAAAATGTACTAACTTGACAGACATTCAGTAGTCAAAGTTAATAAGGTAATTATATTTTTAGAACAACAGTTTTGCTGCCTTCTCACTCATAAGTCGATTAGTCACGCACGCACGACCTGCGCACATTCGCATTCGCATAACATTCGCATTGATTTAAGGCTTGTACATGCGCTAACGGCCTTGAGGATATGGGCGGAGTTTCAAATCTCTCCCTCCGCGCGTTTCTCTTTCGCCGCGCCGCCGGCCGTAAGGTAATACGTAAACTACTAAAACCTACTTGTGCATCTTTATAGTCTAGGAGGCAGGCGACAAAATTACTTGCTCGCACATTTTTTATTTGAAATTATGATATGATACAATTGATTATAAGCAGTGTTCAATAAATAATAATTTTATTGTAATGTAAGTACCTACGGGAATTTCGGAAATGTTGCTTACCTATTTATTAGTTATTTTTAATACTTCTTTAATCAAATCAATATACCATCTATAGTAAGTAGATGATGATCTGTACGACTGATTTTCACCATGGCGACCCCTAAGTAGATAGATAGATAGTAGATATCAATCTTCAGTACATAAATTGTGTTTTCAGTGAGTAATCTGATTGTGGCGCTCTAGTGAGCTGCGCATAGATCAAGATAAATGATATAAAAGGCAATAAAATCATTGGTCAAAAAATTAAAGTTTATTATTTATTAGCAACACATTAAACATATTAATTACATAGTATGTCCCAAATGCACACAATGGGTGTAGTTTGTATGAGTATTTTTATGACTAGCAACTCGGATGGAGAAGACAATCCTCGATGTTTTTACTTTCAGAATTCGATGAAGTTTAATTGTTTCTCGGCTAGTGGGTTTCTTCGTTGTAAATAGGTTTCTTCATCATCACTTAATTCTCCGAAATGTTGAACATTGATTCTTGAGAAAGCAGAGGTGGAAATAAAATTTATTTCTTTTAATTCTTGTATGGTCTTGCTTTGCTTTTTTTGATCATCCACTTGAGTATCTTCCGCATTTATGGTCTCTGGTGTAACGGGTCGTTTTGCCCAGGGGTTTCTCCTCTTTCTATCTCCTATTCTTTTTTTATTTTTGTTTTTGATTTCTTGTTCAATATAATAAGGATCTCTGATTGACATCTTTCTGGTATGTCTTGGGTCAATCAACTCGGGTAAAATGCAATCGTAGTAAAATTTAGTTAACTTTGGTTCCATTTCATCCATTCCAAAATGTATCATCTTTATTTATTATTTCTATCCGCATAGGGATATTTTCGCCAAACCACATACCAAACAGACATTTAGATTTTTTTGTAATATGTAGCTGACCTTGGATTTGGTAGAACCAATTGTGATTCTTGTTAATGATTATTTCATTGTTTTGGAGCTTATAAAACGGGACCCTTTTTTTTCTTACCGCTTCTTCAAAATTCATTTTGTGAGCTGAAATAGGACATTTAATTTCTACCGTCATGTCCTTGCAAATACCATCAGGACTAGCGCCCAAATACGGTAATTTTTCGTCGATGAACAATCCGCACCGTTCTATTTTAATTTTATTCTGTCGTGATAGTTGCTCAATAGCAATTTTCTCATTATCTAGTCCATGCTTAATTGATTTAACATGACTAATGCAGTCTTTGTAAAGAAGATCTTTAACAAGATTTCCGCAACTAACATGTGGACGTCTTTTGATAACACGACCAAAATTTGAGGCCGTCAACAACTTCCTTCGCAGTTCTAACCATTCACTCGAGGCACTTTGTAAAATTGTCTCTTTTTCAATATTTTGTCTTTCTTCTTCTGTTTTTTGTAAATTTATCATAAAAGTAGTTTTTTCTTTTTCCATCATTTCCGGAGCTATATCTTCCCGAGCACAGTTTTCCCCGTAATTCAAATCTTCGCCTTTGCTAAATAAGAAATCTGTTCTTTTTTCTGATATACTTTTTTATTAATAGTGACCTTTTTATTCTTCTTTGCTCCAGTAAATTTACCTTTCCTTTCGGGCTTCTTCCGGTAATATGAGTATAAGTCCTTGATAATAATGCACGTGTATTGTGTGATATAGCTGCACCTTTGCACCTGGTTTCATAACCACCTTTCAAACTAAAGTTGACGCGTTTTCCGCCAACTAGTTTCGCAATTTTACTATTGAAGTTCTCGACTTTGTTGCTTTCTACATTATGGACAAGACTTGGGGCGTAGGAAGCAACGTTCGCCATTATTTGGCAAATTCGAGACCAAACAGCGCTACTCATGAATTCCTTTTCTGTGATCTCTTCATTAGATTTTGTACAAAAATATGGTTTGCATCGGCTGTGGTCACCAAAAGCGTGCAGATGAGATAACAGAATGTCATTATACAATAACTCCACGTGAGCTCGTTTTTCTGATTCAGAATCTGACGTGTATTTTTCCATCGATTTCTTTATTGTCCCACGAATGGCTAATATTTTTTTGTCAGTTATGTTTTTTCGATGCTTTGATGGGAACTTTGTGTCAGTCTTCAGTTGTGCCAGTTTATTACACATATTCCTCATAATGTGATTTTTGCATTCAATTTTTTGAACTGTGACGTTCGCGTAGGGTCGAGCTTCAATTATTTTAGAATACGTTGAGGAATCTCCATCGCTAATCATTCTGCCGTAAATGAGGCCATGCATTTTAATAGAACACATAAATCCTTCTACAAGGATATTGGATTCCATTCCAGTAGAAGGGCCTGTATAATTTTTATAACACTTATGGTTACATGGCTCTTCCTTTTTATTTTGTGCTTGGGCGCAGATGCAACAATATTTATTTTTTACGCCAAGATAAAGAACTTTTCCCGTCCGTTTGCCAATGATGGCGGCTGCTCCGGAAAGCGCAGAATAATTTTGTTTGTACGTCCGCTTGCACCAACAACCGTCTACTATAACGTCTATAATGGGTTTCCCATTCTCATCAACTCGACCTTCCGCTATTGCCAAATCTCTCTCTTCTTTGGCAGCATCGTTCATTGTTTGAACTGAAATACCATTCCAAATGTTAGCAATTTTTTCATGACATTTTTGATAGACTTTTTCACCCATCAAAGGTAAGTTTAAAGCAGCGGAAAATTCTTGCAGTTGCGAATGCCCACATCCAATTGCAACTGTTCCTAAGACTGCACAATCATTAATGTTTACGTCACAGCCTTCATCACTAGAAATGCAAAATTTTTCATTACAAAATTTGCATTTAAGCGTAAATGTTGAATGCAATCCAACTTGCTTTTCAGAAATTATATCGACACATTTAAGGTTACAATTGAAAGGACCATGTGAAGATATATCTTGAATTTTTTTGTAAACGTTAATCAAGTTAACAATTCTTCGCCCTTCAAAGGCAGATGTTCTTTCAGGTTCTTCTCTTGTAACCTCTATTTCGTATGCTGTCGAATCAGATTGAATCTGAAATAAAAAAACAGTATATATATTCATAGCTGACAGTCATTTCATATCAACAAATAGAGTTACGTTTGGAATTCCAAAATAACCTTTATCAAAAGGCATACCTACATTAATATTATCTGCTTCACTAATTTCTTTGGTAAGGCTTGTTCCACAAATATTTGAAATGGAAGGCTCTTCATTCGGCGATCTAAAACAAGACGATCAAAAATGTAATTACTATTAACAAAGTTAATAACAAATTAAACACGTACTTTTACATTAATTTAATGAATCACATGTCTCAGCTCATTATATAGGGATACAGTTCATTATGTAGGCACACGATGTCGAGCTAAATAATATCGATCGGCACTATCCGCCACAAATTGTGCATGGGCTCTCGGTCTATTTTACTTACTTTGTGACAGGAACATGTTGTGATTGCAACTCATTAGACTCGTCGGATTTTTCTTTGTTTTTATCACAAGGCCACCTTCTTTGGATTCTGTAATAGAATAGAGTAAAAATAAGAAAATAAAGTCAGACCTTGATTCGAACACGTTAGTATACACTTGTTAGGTACTTACAGAATTTCTCTTCTTTTTTCGATAGCTTCTCTCTTATGTCGCTTAGGTTTCGAAATTTTAGGCATTTTTGTACAGTATAGTTATTATTGGTATAGTTTTCTCTCACTGTATAAATCCCAATGTATTATTTAGCTGTCTTCAGACTTCCTAAAATTAATAAATAAATCTCTCACATCACATATCACAATCACAGTCACGGAGCAAAACAATAAAAATCAAATAAAGCGTCCCTTTGCTGTTCACACTAAATAATATTATTATTTACGTAGGTATTTACAAAACTATACTGGTATTTTCGTAAGCACAAAGCGTTTGCTGTTTTTTACCCGACTGCTACAGAGATTGATTTGCTAAATGTGTTCCTCTAACAAGGATAAATGCAAAATAAAAAAAAACTTTTCAAATCGGGCATGATAGAACGCCCCGACATAAATACGAGTATTAAAGACTACCTATATTTTTATCGAATTTTTGAAATTGTTTTCAATTAGACAAGCACAGCCGGAGCGACAACGAACACAGGCTACCCGTACGAAGGCCGGAGGCTGTCTGCCGCCCGTCGCCCGCGCAGAGTACCGCGCTCGCGTATATCACAACAAACAGAATATTATTAATTAAAAAATTATAAACCCAAGAAACAAGAATTCCTCCTCAGGGATTGTAGTGTACATTGTATTGTATTGTATAAACAAAAATCAGTCATCCTGGACTGTTTAGTTTCGTAGTTTATCCAATATTTTGCATAAAATCGATGTTTACGTTATATTTTTTACCTAATGAACTATTAACATTGAATAAAAATCCTCGTCAGGAATTCAAGATCGAAATCCAGTCTATAACATGTATTTTTTTTAGGGATCGTTCTTAACGATTAACCGAGTTTAAACATACACAAAAGTGCCCAATCCGCGCATGTACAAGCCTTAAATATGGAAAATAATGGTGTTGCAGTTATCTGCGGGCGGCGGCCATCGCTTCCATCAGGTGATCCGTTCTGCCCGTCTGCCACCTAGAACATAAAAAATGTCATCGATTTGAATAACAAGAAAAACTGCATTCATATACTATAGTATAGTATGTCTAAAGATACTTCTATAGACAGCCACAAGACTTATTGTAACCCGAAAAGACGATACTCTTGCGTGATGTATTAGACGCCCAGCGCCAGCTATTGCTAATGATTGGAACTAACAGCATGACCTTTGGAATTGAAATCTTTTTGACAGAAAACAAACTTTTGAAGTTATAATATGATATTTGTTAATTTATTTAATATCTCATTCACTAAGCTGAAGCACTTGTGTTGCAGAGAAATAATAAATAATTAAATCATTTATTTTGCAAATATGGGTAATACAAATAAGGTGGTTGATTTACAATAGATATGTTGTGTGACTTTTGCCATATTTTACCTAAATGATAAACTTTATTGCCATAAAAATGTTCATTTATTTCATCATGAACTTCACTACCAGGTAAGATCGTTTAATCTCTAATTATTCGAGA
>CM026302.1:6071493-6169186 GCA_014851415.1 Cnaphalocrocis medinalis
CGCAATAGGTCCGGACGTGACCAATGGACTGTACCCGAGGTCCGTCTTCTGGACGTGACCAACGACTGTACCGATGGTTCGTCGTCCGGACGTGACCAACGACTACTGATGGTCCATCGACCGGACGTGACCCACAACTCGCGCGTGCTGCTGGTGGACGCGACGGCGTACGAGCGTGCGTTCGTGCGGCCCACAGCCGGCCTCGCAGCGGAGGTTCGACCAATACTCGAGGACGTGTCATGTACGCCGGCATGGTGAGTGGAGACATGATTAGTACAGTGGCCAGCACATCAAGTTACTACACTTTGACCTTGAGCGCATCGAAAGATGAACGGAGAAAATCGCACGAAAGAGACAAATAGCGTTGGGCAGATTCTACTTCACTAGTTTCGTGCCGCCCAGTGCAGCCCGCAACGGATTTTTTTATGATATAGGAGGCAGACGAGCCGACGGATCACCTGATGGTGAGCAATTGCCGCCGCCCATGAACACATGCAACAAGTGCGCTGCTAACCTTTTATCCCCTTCCCCCCCGATGGGCCTCCGGTACCCTCACTTACTCGGCGAAACACAGCACAGGAACTGCTTCACGCCGGTTTTCTGTGAGGACGTTTTTTAAACTGTTTTTCTACTATCTAGTAGGAGCTGTACTGCAATTTTGGGGACCTGGTTTCGATTCTCGAGTCATTTATAAAGTACGTTTCGACTTTTTCGAACATAGCTTGGGTTTGTGATCACCGCACCGCATTAGGCAAGCGTGGTGATTAAGCCTAATCCCATCATAGTAGCGATGACTTGATTTCTGGCTTTGCCCTGCAGTGGGACAGTACATATAGGCTGATACTTTACATATAAATACCTATCTAAATCAAGTTACTTCGGAGTCAGAGTGCATTTCAAGCGCTAGAGAGCCACGCTTCGGCATGAATGCATATTTTGTTTTATGACTTATGAAAATTCACAATAAAAAAAAACTCTTCATCTTTCAAGTCCATCACGTGACTTGGTCATTTTGTATGGGGAGACGAAAAAAAATCCACGATTTTTCAAAAGTCTTTCAGAATGGTAGAAGATGTGATTAAAGGGATGGAAATGTTCACTGATACACCCTGCATTCAATGTCATACAGACAGTGCTTTTTAACATGTCTATTATCGATATCTTATCAGCCGATATCGTATTTGCATTTATGTATGAGTACTGCTGAGTGCCAATTCAATCGATTAAAGAGATATTATATCTAATAAAATACTAAGGGCCTATATCACAAAAGATAAAGCGTCACTTAACTATAATAGTAATAGTTCTTTATTCAAGTAAAAAGGACTCATTTTGTTAGTGCATAATGTAACTTAAACCTATGTTAGTACTGAACCTATTATTGTTGTAATTTTATTAAAATAAAGTAGAAAGTGAGTATGCACCCAATTCATCATTATGCAACATAAAAGTTGCGATTTCTGTCTGTCAAACTCATGGACGTAAAGTGACTTAGAAAGCTATTTGACGATTCTGTAGGTAACTGTGAAACAAGCCGCATCGGCTGATGCAATCCAAAGATTTTAATTAGTATCTAGTGGTTTTTAGTGTACAAATTTGGTGTTACTTTGTGCAGTGAAGTGCCGCAGGGTGATATTAATATAAGAATCATTGAATTGTGTCGTTTTTAACACTGCTATTGTGTGTCGAGTGATTTGTCACGTGAACAACTTGCTTTGACCTAATAGAGTCTTAAAACCTACGGCTTTGTTAAAAATAGTCGCCACAGAATCCTTAGGACATTAAAACGCTAAACACCGGCGTTTTATTGAGTGACTGTGACTTCGACTGACTTCGACTGTTGACTACACTTTATCAAACTACACTTGACATTGGCAAAATTAAATGTGTCGTGAACACAATACGGCTTGTAAGTATTGTAACAAAAAAAAAACACGCTATTTGACAGTTGTGAAACACAACAACAGAGTTTATGGTAGGTAGCAATAAGTAGCATATACTTACATAGCAAAAAATTGTGAGATCTAAAGTTTGCGAGCGTCTACATTATGTTTATTTTTTCACGTCTTGAACGATTTTTATAAAATTTGGTATGGAGCTAGCTGATTGAGCTAAGTTTTAGTACGGGAAAATATTATATTCCCATAGGAAAATCGATTAAAATAAATTATTTTGAACGATTTTAATCTAGCTGATACTCTGGATATAGATATAATATGTTAGATTTTACTGCGGGATAATATCTTGTTCCCACAGTAAAATCGATGAAAATAAAATGAAAGTCAAATTATTATTAGTTAGTTATTGTTCTCTCACATTGTTAAGTTACGACTGTAATCTGTCAGTGTACCGTTGAATAAATAAATAAATAAATTTTGCTTGTGAAATTGAGAATAGTTATTGTTTATTTTCCCTACTAATCCACGGGTGATACCACAGGGCACAGCTAGTTAATTATGATGATTCATTTATTAATTAGCTGTGGTATTATGATAGTATTACATACATTAAGTAATTACACAATTAACTTAGACTATGTTGTAATAATTACTTAATTGATTCTTTATAATTGAACTTGGTCACTCTAATTAGTTTGAACCTTTTTATAATTAGGTCCAAATCCCATCATTATACCTAATTGTAATGTTTACCTATCAAATAGCTAATGTACTTAATTATAAAAAATACACTTATATTAAAACATCAATAAAAGTCACATCAAACTACAAGAAATTCCATTCATGGGCGAATCCAACTTGCACTTGGCCGATTTTAGTGTTTAATGTTTTAGCAGCAACAAAAATATTTACTTTTTAATTAAAATGTCACTCGTCTAATCACGGTTCATGAAATAATGACAAAAGAGTCTTACGGATCTCCAAAAACACCAAATCTATATCTATACTATTTATAAACAGATAACTTCTATAGACAACGACAAGGCTTATAGGTAAACCGAAAACACGAAACGCTTGCGCGATGTAATTGGACACAGCGCCATCTATTGGTTCAATTCTGAATTACGGTCCCGAAGCGAAGTGAGGGCGGGCCACTAGTTAACTATAAAAATAAAGAATCAGCCTATAAACAGTCCCACTGCAGGGCAAAGGCCTCCATCATAGAAATCAAGTCATCGCTACTATGATGGGATTAGGCTTAATCACCACGCTTGCCTAATGCGGTGCGGTGATCACAAACCCGAGCTATGTTCGAAAATTTCGAAACATACTTTTGCTCAACCCGGGACCCCGAGATCACGGCCCGGTACTTAAACCACTAGACCATCGGAGAGTTATTAACTTAACTTGATGAGTAACACGACCTTACCTTCAATTAACAGAACTAGAGTAGGAAATTATTACCTAAACACTCCAAAATACGTAAGCTTCTTAAAACTTGATTTTTTTTCGCGAATTTACAAAAGTCATAGAACAAATTTAATGTTGTTCAGAATGGCCAGTAGACAAGGTGGTTTGAAGGATGCCGGTGTTTCAACAACCCTGTATATGACAATGTCTATAATCAAGGCCTGTATATTTTAACAAACCGACAAATCTGGCCCGGATTTCACACAACGCCAAATCACAAAAACTGTAAGGAAATCTCCAAACTAAGACACAATCACATCCTTTCATATCAGAGAATAAACACGACAATATTTGCTGTTTACTACAAAAACAATTAAAATAACCTTGAAAACTAATAACATGTTAATTTTAATTCATAGTTTGAATATTATTAGTCATTTTGAAAGGTAAAATGTAGCGAGAATACGTAAATAATGAAATGTAAGACTTACAAGATTCGACGTGCGTCTGGGGTCGATGTAGGTCGAATACTGAACAAATGTTTGTCGTGGAGTGACTAAACAGAGGGTCTAATTTGAAGCGGGCGTTACGACCGAATCGGAGTCCCCCTCTCATTCACACACCCTCTTTGCACGCCTATGTTTGAATGCGACAGATATATTATTATCATTTGTTACGGTGCGGCTTCATTGTAAGCCACCAGTTTTGCCAGGCGTCTAGGTTTTAGCCGGACTGTCCCGATTCTTGGGCCAAAATTAGATGTCCCGATTGGTTTGGTGACATTTTTTTAGATACCTAATTCAAAGTAAAAGGGCGCATAGAGCTTTTGGAGAAAAATAGGACATGGAGTGGAATCTTCAAAGATTTTAATGAACTTTTTATATTTCACTGAAGGTAAACGTTATGAATTTTTAGTCTTTTTCATTTTAGCTTTATTATGCAAATAACGACAATTTATTGCATAAAATATTCAGTATATTTATAATATTTGTATAAGAACAGCTGTTTCATATAAATCGATGAGGATTTTCAGTTCACGATTTTACTCATAGTATCTCTGCTACTTTGTGTGCAATATTACCTACTTATTTATTTAGGCCCAGCATTAGCACATTATACAAAAAAGTATAAAATTTACCTTATATAATACGTAGGTACCTATGTATATTCGTAGGTACGTTCATAATTTTTTTTTTAATTTTAATCCGTATCTTTTCATCAGCGCATTAAGCAAGCGTGGTGATTAAACCTAATCCCATCATAGTAAGGATGCCTTGAATTCTATGATGGATGCTTTTGTCCTGCAGTGGGACAGTATAATTATAATAATAATAATAAAGTTTATTTTTCTCATTGCCTGTTAATAATAAATTATAGGCGGATTCTTTACTTATACCAAAACTTAATTTTTAAATGTCCTGTAAAAGAATGATACGTTCATGGTCACCCTAATCATTCGCTAATTACTGCACCGTGGGAGGAAAAAGATTGTGATCTCTAAACACTGAAACACGGACGCAAGCAAACTAGGTTATATACGACTGTGGGAGAGTCGCGCTTCGGCATGAATGGGCCGGTTATACAGGGTGTATCTGTGAACATTTACTGGATGTAAATGTTCACAGATACACCCTTTAACCATGTCTTCTACCAACTATTCTGTAGGGGTCCCCCTTGCAAAGATCGGGCAACCCCCCCCCGGCGTGGCTCTCCCACTGTTAGAATCCACTTGTTTTTTATTTGACACTTGTTTTGATTGTATTTGTATGTGTAAACATTCACATCCCTTAATCCACGTGTTCTACTCGTATGTACGGACAGCCGCACATCAGGTTACTACAATCTGTCAAATTTCTCCAATCGAATCTCACCTTTATGTCAAACGTGTTTGGTTCAATATCAACTGAGGAAATTTGACAGATTGTAGTAACCTAATGTGCGGCTGTCCGTACATACGAGTAGAAAACATGGTTTAAGGGATGTAAATGTTCACACTTACACCCTGTATAACGTTGAATTCACTTTCGATAGTCTACGTAGGGACAGTCGTATTTGATATTAGATATAAATACAGAATGTATCAAAATCTATTTCAGGACACGCGACTCCTGAAAGTCACATTGTCCGAGTCATGTTTCAGATTACAGTGGCGGCAGATGTAATATATTAGTGAAAAAATGTCAAATAAAAAACAAGCGACCTTTAACAGTGGGAGAGCCACGCACGCTTCGGCATGAATGGGCCGGCCTCGACCGGAGTAGGTAATACCAGATGCTCACAGAAAACCGGCGTGAAGTAGTGCATGCGCTGTGTTTCGCTGCGTGAGCGTGGGTACCGGAGGCCCAATCCAGGGCAAGGGGGGTTAAAAGGTAAGCAGCGCACTTGTGACACCACACCACTGGTGTTGCAGGTGTCCATGGGCGGCGGTAATCGCTTACCATCAGGTGATCCGTCGGCTTGTCTGCCACCTACAACATAAAAAAGTTGATAAAACAGTTCTCCATTTAATACATTTCAAATGAATTAGATTTAATTACATAAACAAATTAATTACATCAAAGTATACAAAACTGTCAAATTACTTATTTGAATGGATTGTCATCTCTCTGTCAAACACAAGTTATCATCAAAGATTGAGGCAGATTCACAGGTTCTGATAACCAGATGTGATGTCTAGTTCATAAGTTGTGATTTATGTGCAATAAAGTATATTTATCTATCTATCTATCTGACTATAACACCGGTAGATTGATACATCAACATCTGATTTCTGGTATCATGCATAATCTCTGAAGTACTACATCACTTAAAAGTCGTGATAAGATTAAGCATAGACAATAGTAGTTCTTTCCTTTGACGCAATGTTATTTTGAAAATCTAAATTACTTTATGTTATTCATTGAGAAATGTTATAAATATTTGAAATGTTGCTTCTTTCTGGTCTATTAAGATGTACATGAAGGGAGATATCCCCGTGTCTCTCAAACGAATGCTGCTCGATATTTGCATTCTACCTATTCTTATACGGTGGTAATTAACTGAAAATCAGAAGTCCAAACTCAAGCCAAAAGAGCTATAGAACATTTTAGGTATCAAAATCACACACAGACCACGTTAGTAATACCGAAATCCGCTCCAAAACCGGAATAGCAGATGTGGGTAAAACGACCGCTAAATTAAAATGGGATTGGGCAGAACACGTTCGCAGAATGCACCCGGAGAGATGGACCAAAATCGTCACGCAGTGGCAGCCTGCAGGTGGCCGTCGCCTAAGAGGCAGGCCTAAGAAAAGATGGCGTGACGATTTGGATCAACACTCCCGGGACTGGGTTATAACGGCAGCAAATAGGTCGACGCCAGTGGAAGACCTTAGGGGAGGCCTTTGCCCAGTAGTTGGATCAAGCTGGCTAAAAAGTAATAATAAGTTACACTTATTGTCAAATATTCCACAATAAATAATAGGTAACTTAATTTATCTGCGCGCCTGCTGGCAGGCTGGATACCTACTATAACCACACAAGATACCATTTATAACACCGTGTTTCAATGTGTATTTAAGAAAATAAATAAATGTTTATGTTTGTAATTATAATGCAAAGTCTCTCAAAACCATATCATCATCATCATAGGCTTTCACATCTTTAATAGATGATTTAAGCAGCATCACGCGGGATGACCTTACAGCAGCGCTCGTGGCTGTAGAGTCATATGTCCACATAACGCCTAGCTAAATACATCGGCAAGATTCATCGAGTGTGACATCAGAGCTACGTTCAGACAAATTCATTGCGTTTATTATACGAAATGAAATGGTATACTTACACTAGCGGCCGCCCGCGACTTCGTCCGCGTGGAATAGTAACTTTTTACCCCCCTTTTAACCCTTTACAACCCCCTTCTCGCACTAAAAAGTAGCCTATGTCCTTTTTCAGGGTCTAGATTATCTGTATACCAAATTTCATTTAAATCCGTTGAGTAGTTTTGGCGTGAAAGAGTAGCAGACAGACAGACAGACAGACAGAGTTACTTTCGCATTTATAATATTAGTATGGATGCTTAACATATTAGTTTTGCTTATATATGTGGTGCACCCATTTTTCCAGACCTACCTCAAGTTTGTTTGTTGATTCTATGAATAATTTTATATCTTGCGACAGTAAGTATATCAGCCGACGTCAGAGAGATATTAGCATGGCAAAACGGAGTTATGGTATTACGTGGCTTTGTCCGTCTGTTCAGCTCTCATCTTAGCGTACGTATAGTCGGCTTACTTATAGATAAATAAATAAATTCACACAACATCTCATACATTGACCTGATTCCGTACTAAGTAGGTTATGCACTTGTGTTACAGACCAGACAACAGAAGATCACAAATATAATACTTAAATACATATATAACACCCAGGCATTGAACAAACACAAGTGTTCATCACACGAATGTTTGTCCAGGGTGGGGATCTAACCCACGACCTTTGGCGTATAAGGCAGGGTCACTACCACTGCGCCAACCGGCCAGTCTAGTCAAGACTAGTATAGATGTAATTAGATCTACAGCTACAAAAGAAATTACAAAACATACCAAAAATCAAAATATTTAAACAGATTTAAGTACAATTCTTGAGCCTTCTACTTATTTGCAACTAATCAGGTGCTGTGTTTCGCCGAGTGAGTGAAGGTACCGGAGGCCCACCCGGGGGGGGGGAAGGGGATACAAGGTTGGCAGCGCACTTGTAACTCCACTGGTGTTGCAAGCGTCCATGGGCGGCGGTAATTGCTTACCATCAGGTGATACGCCTGCTTGTCTGCTACCCATTAAATTAAAAAAAAAAGTAGTGTTATAATTACCACTTTTGTGCGTTCACGGATGATGGTGATGCGCGCGTTGTCTTGTTATGATATCCGAGCATGATGCGTTCCATGCTGGGCTAACATGCGCACCACGAGATAATTTGTCGACACTCGTATTAAGTCGGCGCAAGTTGCTTCTCGTTCACCTGACTGAGCGATGAGCGGGACAGAAGGATGCGCTCTCGCGAACGAGAGTCGACAAAATTTTGTTGAAAAATTTTGTTGAAATTTTGTCTTACTGGTCGGTATGGAAATAACAAGTGTTGAAACGTGTGAAAACTAGTTTCAAACAAATAAGATTCAAAATTGTTATTCAGGGACAAGAGACATGTGCTACTTGATAAATTACCATCAACAATGCTCATGTTATTTGTAAGAAAACGTTAAATAAACTGAAAAAAAACTTGATCCCTAAAAAATCGAACTCGTTATCGTCGCATGTCGATATTTTTTTTTAAATTCGTTACTTTTTTATTTTAGAAGTTATGAAAAAAACACCAAGAGAAAACTTTCTTAAATTTTTGCGATCATCATCATCATCAGCAACCCACGCTCGTCCACTGCTGGACATAGGTCTCCCCTAATGCACGCCACCGCTCCCGATTTTCGGCCACTCTCATCCAGCCCACTACCAGCCAGCCTTCGAATGTCGTCATCCCATCTTGTAGCAGGGCGTCCAACACTACGCTTACCGAGTCGCTTGAATTTTTGCGATGAAAGAGTCTAAATATTCAAAACATGCCCATGTTTAGTAGTTTTAAAGTTAGATAGGAGTTACGTCTTTAAAAAAGGCACAAGGTGGTTTAAGCGACCCATTACTTGGACCTAAAACGTGGGTTTGAAAATAAAATACAATACTTTGATTCCGACTTCGACGGCAGATAAGAAATTGAAATACCTCTTTGTTTAAAACTACTAATTACAGCGCAGTTGGGATCACTTCAAATCAAACGCTAGAGATTATATCGATCTATAAAAACATTATTACTTATAACGCCTGCTACGTTTTCGATTTCTTTCTGTAGCATTGATATTTAAAAAAAGTAGGCGTTAGGTGTTAAAGTACAGTCACGAGTATTAATTTGATACCCATTTCCGTTAAATTTCGTTAGAACGTTCATAATGCAATATGGTCGAAATTTTGTGCAATAATGTTCAATGAATGTCAATTTAAGACATAAAATCTAATAATCTAATCTTAGTATAATCTAATCTCATCTTATTGACCCTTGAAACGATAAAACCTCTTTGCGGTTTTCTAATTACGAAAATATGTTGTGTCATTCGTGTTAGTCTCAATCAAAAAAATAGTTTATTGTGACATTTTCACAAATAGTAATTACCCACGTAACAATTACTCGGAAAACATCGATAATATGATCGTAAGCCCTCGCTCAAGTAGACGTTTTTGCACTGTTGCCCCTATAAAAGTAAAGTTATCGATGGTAAATAGGTATAAATGGACTTGACACGTTAAAATTTAGCTCTTATCTAATAGCGAAAGTTTCTACACGACATTCAACCTTGAGTGGGTCTCAAATTAAAACTCGTGATTGTACCTATGTGAACAAATCATATCCTATGTGAACCTTGCAGGGTCTATAGTGGTTGCTATTATGTTAAGACTTCTACCACCTACTAGACACACTCTCTCTTTTAGTCCTATGTCCCCGAGCTGGGGCAGAGGGCGTCCACAGTAGTCCTCCATCGTATTCGGTCTTGAGCTTCGCGCTTGACTTCACTCCAAGTCTTGCCGATGTTCTTCGCTTCGTCTGCGATAGTTCGTCGCCAGGTTTGTTTGGGACGGCCACGTTTGCGCTTCCCTTGGGGATTCCAATCCATAGCCTGTTTTGGAATATGCTCAGAGCCCCTTCGGAGAGTGTGGCCAATCCAGTTCCACTTGCGTCGTGGCCAACTACTACACACTATGGATGCAATAAAGATATTGAGTATTGAAATCAAATCTAAGGGTAGGGTCTTTCCCGACGTGCAGACTAGCCTCGTCCAGGGAGGATTGCGAACCAGAGGGCCTAATTTGAAGTCGACATTACGACCGAATCGGAGTTTTCTTCTCTTTCACACGCGCTGTACGCGCTTTTGTTTGAATGTGACAGGTATATTCTCATTCGTTACGGGACGTCTTCATTATAAGCCACCAGGTCCAGACAAAACCGACGCGCACCAAGAGGCTTAGCTCCTCGTCCCTGCCCCGAGCCATCAAGTCATGGAATGCCCTTCCAGTTCAAGTGTATCATCCTTCTTATAATCCTGGGTTTTTTAGGCGGGGCGAACGGCATCTCAGCAGGCCTTCAGGGTGAGGATGATCGCTTCAATAGGTATAGCTGGAGGCACGAAAGTATAGCGATGACCGTTATTTTGCGCAGTTGTAAAAAAGAAGACTTTTTATCAAAATTGGTTTCTGCGCACTCTAGGTCATTACTACACTTTCTTGCCTCGGACTATATTGCTTGTTCTTTGTGCCTGTCAACCTCATATTTGGATCACACGGTCGCTTATCATCAGGCGGAGAGAGGTCATCTTGATTGTCCACAATATTTCGTACCCGTCGTCACGATTCTACCCCACTTAAGGACGATGAGAGGGTGCTCAGGAGATTTAGTCGGTAGAGGGACTCTTAGAAATGCTTTACACTTATCATTAAGTACGCATTTTAAATCGAATGTATTGTAAATAAAAGTAAAGTATATCAGCCTATATACCTACTGTCACACTGCAGGGCAAAGGCCTTCACCATAGAAATCAAGTCATCGCTACTATGATGGGATTAGGCTTAATCACCACGCTTGCCTAATGCGGTGCGGTGATCACAAATCCAAGCTACGTTCGACTAGAAATCGAAAGCAAGACCCCGGATCACAGACTGGCTCTTAATCTCAAACTATAGATAGATAGATACTCTTTATTGCACAACACATAACAGAACTTAATGCTAATAGTAATTTCCAAATACAATATCGGCGGCCTTATCGCTAATAGCGATCTCTCCCAGACAACCTTTGGGTAGAAAAAGACAAGATAAACGCCTCCTTATAACAAAACGTGGTTTAGTTTTGATTTAAAACAGATGTTGTCACTATCATTTCTGATCTTTATAATAGTGATAGCATTAGTTTAGAGCTTAAACTGAACTTTAGACCAAGGGGTTTAAGGTATAGTAAATAGTTTAACAATAATATCTGTAGCGTCTATACAGGGTGTATCTGTGAACATTTACATCCCTTTAACCGCGCCTTCTGCCAATAATTATTCATCAACGTTTTGTTCTATGACTTTTGGAAATTCACTTAAACAAATTTCAACTTTTCATAGGTACAAAATCGGTCTAGTGACTTGTTAATTTTCTATGGGAATTAAACAAAATATTACCGAATTTTCAAAAGTCTTAGAAACAAATGTTGTTCAGAATGGTTGGTAGAAGACATGGTTAAAGGGATGTAAATGTTCACAGATACACTCTGTATAGGTACAGTCGAGTTCAAAAATATGTATACACTCTAGGACCTTGTCACAGTACATATGTATAAGAAAACGACTTCCACTTTCTTATAAATATGTATTGTGACAAGGTCCTAAAGTGTATACATATTTTTGAACTCGACTGTACTAGTGTGTCTAAGGATCTAATAAAATAAAAAACAATTTAATATCATTGCAAATATTCACTATAATTTCAAATTCTATAATCATTCACCACTACCAAATCACATACAACATTAAACTAAAATCTAACAGACTTTTTTACTATTTTTTACAATTAGAGAAATAGGACGTGAAAGAAATTGTAATTTTAATTTTAATGTAATTTTAAAAAAACCTTCAATCATTTAATTTGTAGATACACAAGGAAAAAAAAAACGTTTGAAAAAATTACGCCAAAAAGAGTAGTTTTTAGTTAAATTACTCTGTATAGATATTATAAATTCCAAAAATGCCAAATAGAGCTCTTTAGCGAATGAAAAATACGATTAAGTAAATACGATCGAAGGCAAAAACTATTAAAAACAATTTAAAAAGTTCAAAATGTCTACCATAATTTACAATTTTTTTTGTTATAAAACAGCCATAAATGAAATAAAAAAATACGAAACAGACTGACATCTATTACACAACTGAGCGATCTAAAAAATACATAATTTATTTGACTATTCTATTCTAATTTGATTTGGAATATAAAAAGGATGATTTTTTACTATTTCTAAGGAACTTATTTTACTTTCGCTTTACGCTAGTAAAAAATAAAATAAAATATGAAATTCTACATGAATTGAGTTCTAACATATCTACAATGTTACTCTAATTAAATGCGATTAATTCTCTTTACTACATCTAAGTATCAGAAAGCTTTAAATAAACAAATTGTAAAAACATACATTTTTTTACTGTATTTTTACTCGAAAAAAAAGTTCTAAATTATTTAGAAATAGACCAGTTATTACTCGCATAACTAAAATCATACATATTTTTCTATAATATTATTTATTATTATATATTATAATTAAAACAAAAAAAAACATAATCTACAATCTGTCTACAAAAAGCTTTTATATTACTATAATAGGAAGGGGTGTTTTTTAAATATATTAATTTTTTTTATATACTTTTTAACAATAAAACGTTATAAATGCATTGTAACCCGTTATTGTTATTTATCAGTTTTTGAGAAGCTATAATATGAATTTAGAGAAACTAATCAAAAATTAATATTTAAATACCTACCTACACCCAGTACAACCCTGTCTAACACACACAAAAATAAATAAAAATACACCCCAAAATGATGTTAAATTCTAGCTAATGGTGAGAGGTGAAAAACTAAAAAAAAACTTATAAACTAACATCGGTATTCCACATAACAAAGCAGTCGTTATTTTTTAATAGAAAAAAATGTTTTCGCATTTTTTATTTTAGGAAAACTTTCCTATTTTGGTGCAGTGCTATCTAGTAGTTTAAATAATATAGATACAGTTCTTTAGTTTGAAGTTTTGAATGAAAAATCTTAGGTTACCCAAAAACACTAAACCTATACACGTTTTGAGAAATAAATTAATAATTTGAGCTTAGCCTAGCGCAAAAAGTGCCTTTGAATATATTTTACTATCGAATCTAAAATATTAATTAATTAGTGTTAAAATTTGCTAAACTAATTTATTACTATTTCTATTAACTTAAATAAAAGTTTAAAAGTTTGGTTCTTTAAAATTTTATGGTATAATATAAAAAAATAGAAATAACATCAATTGTATTTAGTTAAAAAAAATTCATGAAATTAAAATTCTGTAATAAAATAAAATGTCAAATTTAATTTGAGATAATTAAAAACTAACTTTCCTTTAGGTACTCTGAAATAAATTTATAAGTAGGTAGGTACTAAGAAATATATAAAAAAGTAAATATATACAACGATTAGGACTTAGCTTAGGTGAACCGAAAAGACAAATCTTGTCCCAAAAGATATCATAAAAAAAGTAAAATAAATCAAAAGCACAAGTTACGCGTAGGCAATATTTACAAAAATTCAATAACTTATTGAGTTCAATGCTTTCTCGGTATTAAATACAAGCTGAACGTGTCTTTGGGTAACGCCGCGCACGCCGGCTTCTGCCTCAGGTCCTCAACATTCTCCGCAGCCACGTCGAACTCCTGCATGATGCTAGCAACATAACGAACGACATCGTGGTCACCAGCGTCTGACCAATGCACTGTCCTCTTCCCAATACTGAAGGGCAGGAAATGGGGGATATTCTTCCTCACAGATGTAACCTCTTTCTCCATCTCCGTAGCCTTGTTTAACGGTCCACTCCTCTCCCCATCAGACTCCATACCGGAATCACATTGAGAATTCCTTCGCACTCTAATCTTGGACTTTTCCAAGAACCTTGATGGATCGAATTTCTCTGGCTCCTTCCAGTACTGCTCCGATGTATTCAATTCGTAGTTATTTATGAAGACAACAGTACCTTTTTCGACTCCGTATCCAGAGATGACAGCATTCTCAGTTGCGACGTGAGGTACGATGGGCGAAGACGCGTATCGCAGACATTCTAAGACAGTTGCTTCTGTGTAGGGTAGACTGCTTCTGTCGGAGAGAGTCACTGCTCTTTGCCTTTAGTGACACCATCGATTTCTGCCTTTAACTCTTTTAGCTACATCTGCATCTCTGGCCATCGCAGCTAGGCATAGCATGACTAAATTGCCAGACCGATGAATGTCCTCCCAAGAAGTCTTCCAGCATGAAAATAATCGTGTTCCTATCGACATCAGAATCGTCTTTGAGAACCCTCAAAAGACCGTCAAGGAAATCCTTTTCAGGGCCATCAGTTTCTAGATTCATCTCAGCGATGTTCAACGATGCGACTTAAGAATGAAGGTACGGATGTCCTGAGACCAGCCGGAGAGTTTGTCCATGTGTTTCTTGTACAGCGGCTCGAGCCAAGGAAGGAAAGTCGACGGCGTATCCCTGGTTGATCTCCCAGAAGATTTCGTCGAAGTGGTCGACGATTTTGCGGAACTCCGGGTCTGATTCTTCGAAGCGTATGTTGCACATGTAGTGAGAGAACATGTTCATGGCAGTTGCCATGAGGATGGGCTTGAGGTTGATGGGTGAGGCGGTGGTGGTGGCGATGGTGCGGAGGGTCTGCAGTAGCTCGATGGACTCAAAGGTGGCGACTGAGCCGATCCTGGCGAAGTTCTCGGTGTGCTGCTTGGGTCCGCAGTGGCGGCGGGCGAGGTTGCGGCGCCGGGTTTGCAGGCTGGACCAGTCGCAAAGAGCCAGGGCTGCGGACAAGGGAAAGTTTACTTAGTATGATAAAATAAGAAGAGATAAGTCATGACATTAAATTTTGGTTCCATTTTTTATCATAAGAATTTTTTTTATGTTAATTTGGTCGTATACTGAGCGGAGACCATTTTGGTTCCATTTATTTTTTTTATTAAGTTTGAATGTTGATTTTTTTGTGGTTACATGTATTTTTGGTACCAAATAAACATTTCTTTTTTTCTTTCTTTCTTTCTTTCAAATCAAATACTGTATATTACTAACATTAGGTCATAAGAAAAATTGTTACTAACAAATTATTATGGGCTCCTGGATTGAAATAAATGATTTATTATTATGTATGTCATTAAATTAACTGTGGGAGAGCCTCGCTTCGGCATGAATGGGCCGGCTCGACCGAAGTGATTAACTGCCTCACAGAAAACCGGCGTGAAGCAGCCCCTGTGCTGTGTTTCGCTGAGTGAGTGAGGGTACCGGAGGCCCATCGGGGGGAAGGGGATAAAAGGTTAGCAGCGCACTTGTGACTCCACTGTGTTGCAAGTGTCCATGGGCGGCGGCAATTGCTTACCATCAGGTGAACCGCCTGCTCGAATGCTACCTATCACATAAAAAGAAAAAAAAAGTCATGAAATTAATTGATGGCGCCACTGCTGCTTACGTCAAAGAGTATGGTAGCCCCATTGGTTATAATACTATGGAATAAATACATTTCAAGACTTTATTGACTGAGTATAGACTTGACCTAATAAAGCTACTCTATGGTGCGTTACAATGACGTCACGCCGATGAAAACGAAATGCGCTTTATGGTGAGAAAAAACGGTCAAGTACGAACGCTGGGTAATCCAAAGTTCCGTAGGTAGCAGAATGATTTTTTTTTATTTTTTTTAACGGCGTATCACTTGCCACAAAAGCAAAATAAATAACGAAACAATTGTAATAGGTATAAATGGTGTCTTTCAGTATGGAATTGTGTATACAGGGTGTGTCTGTGAACATCATTTACATCCCTTTATCCACGTCTTCTACCAACAATTCAGAACAACATTTTTGTTCTATGACATATTTATGAAAATTCGTCAAAAATGTTTTCGACTCTCCATACAAAATGAAAACAATTTAAGTCACGTGACCGTCTTTGTTTGTTTATAAAGTTTAAATGTATTTATGCGAAATTTCAAAAGTCATAAAACCAATGTTGTTCAGATGGGTTGATAGTAGACGTGGTTCACGGGATGTATAGTCCGAGGCAAGAAAGTGTAGTTATGACCTTGAGTGCGCAGAAACCACTTTTGATAGAAAGTCTTCTTTTTTACAAGTGCGCAAAATAACGGTCATCGCTATACTTTCGTGCCTGCCTTAGCTATAAGTAAATTTTTACAGATACAACAAACCTACCTACTCATAAGCAAATGACGACCCGTTTGGCGCAATGGTTTGAGCGCTGGTTGAGACGCAAGGGTCGCGGGTTCGGTTCCCGCATCAACACAATTGTTTGTTGATGAAACAGATATTTGTGTTGGGTCTGGGTGTATGTGGTTCCTTCGTTGTTTCTGGTTTCCATAGTACAAGGGAAATCCTTAGTTTGGGACCAGTACAATGTATGTGATGTTGTCTCAATTTATTAAATTATTTGTTTCTGTATTAAGTTTGTAGAGGGCACTAGATATCTTACATTTGAAGTAAGACTCAACTGTCAAAGTTTGTACTTAAGTAGTGCTTAACCTTAAATTCTCAATTCAGAAACCGGCCCTGAGTGCACGGCCTAGGGCTTAAGGCTATTACGCTACGGATCTCTAAAAGCATCGGCAACTATCAGAGCGGAATCATTGCGTGTTAAGTATAGTATAGTAATGAGGACTGTGTACCTAAGATAATAAGTACGGTAATAAGAACGGCGTACTTTTAATACTTACTTATGTAAGCCGTGCTTTTTAAACGTCTCTGAAATAAAAACAATACATCCTAACTATAGAGATATTATAAATGCGAAAGTAACTCTGTCTGTTACTCTTTCACGCCAAAACTACTGAACGGATTTGAATGAAATTCGGTATACCTATGGTTTAGGCCCTGAGAAAGGACAGGCTACTTTTTATTGCGAAAAGGGGATTGTAAGGGAATAAAGGGGGGGGGGGGGGGGGGGGGTGAACATTATTAATTTAAAATAATATATTGTGTTGATTGTCCAAAATATGACGGTAACTAACTCCACACGTACGAAGTCGCGGGCGGCCGATAGTAATAATAATAACAGAGACTAATAAGTGTATGAGTGAGTGAGTGAATGAGTGTAAAGTATGTGCTAACACTAGACTGAAGTGTTATGTTTTGGTTAATAGATAAGGTTTTAAAATACCTATGTCAGGTGCTTTTAATTGGGTCCCCACCTATGAAGTTGGCGTTTTTTATGGAAAATTTAAAAAAAGTTGGATTTCCCATATTATCATTTTTTTAATAATTATGTAAGTAACAATTAATGCTACTAATCCAAATTTAACTGTATTTTAATGGTCAACATTTGAAACCTAACGTCACATGCATCCTGTATTTAAGGGACTACACGAATGAAACTAGCGCCGCCAACCTATTTACACTGATTATGGCGAAAATATGATATTTTTTAAGAAAATAAAACATTAGACTTAGATCCAACTAAATTAGATTTTTTAAGAAGCAATACATATTTCTAACACGCGACAAGTGACAATAATGTTAATTATTGCTAAAAACGGCCACTTTTGGCAATACTTAATTGACATTATTGTTACTTGTCGCGTGTTTTATATATATTGTATTGCATCTTGAAAAATTCAATTTACTTTTATCTTAAGTCTATAACGTTTTGCTTTCTTAAAAAATATCATATTTTCGCCAAAATCATTGTAAATAGGTTGGCGGCGCTAGTTTCATTCGGATAGCCCCTTAACTAAAGACCTGTATGTATACCCTGTAATGTGATACGCAATAAATGATTATGACTGGATGGTAGCCTGAGTGAGATACAAGTTTTTGCACTGCGAATGGGGTAACTCGACCTGACGCCGTCTGTACACAAATAACAATTTAGTCTTATCTACTTATTTAGTTTGACGGCTTCTATGGCGCAGTGACTAAGGTTCGCCCGAAGCGCGAAAATCCCGGGTTCGATTCTCAGCCTCAATAAAACTTTATTTTTAAGTGTACTTGATTCTATAGGTGTTAACGCCCCTTAACGTCACCTGGTACTCAAAGTACAGGGGTTGCCTTGTTTTTTTTTTTATGTGATAGGTTGCAGACGAGCAGGCGGATCACCTGATGGTAAGCAATGGAGATACAAGTGCGCTGCCAACCTTTAATCCCCTTCCCCCCGGGTGGGCCTCCGGTACCATCACTCACTCAACGAAACACAGCACAGGGGCTGCTTCACGCCGGTTTTCTGTGAGGCAGTGGTATCACTCCGGTCGAGCCGGCCCATTCATGCCGAAGCGTGGCTCTCCCACATTAAAAGAAATATCTAAGAATCTAGGTCTAAAAATTTGCAAACTCGTTTTTCTTACTGTAACCTAGTTTTGTACAGTTTTAAAAATATCTTATTCATCGTAATTTGATCGCAGATAAAGGTCACACAATTAGTCAATAAACATCATGATATTTCGTAATAAGTAGATTTTTTTGCTGATGGTTAAATTTCAGTTTAAGAATGAAAATTTCTATACAGGGTGTATCTGTGAACATTAAAAAAGTAAGTATCAGCCTATATACTGTCCCACTGCAGGGCAAAGGCCTGCATAGAAATCAAGTCATCGCTACTATGATGGGATTAGGCTTAATCACCACGCTTGCCTAATGCGGTGATCACAAACCCGAGCTATGTTCGAAAAATTCTTAAAATACTTTTGCTCGATCCGGGAATATTTAAGTACATTCCTTTAAACACGTCTTCTACCAATAATTGAACATAAAATAATTTTCAACTTTTCATATGTACAAAGTCGGTCACGTGACTTGTTCATTTCTTATGGAGAGTTAAAAAATATTCGACGAACTTTCAAAAGTCATAGAACAAAATGATGTTCAAAATGATGTGTTAAACTTGTTAAAGGGATGTAAATGTTCACAGATACACCCTGTATATTTTTGTCACCACACCGAAACGTGCAGGTCTACTTACTATGTCATCTCACCACCGAATTAGTGGTAGAAATACTCTCATGGATTATAAAAAAAATATGATACATGGAGGCAAACGAGCAAGCGGGTCAACTGCTGGTAAGTAAGTATAATCACCAACATCTGAGAGATCTGTAGCGCTACCATGAGTTGACATCTAAAACTGACATAACGTAAACTATTGCTCTGTCTCTTTCAAATGCATCACAATAAAAGAGACAAAGCAATCGTTTTCGATAGCGAGGATAGATTTCAAACTCATGGTAAGGCTACAGAGCGGTCGCTGACGCGTTGCCGGCTTTTTAAGAAGGAGTACGTTCTTCTCTTGAAGGACTTAAGTCATAACAGTCAGGACATACCCGCGGCTAAAAAAACGCCTTTTAAGTAAGTAGGTATAGGCTCGCATCTTTTGTATAAATACTTTTAAATATGACGATTTGTAAGTGCTGTCAGGCCTGTCCCACTCCGCGTGTAGGTATCGAACTTGCAAGTACATGCGGCGGCCCCTCCGGAGGGGCCAATTAGTAGAAAATTACAAGCGAGCGGCGAATCATGCGCGACAGTTGTTTGCGATAGAAAGAGAACGCACTTCTAGGTATGAATAATTGAAGGTGTTGAACGCTGGGCGGTCGGAATTTCAACTTTATGTTATGGTAGCCTGAGTCTTTATTTTCTTTAAACGGTTTTTAGAAGTGGGCTTTCTGTACTTGTACTATTAAGTATTCTGTGGTGCTGTATACAAGCCTATGCAAATAGAATATTTTGACTTTGACTCGAACCAAAGATCCTTACGTCCAGAAAGCACGTGTGCCCGTTCTTACAAATACCTACCGCTTACAGAAACAAAAAAAATATTTCAGCGTAAGTAAATAAGTAAATACTTGACAAAGTCAGTGCATCAAATTCTTCATTACAGAGCAAAGAGTGTCCATTACAAGGTTGTGCGGAAGTGAAATAGTTATTATATACCTACTTATTATTTAATTATCGTGATTGGTGTCAAGTTCTATCAAGAAATTGGTGAAAAGTGGCAAAACTTTTTAGTAACATCGTGTGAATGTAAGTGAATAAAATATTTCTTAATATTTACATATAAAGTAGCGCAAATGAATCTATATCTTCTATCTTCTATACTATTTATAAAGAGATAACTTCTATAGACAACGACAAGGCTTATAGGTAAACCGAAAACACGAAACGCTTGCGCCATGTATTTGGACACAGCGCCATCTATTGGTTCATTTCTGAATTACGGCCCCGAAGCGAAGTGAGGGCGGGCCACTAGTCTATACTCTTTATAAAGAGATTACTTCTATAGACAACGACAAGGCTTATAGGTAAACCGAAAACACGAAACGCTTGCGCGATGTATTTGGACACAGCGCCATCTATTGGTTCATTTCTGAATTACGGTCCCGAAGCGAAGAGAGGGCGGGCCACTAGTATCTTATAATTGACAACATTAAGTGGGAAAAATTTCTTCATTTTGATAATTGAAATGAAAACTAGAGTTAAAAATATTATATACGTGTTTTTTTATATTTTACAATTTTAATTTTAAATATGAGAAATAATTATTTAAAAACCCGCTCATTCTAAAATGACGTAAGTACCATTGTAGGTGTTATCGTAATATTTCTTTGCTTCTCGCTGGCCTAAAAAAAGTCTAGTCCCTGTCAAACTGTCAAATGTCAATCAAATTCAAATTCAATTCGTTCATAGAGTAACTTATAAACTGGGTGAGTTATCAGCTACTATCGGAGGACAGCGACATCTAATAATTAATCTTTGAACTAAACATTTTGGTATATATACGCATAGAAACCTACCTACAACTACAATGTATCTACTTATTTGTATAGATATAGCTTATTATACGACCAGCCCGCGTACTTTGGTTTCACTTTACATTTTCACACACCGCGTACTTTACATTTCATTTATGAAGGATTTAAAAAGAAAACTACGGTTTTCATAGAAATAATGTTTTAGTTCAAACAATAATTACTAGATGTCGCTGTCCACCGATAGTAGCTGATAACTCTATACCCAGTATGTAAGTTACATACTCTATGCTCACTAATTTATAAATGGCATCTGTCAATTTTGACATCTGTAATGAGTGTTTTTTTTTTGTACGTCCAGAAATCAATTTAAAAATAAAATAATTGTGGTAAAAGGAATATTGGCTTTAACACCTACAGTACCATTTTTTTGTATCTCGTAATTTTTAGAGTAATTAATATCTAAAAAAGCGTAATGTGAATCCGGGAAGCCTAAAAACATAAATGGCATTTTAATTTTCATATCAATTTTTCGATGAAATGTTGTCAATTATGAAAATGAAATAATGAAAAAAGTGCTTTCCGAGTTACTTAGACTATCAAAGAATTAGGTACATATATACATATGAAATAAATAATAATATGCTGATTTAATTTGTAAAACCGATTAAAAGTTGAGTAAAATTAATATCTAGCATTGGTTTTAAGAACTAATACGTAGGTACTTTTACGATTTTAAGATTTTAATAGGTAGGTAAGTATACAGTAGGTATAAGTAACATATTAATTACTTAGATACTTTTATTGTTTGTCATGTATTGTGTGTGTTCTTTTTGCCAAAAGTCCGAGATTACTTTAGCGGAAAATTAAATTAAAAAAAATCTTTATGATTTGAAAAATCTTCCAAAATTTATTGTAACTTGGGGACCCACTCCCAAACACTACGAAAAAAGGTTAATATTTTTTTATAATTTTATTACGACAGCCAGAGATATTTATTTTAAAAACTAATTACATTTAGGGCCTCGTTCACCATCTCTGAGTAAAGTTCCAAGTAGTTTTCTTGTCAATTATAGTAGGTCCGCAGAAATTTGGCCCCTGGCCCGCGGCCTAGTTACCAATTTAAATATTTTATTCAATACAAAGACCAGGGGCCAATTTTCTCCGAACCCACTTTAATTGACAAATAAATTACTTGGAACTTTACTCAGAGATGGTGAACGAGGCCCTTAGATTAATTGAGAAGATTAAAAATACAGGAGTGTCGGTAAGTGATTATCGAAAAATATCACAGACAGCATATAAGCTAATGTAAAAATAATTAGGTTAAATAATTTGCAGATGTCTTCACATCCTAATCCTAAACCTAACTAATATTATAAATGCGAAAGTAACTCTGTCTGTCTGTCTGTCTGTCTGTTACTCTTTCACGCCAAAAAACTACTGAACGGATATTAAACGAAAATTTGGTATACAGATGATCTAGACCCTGAGAAAGAACATAGGCTACTTTTTATTGCGAAAGGGGGTTGCAAGGGGTTAAAAGGGGGGTAAAAAGTTATTTTTCCACGCGGACGAAGTCGCGGGCGGCCGCTAGTGTACTTATATTAATTGTATAAAAATATGAAACAAAAATACTCACAGTTATTCCTGTCTCCAGCGAAGAGCTTGTGAAACCTAATGAAGTCAGGTCGGCCGCCGAAAAACTTGCCATTTTGGTTCAAAACTTCCCTAATCAACTCCAAATTATTAACTACTAAGCATGGTGTGTTTCCCAACTTCAAACTGAAGATATCCCCGTATGTCTTAGACAGCTCTGTAAACGCCTGGAAGGGCGACTCGTGTTTCCCTAAGAGGTGTAAATTGCCAATTACCGGCAAGGGAACCGGGCCCGGCGCGGGCGCAACCTTCTCGACGCCACTTTTAAAAGTGACTTTTCTCGAGAAGAATTTGTACACGCACAAAGCGACGATGGCAACAAGGAGTATAGCACTCATTTTGGTTTTTATTAAAACTTTTTTTGAGTGGCCACACCGGCTTGACAGATGTCGGGGCGGGAACGCCTGCACTGCGCCTGGGCAGCGACGCGCGCCGCTTTTATAAGACGCCATCTTGATTTGCATTTTGTGCTTTACATTTCGTTTACATTAAACTTTGGAGAACACAATTTCATCCTTATTTCATACGTATTAGGACTTATTTTCAGGTTTTGCTTTGTCACAAGTACAGACTTCGCAATTTAGATTAAATTTCAATCATATTTCGCAAAAAATAAGACTGTTTTTTAGTTTCCGTTGAGCTTTCATAGGGACTTGAAATTTTCATTGATATCGTTTTGGATAACGTTTAGGCAGCGATGCTCAGTGGATTAAAACGTGCCTTCTATGCGGAGGATCGTTGTTCGAATCGGAACATGCACCTCTAGATTTTAAAATTTTAATGCAATGTGCGTATTTATCCTATCTGTCTATATAATATGTTAGCACGTAATCTCTGTTTCTCGTATGTACCTACTTCTTATTATGTTTTCTGTGTCTAACTACTGTTGTGTTGTATCTCTTCTTGTGTGGTCAATAAATGTTTTACTTACTTACTATTTCTACCATTAGCTCGGCGGTGTAAGACATCGTGAAAACCTGAAGGTTTCGGATAGTTTTAAAACCATGATTCAGTTATTTCCCTAAAATGGGGAGTTAGATACACGACCCGGTTGGTTCAGTGGTAGTGAATGCTGCGTCTGGGCCAAGGGTTGCGGGTTCGATCCCCGCACAGTACAAACATTTGTGTGCATGAACATGTCTGTTTGTATTGGTCTGGGTGTTTTCTATGTAGGTATTATAAGTACCTATGTATTTACAAATCTCTTGGTTCTGATATCTGTAACACAGGTGGTTGAGCTACCTATCTCAGAGTCAGATCAATGTACCTATGTGATATAGTAAAATATTATAGTATTATATAGTTGGTCTGGTTCCCCGTTAAAGGGTTGGGAAGGTCAGACTTGGCTTCATTGTAATTATCAGATTCCCAAACCCTGAATCATCTTGGTGTCCTGGGTTCATTGAGCATAGTATGTTGCGAAATTTTCGACATAGCTCGGGTTTGTGATCACCCGCACCGCATTAGGCAAGCGGGGTGATGAGGCCTAATCCCATCATGTAGCGATCGACTTGATTTCTATGAATGGAGGCCTTGCCCTTGCAGTGGGACAGTATATAGGCTGATACTTTATTTATTGCAAACTTTGATGACTCACCGTTAAATTTTAGTCGTTTTAATCCTGTGGCTTTACCATGAGTTTGAAATACCTACTATCTTCGTTATCGAAATCCATCGCTTTGTCCGTTTCATTGTGATGCTTGAAAGAGACAGAGCAATAGTTTACGTTATGTCAGTTTTCGATGTCAACTCATGGTAGCACTACTGAAGCTAGGTAACACGAATATATCCCCTTTTAGATCAGCGTTTCCCAAAAGCCGGGTCGCGACCCGGTGCCGGGTCACCAAAATGAAATAACCGGGTCGCGACATTTTCGCCTTATTTTAAAAACATGGGTAATACCTAACTTGGATTCTTTAGTAAAAAAATAAGAAACAGCTGCATACTTCGCACTAACAAAATATTAGTACCTAGCCTACTAATAAACGTTTCTACTTTTAATAAATGTGTATTATTTAACCTTAATGGAACCAGCTTGAGTTTGAAAGTAGGTACTTAGTGGGTCACGGAAGGTCAGTGTGAAAATTAAGGGATTTTTAAGTGGAGATATAGTTGAAGGGATAGAGAGTAACATAGGCTTCTTTTTGCCCCTATCTAACTCCCATTTTAGGGAAGTGGGGGGAGCGAGCGAAGCCGCGGGCAAAAGCTAGTAATAAAAAAATGCTCCAGACAATCACACCAATCAACCTGGTCTCAAACTAGGGCAACCCCGTTCTATGAGTACCAGGTGACGATAATTAACTGGGGGCGTTAACCCAGAACACCCAGACATAAGAAATTTTGATTTTTTTTATGTCATTATGTGGCACACGAACAGACGGATCACCTGATGGTAAGCGATGGCCGCCGCCCATAGACACCTACAACCAGTAGAGTCGCAAGTGTTTCATAAATTGACTTGACCGGGAATCGAACCTTAGCCACTGCGCCATGGAGGCCGTCATATCTAAGTACTACTTAATTTATAAAGAGATAACTTCTATAGACAACGACAAGGCTTATAGGTAAACCGAAAACACGAAACGCTTGCGCGATGTAATTTAGCACAGCGCCATCTATTGGTTCGTTTCTGAATTACGGTCCCGAAGCGAAGTGAGGGCGGGCCACTAGTAATTTAATATTTTTGACGACTGTATAACATTCAAAGTTATTCGGATCAATATTGAATGATTCATGCTTTATTCACTTCTCTCAAACCCCCCCCCCCCTCCCCTTTCCCCCCATTGACGTAGGAACTCGTGCGCATATAAGATGACTATATTTTATTCATGGAATAAAAAAACTGTTATTTTTAAGTGTTATTTACTATTCGTATGACTTAATAATATTTCAACGTAACGGTTTGAGTTCGCGAGATTTTTTTTTCATGTGGCAAACGAGCAGATGGGTCTCCTGATGGTAAGCGATACCGCACATAGACACCTGCAACACTAGAGTCACAAGTGTACTGCCGACCTTTAACCCCCTTTCTCCCGAATTGGGGGTCCGGTACCCTCATTCACTCGAGAAGACATTTAGTTTATTTAAGTTTTTCTCAGTAAGTGAATTGTAAAATTCTTTATCTATCTTCTTCTATCTATCTTCTATACTATTTATAAAGAGATAACTTCTATAGACAACGACAAGGCTTATAGGTAAACCGAAAACACGAAACGCTTGCGCGATGTAATTGGACACAGCGCCATCTATTGGCTCATTTCTGAATTACGGTCCCGAAGCGAAGTGAGGGCGGGCCACTAGTGACATAATAAAGTTCTTAAACCAGAAAATACAGGCGCTGTGCTTTACCTACACTGGTTTTCTGTGAGGCCGTTGTATCACTCGAGTAAAGCCGGCGTATTCATACCAAAGCGTGGCTCTCCCACGGTAAAAAGCAGCTCAGATCAGTTGATAGCGCACTCATCTTCATCTCTCTGCCCTGTTCCCAGGTTTTCTGTGGTCGGCGCCATGGACGTATATAGACCCCTGAACCCCCCCCCCCCCCCATTAAGGCCTGGTTTGACAAAAGGTTGAATCGGCTATAGCCAAAAGGGCGACTTATTTAAGGGGTCGGCAAGGTTGTTGGGGTAGCAATGTGGGACACCCACATTGTCAAAGCTATAGAGGTATGTACGTCCGTGGTCGGCGCAGTATATTTTCTTCTTCGTTCGTCCCTGTCATTCGTCATCGTATCATCCACCCCCTTTTCAGTCATGTCATTCTTCACACAATCCATCTATCTCTTTTTTGGCTGTCCCCTGTTCCTCCAATCATTTACATTCATACCGATTATTCGGATGGCGCATTTGGTACGTAGGTAGTGACTGTTTCATACGCCAAAGATCGTGGGTTCGATCGCCACTCTGGACAAACATTCGTGTAATGAACACTTGTGTTTTTTCAGCGTCTGGATGTGATATATGTATTTAAGTATTATATTTGTGTTTCCTCTGTTGTCTGATATCTGTAACACAAGTGCATAAGCTATAGTACGGAGTCAGGTCAATGTATGAGATGAGATGTTGTGCGATTAATATTTCATTTATTTATATTTATGACAGTATAGTTTCATTCAAAATGAAGCTGTATTATTAATAATGGCCCGTCCTCACTTCGTTTTGGGACAGTAGTTCCATTGTCTGCCAATAGATGGCGCAGGGTGTTGATTGTATCGTGCTAGCGCTTCGTCTTATCGATTGGTCTATAAAATTTATCTCTTTATACAGGGTGTATCTGTGAAAATTTACATCCCTTTACCCACATGATCTACCAACCATTCTAAACAAATTTCGTTCTATGACTTTTGAAAATTCGCATAAAAAATTTCATCTTTCAATACAAAGTCGGTCACGTGACTTGGTCGTTTTGTATGGGGAGTCGAAAATTTTTTCGAAGAATTTAGAAAAGTTGTTGAACAAATGTTGTTCAGAATGGTTGATAAACACGTGCTAGAGGATGTAAATGTTTGCAGATACACCCTGTATAATATAGATACTTAACTTAATTGAACGATTTACCTACTGACTGATTTCTGCTGATGTGCCCTCATTAGGAAAACTTAGGCGGTCTGTTAAGTGGCCTACTTAATAGATACCTATTTGACATTGTATGTATTTTCTATCTATATCATCATCAATACTATTTATAAAGAGATAACTTCTATAGACATCGACGAGGCTTATAGGTAAACCGAAAACACGAAACGCTTGCGCGATGTAATTGGACACAGCGCCATCTATTGGTTCGTTTCTGAATTACGGTCCCGAAGCGAAGTGAGGGCGGGCCACTAGTTTGTTATAAAATTGTAAGTAACGCACTTAAGGGGCTATACGAATGAAACTAGCGCCGCCAACCTATTTACACTGATTGTGGCGAAAAAATGATTTTTTTGAAGAAAATAAAACATTACAGACTAAGGCTGCCTGTCCATTTAAGCGGAGCGATGCGGCGGAGCGGAGAAACGGACAAATATTAGCCAATAGTATTACACAAAAATTCTACTGGCTAAAAAAAATAAATACTATTATTGGCTAATATTTGTCCGTTTCTCCGCTCCGCCGCATCGCTCCGCTTAAATGGACAGGCAGCCTTAGGTCCAAGTAAATTGGATTTTTCAAGATGCAATACAATTATATAAAACAAGCGACAAGTAACAATAATGTCAATTATTGCTAAAAGTGGCCGTTTTAGTTGTTCGTTGTTACATGTCGCGTGTTAGAAATATTGCATTGCATCTTGAAAAATCCAACCTACTTGGATCTAAGTCTGTAATGTTTTGCTTTCTTAAAAATATTATATTTTCGCCACAATCAGTGTAAACAGGTTGGCGGCGCTGGTTTCATTCGTGTAGCCCCTTAATACCTTTTGCAATAAAATGTCGATTTGTCGACTGTTGCTTATACCGAAATTTCATAAAAATTTGGGGTACCACAGCAAAAAACCCAAAATATTTCATTACATCCATCCTTGCCGCTGTAAGTGGGATGTTGTAACCTGAAACAATACCCTGAAAATCCCGTTACTCTTTCCTGTATGCGAGACTTTTCTCAATTCTTCGGACTTGCTGAATTATTCAGCGGCTGAAATTCGGCCGGTGTCCCACATTCAGGATTAGAAACAAAGTGATGTATGTGTCAGGTTTATCAATGGCAAACCATAGTTGCGATATGGGTTATGGCGTCGTGGCTTTATGGTTCCTTAGGGAGGGGTTCACCTCTTATATTTTTAAATGAAAATTAAAATAAAATATTTATATTTTCAGCAAATTTAAAGAATACATACATCATCATTAGCAACCCACGCTCATCCACTGCTGGACATAGGTCTCCCCTAATGCACGCCACCGCTCCCGATTTTCGGCCACTCTCATCCAGCTCACTCCAGCCAGCCTTCACATAAGAATACATACATAATTTATGTTAATATGAGAATGACATGTGCTTGGTCAAACATTTTATTGAATACTAGTGGCCCGCCCTTACTTCGCTTTGGGACTGTAATTCAGAAACGAAACAATAGATGGCGCTGTGCTCAATTACATCGCGCAAGCGTTTCGTGTTTTCGGTTTACCTATAAGCCTTGTCGTTGTCTATAGAAATTATCTCTTTATAAATAGTATAGATATAGATATAGATATAGTATAGATTATATTTTAGCGGAGAAACTGAACGGAAGTTTCACAAATTGGATGGTCATATTTTGGTAGTAAAGTCTGTACATGGTATATGTTTACTCCGTCAAGTATTATTGCATTTTTTTACACGTTGTATAAAGAGATGTAATTACAGATATACTACCGTGCGCTTTACTCGACACTTTCTGCCACGCACCTCCTCATTGTGGAATCAACTTCCCGCAGCGGTATTTCCGAACCGGTACGACATTCAAATCTTCAAGAAACGAGCCTATACCTTCCTAAAAGGCCGGCAACGCATCCGCACTCCTTCTGGTGTAGCTGATGTCCATGGGCGGCGGTGATCACTTACCATCAGGTGACCCGCTTGCTCGTTTGCCTTCCTATAATATATAAAAAAAAACAATGTAAATACTTATTTAAAAACAATATTTTAGTGGCAAAGTGAAATTTCAGTAGAGTTAGTAAGAGTACCTAAGAAAACATTTATGACCACAACACATTTACACATAGACAAAGAGACAAAATAAAGGAATTTAGTAGACTGAGTGAGGGTACGGTTTATCAGTTTATAGCTCATTTGTGACTCCACAAGGCCGCAGCAATCGCGTAGCAGGTGATCCGTCAGCTCGTCTGCCACCTATATAAAAAGTAGACTACGGAACCTTATACTTCAAGTAGCTACCCACCTTGAATATAAGCTAGTTTTGTAACTCCACGTAAACAAATGTTGTTTTTTCGTAGTTATGCAATAAGATCAATGAAAAATGTATTGCATCATATCCATACAAATATTACCTACCTATTCTTGTATCTTGTTATGTTTGATTTCAGTATATTTTGTTTGAATATATCTTAAGACGCCTCCGGTAATAAGTCAGCAGTGTGCTATTTATTTATTTTATTTTTTACTAGATGCCCGCCCTCACTTCGCTTCGGGACCGTAATTCAGAAACGAACCAATAGATGGCGCTGTACTCAATTACATCGCGCAAGCGTTTCGTGTTTTCGGTTTACCTATAAGCCTTGTCGTTGTCTATAGAAGTTATCTCTTTATAAATAGTATAGAAGAAGATGAGATAGGGGACAGACGAACAGACGCATCACCTGATGGTAAGCGATTACCGCCGCCCATGGACACCCATTAAAGAAAATCTCCATACTCCTGGGAGGGCCTCCGGTACCCTCACTCACTCGGCGAACACAGCCACAGGAGCTGCTTCACGCCGGTTTTCTGTGAGGCAATGCTATCACTCCGGTCGAACCGGCCATTCATGCCGAAGGGTTGCTCCCCTAGTTTTTTTCATTTTCTCATTCGTTATTTATTCCCTACCTTCCTCATATGCAATAAAGTATTGAGTATTGAATTGGCCATAGCTTTGCATGCCGGAACCAACCCACATAAGGCTTTCAAGATATGAAAAGAGACCTTAATGAAGAGTCTATTAAAGTTTAAACTCGATTACATCCGCATTGAGGGTTGGTTCTTGTTTGCAAAACTGTCCAATATTCTGTGTCTATATCGCTAGTTTTCTCAATGAACACCTTACTCTGTTTTCTTGCCCCAAATCTTAGAGGACTGCATAGATTTGTTCTGTCTATTGTAGAATATAGGTCACAAATAGACAAAGGAATTCAAACAGTGCTTAGGGGGGCGGCAGTCTATTCAAATTGATCTGATCATAGATAGATAGGTGTTCTTTATTACACAGAAATATAATGATCATCATCAGCAATCCACGCTCGTCCACTGCTGGACATAGGCCTCCTCCAATGCACGCCATCGCTCCCGTTTTCGGCCACTCCATCCAGCTCACCTCCAGCCCGTCTTCGAATGTCGCCATCCATCTTACGTTTACCGAGTTGCGGTCTCCAACTCAAGGACTTTATGGCTCCAACGGTTGTCAGTGCTACGGCTAATGTGACCAGCCCACTGCCACTTCAGTTTGCTAATTCGGTGGGCTATGTCGGTGCTCTGGTTCTCTGTCGGATTACATCATTCTCTCATTTCTGATGCGGTCCTTCAAAGATACTTCGAGCATAGCCCTCCATAGCTCTTTGAGCGCTTGAACCGATGGAATGTGGATTAGTCCAGCCGTGAGTGTCCCACGTCTCGGAAGGAAGAAATAGAGTACATGAGTGAAACAACAGCGATAAACAGTTATGGCGATCTTATCGCTTGTAGCGATCATACTTAACTACTGAATTATAATGCATCAAGAAGTCATGAAATTAATTGATGGCGCCACTGCCGCTTACGTCATAGAGTATGGTAGCCCCAATGGTTATAATACTACTAGTGGCCCGCCCTCACTTCGCTTCGGGACTGTAATTCAGAAATGAACCAATAGATGGCGCTGTGCTCAATTACATCGCGCAAGCGTTTCGTGTTTTCCTATAAGCCTATAAGCTATAAGCCTTGTCGTTGTCTATAGAAGTTATCTCTTTATAAATAGTATAGAAGATAGAAGATAGAACTCCGTAATAGTTCTCAAAAATGATTTTCACGATTTTATTGACAGAATAAGTATACTTAGCTTGTTGAATTTTATTTTAACTTTTCGGGGAGGCTTAATCACCGCACTTGTGACACCACTGGTGTTGCAGATGTTTATGGGCGACGGCAATCGCTTACCACGGAGGCCCAATCAAGGGGACGGGGGGTTAAAAGGTAAGCTTCGCATTTGTGACATCACTGGTGTTGCAGGTGTCCACGGCTGGCGGTAATCACTTACCATCAGGTGATCCGTCGGCTTGTCACCACCTAAACCATAAAAAAATTCTCGCAGTCTAAAAAAATATTTTCCCAAATTCTGCAAGTTAGCTCTGGGCCTAAAGAGAAACTTTTCTATTAAGTCTACATTTACCCTCGTGGCTGAAAACGTGGTAAGGTCAGTGTGGTTATTTATAAACATAGTGCGTGTGAAATGTCTCGCCATCTAGGTCATTATTGGTATTATACAGGGCTACAAATTAACTACAGAACAGTTTTGAACGTGTACCTAATTTTATTTATTTACTAGTGGCCCGCCCTCACTTCGCTTCGGGACCGTAATTCAGAAACGAACCAATAGATGGCGCTGTGCTCAATTACATCGCGCAAGCGTTTCGTGTTTTCGGTTTACCTATAAGCCTTGTCGTTGTCTATAGAAGTTATCTCTTTATAAATAGTACTAGCGGCCGCCCGCGACTCCGTCCGCGTGGAAAAGTAACTTTTTACCCCCCTTTCACCCCCTTTTCGCAATAAAAGTAGCCTATGTCCTTTCTCAGGGTCTAGATTATCTGTATACCAAATTTCATTTAAATCCGTTGAGTAGTTTTGGCGTGAAAGAGTAACAGACAGACAGACAGACAGACAGACAGAGTTACTTTCTTTCGCATTTATATATTAGTATGGATAGAAGAAGATGAGATAGGGGGCAGACGAACAGACGCATCACCTGATGGTAAGCGATTACCGCCGCCCATGGACACCCATTAAAGAAAATCTCCATACTCCTGGGAGGGCCTCCGGTACCCTCACTCACTCGGCGAAACACAGCACAGGAGCTGCTTCACGCCGGTTTTCTGTGAGGCAATGCTATCACTCCGGTCGAGCCGGCCCATTCATGCCGAAGGGTGGCTCTCCCATAGTTTTTTCTCTCATTCGAATTATTTTATTCCCTACTCCTTCATAGATGCAATAAAGTATTGAGTATTGAATTGGCCATAGCTTTGCATGCCGGAACCAACCCACATAAGGCTTTCAAGATATGAAAAGAGACCTTAATGAAGAGTCAATTAAAGTATAAACTCGATTACATCCGCATTGGGGGTTGGTTCTTGTTTGCAAAACTGTCCAATATTCTGTGTCTATATCGCTAGTTTTCTCAATGAGCACCTTACTCTTTTCTTGCCCCGAATCTTGGAGGACTGCATAAGTAGATTTGTTCTGTCTATTGTGGAATAGGTCACAGAGAGACAAAGGAATTCAAACAGTGCTTAGGGGGGCGGCAGTCTTTTTTTATATATATATAAGATGGGTTTGCACTTGACCTCATCTCACCTGATGGAGAGTGACAATGAGCTCTAAGATGTAGCGTGCTTTCCCGGAAGAAGCCTATTCACTCTCGACTTAAAGACATCCAAATTGTAGCTCTCTGGAAATACAGAAGCCGGCAAGTTGTTCCATTCCTTAGCAGTTCGTACTAAGAAAGAAGAAGCCGAAACACTTAGTACGAGCTGGTGGAACTTCCACAGTGTAAGGGTGGATTCCTTTCGTCTATTCAAATTGTTATGTTAAGTCGCTGCCGCTTACTTTATAGAGTATGGCCCCATTGGTTATAATACTAAGTATGTCTATGGGCGGCGGTAATCTCTTTCCATCAGGTGATCCGTCGGCTCCTCGTCACCTAAATCATAAAAAAACAACTCGCAGTCTAAAAAAAATATTTTCCCGAAATTCTGCAAGTTAGCTCTGGGCCTAAAGAGAAACTTTTCTATTAAGTCTACATTTACCCTCGTGGCTGAAAACGTGGTAAGGTTAGTGTGTTTATTTATAAACATAGTGCGTGTGAAATGTCTCGCCATCTAGGTCATTATTGGTATTATACAGGGCTACAAATTAACTACAGAACAGTTTTGAACGTGTACCTAATTTTATTTATTTACTAGTGGCCCGCCCTCACTTCGCTTCGGGACCGTAATTCAGAAACGAACCAATAGATGGCGCTGTGCTCAATTACATCGCGTAAGCGTTTCGTGTTTTCGGTTTACCTATAAGCCTTCTCGTTGTCTATAGAAGTTATCTCTTTATAAATAGTATAGAAGAAGATAGATTTATTTATTCGGGAAACAAAACAGATGACAATCAGTAAGTTATTCACATAATCAGTTGAGTCTAGAGCTAGATTGCTATCCTACTATTGTTAACACATCATTATATTAGGTGAGTATCTAAATTTAAAATTTAAAACATTGTTGGTATGTAGTGATAAAGATAAAGTAAAGAAAATTCTTATTAATATTAATAGCGGTACTCGCAGCGATCGGTGGATTATATCTTTGAGAGCGGAACCCTTTCATGTGCGTGTCCGACACGCTCTTGGCCAGTTTTTAAACCAATAGGCCAACGGGTCAAGCAACATGATCCAGGGGGTCTACTCCGCCAAACGATATCGAATTATTCGTAACGATACGTCAGTTCATACAAAAACCCTGCTCTAACACAGCTTAAAATACGAATAATTGAATTTGACAGCTTCACAAACGTCAAATCGACGAACATTCCGACGACGTCTCTGATGGTATCGTTAGGAGTATCGTCTCGAGATATCGAGATTTGACGTTTGGGAAGCTGTCAAATTCAATTATTCGTATTTTAAGCTGTGTTAGAGTAGGGGTTTTGTATGAACTGACGTATCGTTACGAATAATTCGATATCGTTTGGTGGAGTAGACCACCTGGATTTAAGGAATCTGGTGACTACAATGAAGCCGTTTCATTATAACCCTGTATAGAACGTTAAATGTTTTGTACAAAACTGTACCAGATTAATTGCTTAAATTCCAATCTAAGTAGAGTAAGCTAATTTAGAGTTGTTTGTTTCGACTGTGAAATATTACATAGCATTTTTTTTGCTAATAGTAGGTAGAAGGTGAAATCATACTAATATTATACACCAAATTGTGTGGATGTATGTTTGTTTGTTACTTTTTTACGCAAAAACTTCACGATAAAATAACTTACATAGAATAACATGTACTATGCTCTGATTCATAATCATGTAAAGTAAACTGACAGAATAATGTGTCATTTCCATACATTATCACTCAATTTGACACATGCAAAATGTCAAAATCCATAGGAACTTGTCATTGACATCTGTCAGTTTACTTTAGGTACATGATTATGAATCAGAGTATAGGTTACAATTTAAAAATATTTAAATGGTCTATAGTGTGTGTTTCAGTCTATACCTGTCCCACTGCAGGGCAAAGGCCTCCATCATAGAAATCAAGTCATCGCTACAATGATGGGATTAGGCTTAATCACCTCACCACGCTTGCCTAATGCGGTGCGGTGATCACAAACCCGAGCTATGTTCGAAAAATTCGAAACATACTTTTTGCTCGAATCGAACCCGGGATCCGAGATCTCAGCCCGTACTTAAACCACTAGACCAGCGGGGCGTTCATAACGATAATTCTATCATAATACAATAGATGGCGCTGTGCTAAATTACATCGCGCAAGCGTTTCGTGTTTTCGGTTTACCTATAAGCCTTGTCGTTGTCTATAGAAGTTATCTCTTAATTAATAGTATAGATAGATGATGGCCTCGATAGCGCAGTGGCTAAGGGGTTCGCCCGAAGCGCGAAAGGTCCCGGGTTCGATTCCCGGTCACGTCAATTTAGGAAATTACATTTTCTAAGTTTTCTTGGGTCTAGGTTTTCTGGGTTGACGCCCCCAGTTAATTATCGCCCTGGTACTCATAGTACAGGGGTTGCCCTAGTTTGAGACCAGGTTGATTGGTGTGATTGTCTGGCGCATTTTTTTTACACCGCGTGAAACCGCGGGGCGCAGCTAGTGTAGTGTATTTTCATGTAACAAAATTCAGTAACTCTGCAAAAATATTTAATAGATTTGGACTTTGAGTCTGAATTTTTCTTAATGTACTTAGTAGTGTAGTGATTGGAGAAGAAAAGAAAACAATATTGTTAATGGTAAGTACTAAGTACTTAAGTTAAACCAAGCTTAGTAATACCCCTTTAGTAAAGCTGATTACCTACTCGACAAGTTTAACAAATTAAAAAAAAATACTTATACGACTCTCAACAATCAATCAACTGTGGGAGAGCCACGCTTCGGCATGAATGGGCCGGCTCGACCGGAGTGATACCACTGCCTCACAGAAAACCGGCGTGAAGCAGCCCCTCTGCTGTGTTTTGCCGAGTGAGTGAGGGTACCGGAGGCCCACTCGGGGGGAAGGGGATAAAAGGTTGGCAGCGCACTTGTAACTCCACTGGTGTTGCAAGTGTCCATGGGAGCGGCAATTGCTTACCACCAGGTGATCCGCCTGCTCGCCTGCTACCTATCACATAAAAAAAAACGAGTATAAGTTATTTGCTAAAACTTTTAACCGTGGGAGAGCCACACTTCGGCATGTTTAAGTAACTAACATCTTACCATTATACCTTATGGAGCGCAATAAATTATGGAGTGTTGAATGGGCCGGCTCGACCGGAGTGATACCACGGCCTCACAGCAGACCGGAGTACCGGACCAATTGGGGGAAAAAGTCGATTAAAGGTTGGCAGCGCACTTGTGACTCTACTGATGTTAAAAAGTTTCGAGGTCGCAAACGAGCAGCCTGATCACCTGATGGTAAGCGATGGCCGCCTATAGACACTATCAACACCAGTAGAGTCACAAGTGCAAGCAACCTTAATTCCCCTTTCTCCCAATTGGGCCTCCGGTACCCTCACTCTCTCGTCGAAACAACGCTAGCGTCGCTTCACGCCGGTCTTCTGTGTAGGTGGTATCACTCAGGTCGAGCCGGCCCACGTTTAAATGTAAGTATAGGTAGAGTTAATAAATGTATTTAATTTCTTTCTTCATAATTAACTGCCGCGTTCAGAGAAATATTTTTCATAAGTGACAATTTGGTGACAATTAAAGTTAATTGACGTATCTGTAAGGGTTTAAGCTTGCCTATGCAAGCGTGGTGATTAAGCCTAATCCCATCATAGTAGCGATGACTTGATTCCTATGATGGAGGCCTTTGCCCTGCAGTGGAACATTATATAGGCTGATACTTTACTTTTAATTAATTAAATGAGGCACAAAGATGGTGGACTATAAAGCTTACCGAATGGCAGCTAGATTGGGACGACGTCCTGTGGGTATACCACCTGCCTGGTCCGACGATATTGTAATGGTAGTGGGGAAACAATGGATGAGGCTGGCTGGTGACCGTAGGGAGACTGTGATAGAGAAGAGGCCTATACTCAGCAGTGGGTGGATGCGGGCTGATATGATGATGATTTGAGACGGTGTCTCGTCAAAAATGGTTCCTTGCCGCGTTTGAACATCTGTGAGTTCCAAAGTTGTGATTTCGATGTCCTTCAATGTTTTTTAACCAACGAATGCAGGTCAAATATTTATTTATCAGTTGCCTACCAAAATCTATGTTAACAATTTTTCGAGCAAAAAATTCCACCGGAAAACAATTTTTTTTGCTGCCCCATTTTAAGCAGGCCCGAATCTGAAAACATCAGGAAATCGGCGTTGGCATAAATAAATTACTTTGACCTTAAATACATACGTGTAGACGACGAAAAAAATGGTCTTAATATTTTATTGATGAGTTTGTTCGAGCGCTTTTTTTGGGAGAAAACGTTTTTTAGTCCGGCGATATGACCCGTTTGGCTTAAGAAAGGACATTTGAAGGTGGTAGAATTAATTTTATCACCTGGATATAGTTTTTAAACCCGTGAGCGATGGTATAGCTGGAGGCACGAAAGTATAGCGATGACCGTTATTTTGCGCACTTGTAAAAAAGAAGACTTTCTATCAAAATTGGTTTCTGCGCACTCAAGGTCATAACTACACTTTCTTGCCTCGGACTATTTTACCTCTTGGAAGAGCCACGCTTCGGTATGAATAGGCCGGCTTGACCTGAGTGATACCACCTACACAGAAAACCGGCGTGAAGCGACGCTAGCGTTGTTTCGACGAGAGAATGAGGGTACCGGAGGCCGAATTAAGGTTGGTCGTGCACTTGTGACTCTACTGGTGTTGATAGTGTCTATGGGCGGCCATCGCTTACCATCAGGTGATCGGCTCGACCGAAGACCGACACGTGAAGCATCGTATAATCCACCCCTTTTTATGTTATGTCATTCTTCACACAATAAATCCATCTCTTTTTGGCCGTCCTCTGCTCCTCCACCCATTTACATTCATACCCATCTCTTTCGGTTTCTTTTTATGTGATAGGTAGCAGGCGAGCAGGCGGATCACCTGATGGTAAGCAACTGCCGCCGCCCATGGACACTTGCAACACCAGTGGAGTTACTCCGGTACCCTCACTCACTCGGCGAAACACAGCACAGGCTGCGTCACGCCGGTTTTCTGTGAGGCAGTGGTATCACTCCCGTCGAGCCGGCCCATTCATGCCGAAGCGTGGCTCTCCCACACTGACTTACATGTTCCTTGTCTCGTCTTGTAGTGTTTGCCACCTATAAAAAAATGCTTCGCAAAGATATCGTGTGTCAAACTGATCGTGCGCACAATAATTTGTTATCATTTCGGTGGCGCATAAATCAATGGCGTTTAAAAATAAAATCAAACGTGCGCACACGCACCGGAATACCGCGAAAGTGATTTCAATTTCATTTGTCACTTTTTTAAAGTCTACTTTCTTTATGGCACTTCAAAGTGTAGGGTTACTTCGTTAAATAAGAAGTCTTTGAAGGCAATTTTTTTAACCGACTTCAAAAACGAGGAAGGTTCTCAATTCGACCCGTATTTTTTTTTGTATGTATGTTACTCGATTTCTCCGCCAATGATGGATGGATTTTTATAATTCTTTTTTTGTTTGGTAGGTAATCATTCAAAGGTGGTCCCATATAAATTTTATCAAAATTGACTCAGTGGTTTTTGAAAAAAAAACAAAAAAATTGTTTATTGGTATATATTGGTAGTCTTGAAGTCGGTTTTGCTTTTTCAAAAATGATTGGGTTCTGTGGTGGGTAGAACAAATTACATCGACTGATGTCATTCAAAGGTTTAAAATTAGTACTGTACCTTATAGGTATAGTGGTTTTAGAATGCAGCGATATCAATATGAGAAATTGTTATAGTGATATTAATAGATATCGTTTTATTTACCTATAAGCGTTATCGTTGTATATAGAAGTTAGCTCTTTTTTTATAAATAGTTTTCATCAGCAACCCACGCTCGTCCACTGCTGGACATAGGTCTCCCCCAAGGCCCCAATGCACGCCACCGCTCCCGATTTTCGGCCACTCTCATCCAGCTCACTCCAGCCAGCCTTCGAATGTCGTCATCCCATCTTGTAGCAGGGCGTCCAACACTACGTTTACCGAGTCGCGGTCTCCACTCAAGGACTTTATGGCTCCGACTGTTGTCAGTTCTGCGCCTAATGTGACCAGCCCACTGCCACTTCAGTTTGCTAATTCGGTGGGCTATGTCGGTGACTCTGGTTCTCTGTCAGTAAATACCTAGTATAGTCTGTAAATATTATACTGAACCCTACACCCGAAACGGCTCTCGTTCCTGCCGTCAGATGTACATTAACTTCTCGTTACATCATGAGATATGGGTGTAATTGGGTCTCGTTCAGAGAAGCCCTTGCCCTTGCCAGGAACCCTGACCGTTCCAAGGATTGCCTTCGTGAACTACAATGTGAAAGCAATACGGATTATTCGGTCAGGATTATAAATTCTTCTTACGCAGGAGGCAGTGGCATATGACGTGGTTAAAAAAGGGATGAGAATGTTCACAGATAGGTATATCCTGTATGATAAAACACCCCACACATCTTAAAGGGCTATACGAATGAAACTAGTGCCGCCAACCTATTTACACCGATTGTGGCGAAAATATAATATTTTTGAAGAAAATAAAACATTACAGACTTAGTTCCAGGTAAATTGGATTTTTCAAGATGCAATACAATATTTCTAACACGCGACAAGTAACAATAATGTTACTCACTTACTCCACTGGCTCAGCGACCCGAAACGAGTCTTGGCCTCCGAAACAAGAGAACGCCACTTCGGTCGATCCTGTACCACTTGTTGCCAGGAGACCTATTTTGAATGTCGTCTCACTAAAAAATGTGTGACTCGCATGATTTTTGACATCCGCATTTTTGAATCATTCGAAAACGAGCGATTTGCAACGAGTGGTGTAAACCACTCGTTTTCCGCTAGGCGAGTGGTCGCATTTACGTCAAATATTAACGAGTTAACACTATAACGAAAAAAGTCCCCTGGGAGCGGCGCCACTTGTCATACAAATAGGCTTTCTATCTCTTTCCCACTCATTACGTAGACTGCCATGTCATTTTAGTTCATCAAAAATCCGGGGGACTCTTTTCGTGAATAGGACTATACTTTGACAAGATTGGCGACACACTAAGCGAGTGATTTCAAAAATAGGGAAAATTATGAATCATGCGACTCACGAGACGACGTGACTTGCAAAACGAGTAGTTTTGTTTGGACGAAGCGAAAATTCAAAAATAGGTCTCCAGTCCTTGGCCTGAAGTTCTCGCAGATCACTCTCGACGACGTCTTTCCAGCGATACCTAGGCCGGCCTACCGGGCGTCGGCCTATCGGTCGGCTTTGGTATGCTTTCTTTACGAGACGATCATCGTCCAGTCTCTCGAGATGGTCAAGCCAGCGAAGACGATGCGCCTTGGTCTCGCCGATGATGTTAGGCGTGTTAACAATAATTTTAATTATTGCTAAAAACGGCCACTTTGTGGCTTGTTTTATATATTGTATTGCATCTTGAAAAATTCAAATTACCTACTTTTATCTAAGTCTGTAATGTTTTGCTTTCTTAAAAAATATCGTATTTTTGCCACAATCAGTGTAAATAGGTTGAGCGGCGCTAGTTTCATTCGTGTAGCCCCTTAATAAGCCAATTTTTCTAGTCTGTAGGTATTTAGGTAGGTACCTACCTACTCCGTAGATTGTTTTTCTTCTTTCTCCAAAGAGAAATTAAAAAGAAAATATCAAAGTAATTCACGGCCAGCCTTTCGCAACGGTTGACGTCGTTCGAAATTCAAAGTGCCAGTAAACATTATTCTAATATTCCTCTGACGCAGATGGAACATGCATATTGTATTCAGATTAATACATACAGATGTGGATGGGGTGCGTTCGGATTCGTGCTGCTGGGTTTCTTTGATTATTCACTAAGGACTGGTTTTTTGATCCGTAGGTGCCTCTTAGTTAAATTTCCATGAGTTATCTTAAGAGATGGGGGTTCTCATTGCATCAGTCATATTTGAAGATAGTTGGGGTGCCGTGCAAACGGATAACTTATTCATTTGTCATTCAAAGTTGATTTTTTATTTCATAGTATAACTTTTTACCGCCAAAGAGAGAGAGAGAGAACTCTCATCTCTTATCTTGTAAGTCCCAGTTGCATTCCAGCTGACTCTTTGGAGTTCAGGATACGCATAGACCATACTTCAAGATTTGGGGGATTCTTCGTAATTAGGTACAAAGAAGCGATTTTCGTCTGACCTTCGCGACCTTTTCACAGGGAAACCATACCAACTGACGAACTTAGTTAAATGTTTCAGAAACGTGCAGGTTTTCTCACAATGTTTTCTCTCACCGCCGAGATAATGGTAGAAATATGAACAGAGTTTTGAATAACCCATAGGTGCTTGCTCGGATTCAAACCACGACTCCCCGTTTGGAAGGCGTGGTATCCACTGAGCCACCATTGCTCAATAACTTTCCACCACCTTTTAATATAAATTAATTAAACATTGCGATAAAATCAATTTCCCCGATGTGATATCCGAACGCACCCAAAAATCAAAGATGGCGTATGACAGTTCGTAACGGTACGGTAACAACGAAAACACTATCCCTGTTGTATTACAAATCCCCGGCCATTTCTTTATTTATTTATTCTGAATAGGTACAGTTATGACCGCATAATGATATAACGTGACCGATCGTTTTGAGGTTGGGATCTATTACAATTTACAACTTGTTTTGATGCAAACTGTACCCTTCGGCCGTTCTAAATTCAAATTACTTACCACAGATTTAGGGTGTTTCTCTCATTTCGTGCAAAACACGTGTCCGTAACTTTTTTGGCGAATCTAAACAACCTAGGAGCCAAAAAATATTTTTTATCGATAAGTATCTTACTTACCTATTACTGCCACGTTGAAGTGATATTATTCATGAGGAGTAACAGACTGAAAAAAATATTTTAGTGGCTGAAAATTCATTACCTTCAGTGTCTTTTTTGCGATGAGAGAGAAACAATAATTATTTTAAAATAAAGTACAGGATAGTCTGGCGTATTGTTATTTTAGGTAAATCAAGTATCTAATAAGGGATTGTATTATGAATTTAAAAGTTGTAATATTGTTATAATTTAAGTACACTGTGACTTTGTCGCAAATTTTTTTTCATTTCCTTCAGCACGGCTTGAAATATCGAAAATCATTACGTATACGCATTGTAACTGGATCAAGCTCCCCGTCCCACCTTTTCACTTGCCAGTCAGTCGGCCAGCAGCAACGAACGTCCTCCTACGGGCGGTAGTTTTTTTGGGCGACTCGAAAAATATCGCCGAATTCGTGCTTCAACCAAATTCCAAATCATTACCGACGACGGATTCTTAAAATAAGTAGATGTGTTTTTTTTATTCTTTTGGTCTTATTGCATCCGTAATGTGTATGTTTACAACCATTATTTATTATATGCACGGTGATCGATTAATTGCTGTCTAAAATCAAAAATAGTTTAAAAAAATCATTTCCCTCACTTTCATTACCCATCGATTACCTTCAGAAATTAACGTGACGGTAATGAAACATATATGAAGGTAATGAAACTTAAATGTAGGTAATGAGTTTTATAAGTTTTTCTTTGCGATATTAGCCTTAATACGTATATTTATGATTTGTTCTATAACACTTGAACTAACAGTTCACGTATTGAGGTAATTTTATTGCAGCGCCATCAATAGGTTCATTGTAATCAGTACTAAATATAGTACCATAATTTTCATTACCATCAGCAGTACAGAATTTCATCCGGTCGATATCTACGTACATAATGCGTATAATTGTATATAAACTACATAAATAGTTTCTGTTTTTGATACCGATTCATAAAAAAATCATAAAAAGGAATTCATTTTTTTCTCTCAAATGTGCCCGTTTTGCACGAAATGAGAGAATCTACCATTAGCATATTAGTTTTTACTTTACTTATTGCAGCGTTTTCATATTATTAATTGTTTTATTTTTAATTTAGCAATGCAACCTCGTTAAAGATTTTTTTTTCTGTAGTGTCTGCCTATTTTTTCCCTGAAGTCTAGTATTGTTGCTTATTTAAATTTAAGATGTCATGTTTGTCGAAAAGATACTAGTGAGGTAAACCATGTTAATAGATTTAGCCTGAATCTATTGCGCAGGATTCTAGGAAAATGTGCGTAAACAACTGTACAACCTAGGCTGACTTTTACACCCTTCTATCTTTATAATCTGTAGGTAAATTTAAATATAAAAATGCTAACAGCGCTGTCATTAATTATTTTTTTGGTTTGACAGTTGGCCACATTTGTGAACTATAGTCTGTTTCAATTATGATGTCCCCCTGGACATTTCGAAGAACGTAACTCTGCATGTTACGTGTACGTAACGCGCGAGATCTATAGATCAAATCAAATATTATATATTTTTCTACTTGGTAGTAAATCGTCATTAGGAAAATATACAATTATACAAAAATACCCTACAATTATAGTCTGTTTCAATACATTCAATTATGAAGTCCCTTTTTGTATTTGGTAGTTAATAGTCATTTGAAAATTATACAATAATCCAAAAACATCCTACAATTGAATCACAAGCAAAATTACATATTGTTTTTGAATATAATGCTCAAAATAATGTAAACTTCAAAATAAAACAATAGTTATTTTTTGCGCGATTGCGGTTACGTACTATGGTTTGTGATTGACGTTTGAACATAGTGACGCACCTCAATATTCGGCATTTTCCAGAGATACAAAATTCTATATTTGCCGATTTAAAAAAATCGTGTTCATTAATCATCATCTGCCATTTTGAGTGTTACTTCAATCACTACGAGGAGAGTGCAGAAAAGCCTACGACTAAGTCTGCAGCATGAAACAATAGCGATGACCTTGAGTGCGCAGAAAACCAATTTTAGTAGAAATTCATCTGTTCTACAAGTGCGCAAACTAACGGTCATCGCTACTCTTAGATGCCGCGGACTATACAATAAGACGTACGTGTTTTTCTTAAGTTAGTTTGTGTGTTTTGTTGTTGAGTGTCGTTTATTGTTTTGTTTGTAATGCCAAATAAAGTCTAAAAGTGTTCTTTCGACAATCTCTAAAAAACCTTAGTTGTTGAAAGTTACTTCGATTAAAATTGGTCACAAATCGATAATCGATGCCGCTGAATATCGATTTCTAAGAGTACCTTCCCTAGTACTGAACTTTTGACATCTTTCCAAAGGGACATCATAATTGAAATAGACTATAGTACGAGTACAACAATAGGTCATATGTTGGCAGTGAAGTCTTTACACTGTATATGTTTACACGGTTAAGTATATAAGTATACTTATTATATATTTCACTACATCACATACATTGATCTGACTCTGAGATAGGTAGCTCAAGCACCTGTGTTACAGATATCAGAACCAACAGTGGGATTACAAATATATACATATAATACTTTTCTTTTGTAAATACATACTTATAATACTTATAATACATAGAAAACACCCAGACCAATACAAACAGACATGTTCATGCACACAAATGTTTGTACTGTGCGGGGATCGAAACCGCAACCCTTGGCCCAGACGCAGCTTTCACTACCACTGAACCAACCGGGTAGTACCAAGTATTATTGCACATTTTTTTACACGTTGTAGGTATAATGAATATAATAAATTGATTATTTAAAAACATAATTAAAACTAAATCAAACAAGAAACAATCAAACTACTTATATTAACGACGTCGACGACGTTATAATTACCCCACCCACTAAGTCACACAATGTCATACTCCGTGCCGAAGCGTGGCTCTTCCATATTATATGTGATGGGTAGCAGACGAGCAGACGGATCACCTGATGGTAAGCGATTACCGCCGCCCATAGACACTTGCGGCATGAATGGGCCGGCTCGACCGGAGTGATACCACTGCCTCACAGAAAACCGGCGTGAAGCAGCCCCTGTGCTGTGTTTCGCCGAGTGAGTGAGGGTACCGGAGGCCCACTCGGGGGGGAAGGGGATAAAAGGTTGGCAGCGCACTTGTAACTCCACTGGTGTTGCGGGTGTCCGTGGGCGGCGGCAATTGCTTGCCATCGGGTGATCCGCCTGCTCGCCTGCTACCTATCACATAAAAAAAAAACCTGCAACACTATTAGAGTCACAAGTCCACACGATAATCCAAATATCTCATATTCAAGGGCACATGATAAACTTGAGGTTTATGACTCTATGGCGTTCATAACACCATAAAACGCCTATGGTGTTATAAGAGTAGATTTAATAGCCTTTATACTACTGACATCCGTTAGTAAGTAGGTTATGTTACGTATAAGCGCCATATCGGATATCATCGTATGCGAAATTGTCAAACGAATAGCCAAGTTTTTTTATCTAGTCATCAAATGTCAATGACTGAGACTAATTACGAAAATAATAAATACTTATTATTTTAATTTAGGTACTATAGTGTAACATACAAAAGTGAATCCTAACTAATCCCAGATAACAATTTAAACTTGAAACTGACTTGCGATAGGTTTGATGTATCAAACATAAAGCTTTGTCTCAAATTTGCCGTGGCAAGTGTATAAACTTAAGGCAAGGTTAAATCAAACTTTCTAGTTCCGAAGCAACAAACTTGCTAGAAAATTATTCTATAAAGTGTATGCAAGTTTGACATATCAAAGTTTGGAGGCCAATCGGGGGGGAAGGGGATAAAAGGTTAGCAGCGCACTCGTTGCATGTGTTCATCATGGACGGCGGCAATTGCTTACCACCAGGTGATCCGCCTGCTCGTATCACATAAAAAAAAAAAGTCTCAGTTCCACACACTGTGCCAAGCAGGGCGCAGTGGCAGACGTTCCCGAGGGACGCTCCACAATAGAGTCACGATTTCAATAAAGAATCCGTGACTCAAACGTCTTTCACAAATTGGACTTCTGGTAGTCATTGTTTGGAAAAAAATCTCGTCATCGCGATGTAGAAAATAAACACGACCGACCGCACAAATAACTTGGTAATCCAGTACAAATACATAGCATTACAATTTTATATTTGCGGTTTGTGTTGGTCCTACTAATCATAGGGGGGGATTTGGGCCTACACCCACCACGCTGGCCCAGTGCGGGTTGGTGGGGTACGCCAGAGCCTCTTCCGTTGTGCAGCAGGGTGCGCCACGTGCAGATGAGGTTGACTTTGGTCCCGTAAGATGTTGAGAGGGACCACTTGCACCCCATGCAGGATGGTGGTTGGCAGGCCTCCCACCAGGTGGACCGACGATCTGGTGAAGGTCTCGGGAGTCCATTGGATGCGGGTGGCACAGGACCGATCTGTGTGGAGAACTTTGGGGGAGGCCTATGTCCAGCAGTGGACATCTATTGGCTGAGAATGATGAAAATGATGATTTGCGGTTTGCTTTGCTAAAACAAAATGCACCGAGTTCGTTTCGTTCCGTGAACCGCACAAATAACTTGGTAATCTAGTACAAATACATAGTATTACAATTTTATATTTGCGGTTGTCGCCTTTCTTGAAGAACAACACGAGTATCTTTGAAGGACCACATCAGAAATGATGTAATCCGACAAAGAACCAGAGTCACCGACATAGCCCACCGAATTAGCAAACTGAAGTGGCAGTGGGCTGGTCACATTAGCCGCAGAACTGACAACCGTTGGAGCCATAAGGTCCTTGAGTGGAGACCGCGACTCGGCAAACGTAGTGTTGGACGCCCTGCTACAAGATGGGATGACGACATTCGAATGCTGGCTGGAGTGAGCTGGATGAGAGTGGCCGAAAATCGGGAGCGGTGGCGTGCATTAGGGGAGACCTATGTCCAGCAGTGGACGAACGTGGGTTGCTGATGATGATTTGCGGTTTGCTTTGCTAAACAAAATGCACCGAGTTCGTTTCGTTCCCTGAACCGCACAAATAACTTGGTAATCTAGTACAAATACATAGCATTACAATTTTATATTTGCGGTCGAAATTTGCTTCAAAATTACCAAAGCCTTGAAACATCATACCTTAATCAACAAGCTTACAGCAATTTTTGTCATAAACTTGATTTTTAATGTTTGACGTGACAATCTAAAAATCAAGTTTGCAACAAGCTCGCTTGCTATCTGGGATATTATAAATGCGAAAGTAACTCTGTCTGTCTGTCTGTTACTCTTTCACGCCAAAACTACTGAACGGATTTAAATGAAATTTGGTATACAGATGATCTAGACTCTGAGAAAGAACATAGGCTACTTTTTATTGCGAAAAGGATGTTGTAAGGGGTTAAAAGGAGGGTATAAAGTTACTTTTACACGCGGACGAAGTCGCGGGCGGCCGCTAGTAGTAAATAAGTGTGAAGACATACATTACATTTAGCATTACATGATCAAACAAAATACATACTTATAACAACTTGGGTGTCTTTACGAAAGTCGAGAGTGAATAGGCTTCTTCTGGGAAAGCACGCTACATCTTAGACCTCATTGTCACTCTCCATCAGGTGAGATGAGGTCAAGTGTAAAACAATTTAATTAAAAAATATAATATAAATTCACACAACATCTCATACAGGGTGTATCTGTGAACATTTACATCCTTGTAACCACATGTTCTATCAACCATTCTGAACAACATTTGTTCAACAAATTTTCCAAATTCTTCGAAAAATTTTTCGACTCCCCATACAAAATGACCAAGTCACATGAACGACTTTGTATGGAAAGATGAAATTTTTTTATGCGAATTTTCAAAAGTCATAGAACATAATGTTGTTCAGAATGGTTGGTAGAACACGTGGTTAAAGGGATGTAAATGTTCACAGATACAACCTGTATATTGACCTGACCCCGTACTAAGTAGCCTAAGGACTTGTGTTACAGATATCAGACAACAGAGAATCAGAAATATTAATAATCAAATACATATTTACACCCAGACACTGAACAAACACAACTGTTCGCTTACTATTCGGGTTCCTTTAAACCCCCTTCCCTCCCCGATTGGGCCTCCGGTAACCTCACTCGACAAAAAATAGCGCAGGCGGTACTTCACACCCTTATTTTGTGAAGCCGTGGTATCATCCCGGTCGGCCCAGCCCATTCTGCCGAAGCGTAGCTCTTCCACGGTTAAGAATTTAGTAATTAAGATGTGAATCTTTAAGGGTTTACTTCTATTCTATTTTTGTCTATGACTAGTGGCCCGCCCTCACTTCTTTTCTGAACATTAGTTCCACTTCAAATCAATAGATGGCGTTAGGCGTTGAATGTATCGCGCTAGTGTTTCGTTTTATCGATTAGTTTATTTATAAGATTTGCCAAATCGACTTGATTTTTATGATGAAGGCATTTGCCCTGCAGTAGGACAGTATACAGGGTGTATCTGTGAACTCTGTGAAATTTACATCCTTTTAACCTACGTGTACTACCAACCAATCTGAATAACATTGTACGTAGGTAGGTACAGCCACACAATACATCAAAGTATACAAAACTGTCATACTTCAATCGACTCTCAGCTTACTGTCATACGCATTAGGTTGAATATCAATTGAGGAAAATTGACAACCTGATGTGTGACTGACTGTACAATGACTTTTAGAAATTTCCCCAACAAGTCACGTGATAGAAAAGTTGACATTTTTTATGCCAATTTCCTAAAGTCGTACAATTATAATGGTGTTCCGAAAGCTTGGTAGCTTAGAAGACATAGTAAAAGTATTGTAAATGTTAACAGATACACCCTGTATAAGGTTGATAGTCTACTTTTACTTTACTTAATGTCCAGGTTTAAAGAATTAATCCATACTAATATTATAAATGCGAAAGTAAGTCTGTCTGTCTGTCTGTCTGTTACTCTTTCACGCCAAAACTACTCAACGGATTTAAATGAAATTTGGTATACAGATAATCTAGACCCTGAGAAAGAACATAGGCTACTTTTTATTGCGAAAAGGGGGTTGTAAGGGGTTGAAAGGGGGGTAAAAAGTTACTTTTCCACGCGGACGAAGTCGCGGGCGGCCGCTAGTCGATTTATAAATAGTTATAATCACAATCCAAGTTGTTTACATCTCCATCCTTGAACGCATTCACCATAGACAAGCTTTTACTCTCACGTGCCAGGTAACCATAGAGAACCATAGCGTGACGCAGGAATAGCGGGCAAGCGTGAACTGGGAATATATATGGGTCCGGCTGGAGGTTACCACAACCTGTCATCATCATCATCACCAACCCACACTCGTCCACAGCTGGACATAGGTCTCATATAATGCACGCCACCGCTCCCGATTTTCGGCCACTCTCATCCAGCTCACTCCAGCCAGCCTTCGAATGTCGTCATCCCATCTTGTCGCTGGGCGTCCAACACTACGTTTGCCGAGTCGCGGTCAATGTGACCAGCCCACTGCCACTTCAGCTCAACCTGTCAAATTTCCTCAATTCATTTTCAACTGAATGTGTCTGACAATAAGATACAAAATTAATTGAAGAAAAAAAATTGTCAGTTTTGTATACTTTGATGGGTGGCTGTACCTACCTATTTCAAGTCTTTAATTCCCATCAAAATCCCGGATCCCTAAAAATTTTACCTAACTTTTTTCTCTCTCTCATGTGAAACAATAACAACTTACAAAGTGTTCATTCAAAATTTTACTTTATTACTGACGCAATAAGATCTAATAAATATTTAAGATTTACAACCGACACCTTATATTAAATTTTAATTTTCAAACCTTATCATGTTATATAAAAATCTACTCTATATTGAGTAATATAGAATAGCTTTTTAAGTAACAGGAGGCATCGTCAACATGTTAACTTGGATGGCATTATGCATCGTACCTACTGAAATAATTTGCAGTTTTCAAAGTCAATATTTTTTTCATATTTAAATATTTGGGGAGCGTTTATTTTAATGCGTTAAAAATAGAATAAAAATATGTTTTGATATTTTTTATTTTAAGTATTATAAGTGCTTTCGGTTCAGTAGCGCTACCATTTATATCAAAAACTTTTTTTTAATGTAATAGGTGGAAGCTGCTTATTATCAAACCATTCCTTTCTTAACCATGTACATATGACATAATTAGTAAAATGTAACACCCAGACACAGCACAAACAGAAGTGTTCATCATCACACGAATGATAGTCTATATTACGAAACGGGAATCTAACCCACGACCTTTGGCGTATGTCGGCGTTGTTTGTTGTCGGCATGTTCGGCGTCACCACCAAACGTGTTATTGGGTCAGTCAAAATATGTATAGCAGGTATAACTAAAGAGAACCGGTCCAGTGCTTTGACATAAAAGGTTGAAACGCTATGCTATGTGAAACGGACAAATGGACAAAGACAGAGCCCAAAAAGTGATTTAAGTTTTGCTCGGTCTTACGAAAATGAGAATACCTGGATGCATTACGCCCTCTATATGTTACTTACTTACTACGCTGGCTCAGCGACCCGAAGTGGATCTTGGCCTCCGACACGAGAATTCGCCACTCCGCTCTATTCTCAGCCACCTCTTGCCAATCCGGCCTTTGAAGGTGACCAAGATCCTTCTTGACCGCCTCCTCTCTATGTTAGAGACTGTTTATTTTATAGAGTCTATCTGTATTTTTCTTGTACACTTATTAAGATTGTTCGATTTCCTCCATAAATCAGCAGTAGATTATGTTTTTTTTTTTTGAGATTTATAAGATATAGTTATTCTGTATGGATCTAATTTGAATAAAGATTTTTTCTATTCCATACTAGTACCTACTAGTCTTGCTTATCAAGCTATTTTGTGAGAAGTATAGGTAGTATAAGCAAAATTTTTACTAGCTAGCTTCTTTCGCATTATTTTGTGATTCAAATATTTTTTCATAGGTAGGTATGTACCTAAATTTAAAGACTAATTTAATTCACAAAAAGTATAAAGATAAAGATATTTTTATTAACATAAAACATGTGTTATATTACATAGCATAACATGGGTAAAATGAATGAGTATGATAAAAATACTAGAGGAGATACCATCTCTCGTTTTAATAATGCTAAAAAGATTCTTGTTTCCGTTAGATTTCCTTAACATTCATCTCTATCAAACCTTGCTTTTTACAATCAATCACTTACATAATATGACCAAAATTATTCTAAAAACCTAATTATTTATCATGATCTTGAATAACATTGCAGGCAATGAAATATGCAACAGATCTCGATTTAAAATTCCAATGAAATTCAAAAAAAGATGGCGCCATATCGCTTAGTCTCGTCCGATATAAAATCAGTAAAAAGGTTTGCATTGCACCCAGTGAGGCGCGCCTGGCTGTTTGTGTTCGATGTCTTAGATACCATATTGTTTTTTTTTCACTTTAGGCGCGAATTGAATTAAAGTTTTTTTTTTTCATAATGTGACAGTTCGGTGAGTTTTTAAAAAGTTTTGTTTTTGATAAATTCCCCCTTTACAAAACGTACACTTTAACTTTATTCTTGGTTTTAAACTTATGTTGTCTCTTTTAATCTGGTCGCTTTTATAATAATGACAGAAACATATTTAAACCATAACTAATTTTAGTCTCTGTTTTGTAAATAAGGGGGGATTAGCATTTAATTCTACAGAAAATACATACGGTAGCATGTCTTTAACCGCCGACGTAAAAACGACGGGTTGTTATTTTTAACGTGTCCGTCTGTCTGTATGAGTTTTTTTTAAATTAGTATGTTTTTGTCAAATATTTGTTAACTTAATGTTATTATTGTAGGTCAGTATTACTGTGTTAATTAATTAAATAAATACGAGCTTATACGCGCATTAAAATGCGCTCCAAAAAACCAAACGCGCGTACTTAGGTATGATCGTATTTCGGCGTGTTCACGTGAACCGAGACATAATTGCCATGACGTTTCCATGGCAACGTTTAGCAGCTCATATCTCTGCCGCACCATTAAAAAAATTGAACTCGTTGTCATACCATGGCCAGTATGGCAGTGCCAACGGATGTGATGCCGTGCCGTCGCGTCCGTTGTGACTGCAACGGATTTTTGCAATCTTCACAAAGAGCACACATATATTTCTTTTTTTTCATCATACCTGTACTGTCAGCTATGTGTATAACATATTGCTTCGAGCATACCTAATGTGCTCTGGAGCATTTTTAGAACGATTCACAGTGCAATTACGTTTAAAGTTGAATCACAGCCAATGGCATCATCGCCATACGACTCCCTTGCAGATCTATAAGTAAAAATTAAAATATTAGTTTACAAATAGTAAAAGGACAGAACGAATGAAAAAGTTTTCTTCGATTTCGTCTTATGTCGTGAATAAGCACAAAATTACAGGAAAACCTTTACAGTATGTATGTACTTACATAGTATTAAATTGTAGTCATAACAGTTCCAAGCTCGGTGAGGAGCCCAAAATCGGGATTCAAGGCAAAAAAATTGCCGATCATCAATGTTCCGATTCTTAGCAAATTAGTAGGTACTTTCCACTTTCACAAACTCCAACATCCATTTTTTATAAATTATATGTGGAGAAAACAGTACAACGTGCATAGAATAAGGGACTTTTTAACTAATATTTGACAAAAAACTACGCACGATTAGTGTAAAACATAGAATAATAGGTAGTGTAAAACGTCAAACGACGAAATAAAAGAGGTTATCTAGGGATGTAAAAAATAATCGATTTAGAAATTCACATCAATCAATACCTATAGTCGAGCCGTTGTATCATGCCCGATTTGACAATACCTTTTTTTTAATTTTGCACTTATCCTTGTTATGAGGAACACATTTCGCGAATCATAAAGAACTTTATGATTTAAAAGTAGTTCTTAATTAAAATATATGGCAAATTAAAAAAAAAGGTATTGTCAAATCGGGCATGATACAACGGCTCGACTATAGTGAAATAGTAAAAACAATGGTGATGATCTGATAAAACGTTTAATGATACTGGGGAATTTGTATCAATAATAGAATAGTATTTGGATTAATTCGTTTTTACCTTGAAAGTTAAAAATAATATTTTTTTGCTTTGATTTTTACTTTGAACTGGTTTTTTTTTCTTGCATAATATAATTTTATTTGATTTCAATTAAATGATTTACTGTTAATATAAATCTCTTACATTTATATTAGAATAAGAATTTAAGCATATAGGGAAAACAATAGAAAATCAATATTATTCAAGGATAATGCGATATTTATTTAATCGATATTTTCCATCAATTTGACTTCCCTAGTCATTCACATTTGTATAGAGTGACATTATTTTTTTTTTCCATGAAGAGTGACCGTCACAAAATGGCCGGTAGCGTTTTTCTGCCTTCCTTAATAAAAGTAAAATAATATTTTTTAAATGAAAATATTGCAACCGCTATGACTTTCACTAACGGATAATCGATATATTTTGGTTTCGTAAGTCAGATACTTACTGGAAATACCAATCTTATTGTAAAAAAATATGATATGGTGTCAAGTAGCCTATTATTCACTAAGGACTGGTTTTTTTGATCCATAGGCACCTCTCAGTTAAATTTAACTGATGAGCTACCTATCTTCAGAGAAGGGGGGTCCCATTGCATCAGTCATATTTGAAGATAGGTTGGGGTACCGTGCAAACGGATAACATTTCATTTGTCATTAAAAGTTGCATTTTTTATTTCATGGTATAACTTTTCACCGCCAAAGAGAGAGAGAGCTCTCATCTCTTATCTTGTAAGTCCCAGTTGCATTCCAGCTGACTCTTTGGAGTCCAGGATACGCATAGACCATACTTCAAGATTTGGTGGATTCTTCGTAATTAGGTACAAAGAAGCGACTGTCGTCTGACCTTCGCGACCCTTTCACAGGGTAACCATACCAACTGACTAACTTAGTTACACGTTTCAGAAACGTGCAGGTTTTCTCACAATGTTTTCTCTCACCGCTGAGATAATGTTAGAAATATGACAAAGTTTTGAAAAACCCATAGGTGCTTGCTCGGATTCAAACCACGACTCCCCGTTTGGAAGGCGTGGTATCCACTGAGCCACCATCGCACAATCAATGTCCACCACCTTTTAATATAAATTAATAATTAAATCCATTTCCCCGATGTGATATCCGAACGCACCCAAAAATCAAAGATGGCGTATGACAGTTCGTAACGGTACGGTAACAACGAAAACACTATCCCTGTTGTATTACAAATCCCCGGCCATTTCTTTATTTATTTATTCTGAATAGGTACAGTTATGACCGCATAATGATATAACGTGGACGATCGTTTTGAGGTTGGGATCTATTACAATTTACAACTTGTTTTGATGCAAACTGTACCCTTCGGCCGTTCTAAATTCAAATTACTTACCACAGATTAGCATATTAGTTTTTACTTTACTTAGTGCAGCGTTTTCATAATATTAATTGTTTTATTTTTAATTTGGCAATGCAACCTCGTTAAAGATTTAATTTTTTTTCTGTAGTGTCTGCCTATATTTTCCCTGAAGTCTAGTATTGTTGCTTATTTGAATTTAAGATGTCATGTTTGTCGAAAAGATACTAGTGAGGTAAATCATGTTAATAGATTTAGCCTGAATCTATTGCGCAGGATTCTAGGAAAATGTGCGTAAACTGTACAACCTAGGCTGACTTTTACACCCTTCTATCTTTATAATCTGTAGGTAAATTTAAATATAAAAATGCCAACAGCGCTGTCATTAACGCTTTATACATATAATACTTTTCTTTTGTAAATACATACTTAAAATACATAGAAGACACCCAGACCAATACAAACAGACATGTTCATGCACACAAATGTTTGTACTGTGCGGGGATCGAACCCGCAACCCTTGGCCCAGACGCAGCTTTCACTACCACTGAACCAACCGGGTATTACCAAGTATTATTGCACATTTTTTTACACGTTGTAGGTATAATGAATATAATAAATTGATTATTTAAAAACGTAATTAAAACTAAATCAAACAAGAAACAATCAAACTACTTATATTATCGACGCCCACCCACTAAGTCACACAATGTCACACTCTGTGCCGAAGCGTGGCTCTTCCATGTTATATGTGATGGGTAGCAGACAAGCAGACGGATCACATGATGGTAAGCGATTATCGCCGCCCATAGACACTTGCGGCATGAATGGGCCCGCTCGACCGGAGTGATACCACTGCCTCACAGAAAACCGGCGTGAAGCAGCCCCTGTGCTGTGTTTCGCCGAGTGAGTGAGGGTACCGGAGGCCCACTCGGGGGGGAAGGGGATAAAAGGTTGGCAGCGCACTTGTAACTCCACTTGTGTTGCGGGTGTCCGTGGGCGGCGGCAATTGCTTGCCATCGGGTGATCCGCCTGCTCGCCTGCTACCTATCACATAAAAAAAAAAAACCTGCAACATCATTAGAGTCACAAGTCCACACGATAATCCAAATATCTCATATTCAAGGGCACATGATAAACTTGAGGTTTATTGCTCTATGGCTTTCATAACACCATAAAACGCCTATGGTGTTATAAGAGTAGACGTAATAGCCTTTATACTACTGACATCCGTTAAAAGTAGGTTATGTTACGAATAAGCGCCATATCGGATATCGTATGCGAAATTGTCAAACGAATAGCCAAGTTTTTTTATCTAGTCATCAAATGCCAATGACTGAGACTAATTACGAAAATAATAAATACTTACTTATTATTTTAATTTACTATAGTGTAACATACAAAAGTGAATAGTAAGTAAGTAAGTAGGTAAGTGTGAAGACATACTTATATCAACTTTAAGTCGAGAGTGAATAGGCTTCTCCTGGGAAAGTGGGAAAGCACGCTACATCTTAGACCTCATTGTCACTCCCCATTGCTTGCTTACTATTCGAGTTTTCGGTTTAAGGGGCATAAGGGGGGGGGGGGGACGACTGGTTTTCTGCCACACAGAAAACCAGCGTGAAGCAGCTCTTGTGCTGTGTTTCGCCGAGTGAGTGAGGGTACCGGAGGGCCACCCGGGGGGGAAGGGGATAAAAGGTTGGCAGCGCTCTTGTAACTCTACTGGTGTTGCAGGTGTTATTTTGTGAAGCCGTGGTATCATCCGGTCGGCCCAGCCCATTCTGCCGAAGCGTAGCTCTTCCACGCTTAAGAATTTAGTAATTAAGATGTGAATCTTTAAGGGTTTAATTCTATTCTATTTTTGTCTATGACTAGTGGCCCGCCCTCACTTCTTTTCTGAACATTAATTCCATTCCAAGCCAATAGATGGCGCTAGGCGTTGAATGCATCGCGCTAGTGATTCGTTTTATCGATTAGGTTTATTATAAGATTGGCCAAATGCCATCATAGTTTTTTTATAAATAAAATATATATATTTTTTTATAAATTGAGACAACATCATAAATATTTGTCCTGATCCCAAACTTAAGGTTTTCCCTTTTACTATGGACCACAAAAACGAAGGAACCACAAACACCCAGACCCAACACAAATATCTGTTTCATCAACAAACATTTGTGTTGGTGCGGGAATCGAACCCGCGACCCTTACGTCTCAACCGGCGCTCAAACCATTGCGCCAAACGGGTCGTCAAATAGTAGCGATGACTTGATTTTTATAATGAAACTTAGGCCTTTGCCCTGCAGTGGGACAGTATACAGGGTGTATCTGTGAACTCTGTGAATTTACATCCTTTTAACTACATGTGCTACCAACCAATCTGAATAACATAGGTAGGTAGTACAGCCACACAATACATAAAAGTATACAAAACTGTCATACTTCAATCGACTCTCATCTTACTGAAATACACATTAGGTTGAATATCAATTGAGGAATTAACCTGATGTGTGACTGACTGTACAACGACTTTTAGAAATTCCCCCAACAAGTCACGTGATAGAAAAGTTGTCATTTTTTATGCCAATTTCCTAAAGTCGTACAACTTTAATGATGTTCTGAAAGCTTGGTAGCTTAGAATACATAGTAAAAGTATTGTAAATGTTTACAGATACACCCTGTATAAGGCTGATAGTCTACTTTTACTTTACTTAATGTCCAAGTTTAAAGAATTAATCGATTTATAAATAGTTATAATCAAAATCCAAGTTGTTTTACAATCTCCATCCTTGAACGCATTCACCATAGACAAGCTTTTACTCTCACGTGCCGGTAACCATAGAGAACCATAGCGTGACGCAGGGAATGCGGCAGCGTGAACTTGGAAATGATATGGGTCCGCTGGAGGCTACCTCAACCTGTCATCATCATCATCAACCCACCCTCGTCCACTGCTGGTCATAGGTCTCCCCTAATGCACGCCACCGCTCCCGATTTTCGGCCACTCTCATCCGCCCACTCACCAGCCTTCGAATGTCATCATCCCATCTTGTAGCAGGGGCGTCCAACACGCTTACCGAGTCGCGGTCTCTACTCAAGGACTTTACTGGCTCCAAAGGTTGTCAGTTCTGCGGCTAATGTGACCACCCACTGCCACTTCAGCTCAACCTGTCAAATTTCCTCAATTCATTTTCAACTGAATGTGTCTGACAATAAGATACAAATTAATTGAAGAAAAAAAATTGTCAGTTTTGTATACTTTGATGGGTGGCTGTACCTACCTATTTCAAGTCTTTAATTCCCATCAAAATCCCGGATCCCTAAAAATTTTACCTAACTTTTTTCTCTCTCTCATGTGAAACAATAACAACTTACAAAGTGTTCATTCAAAATTTTACTTTATTACTGACGCAATAAGATCTAATAAATATTTAAGATTTACAACCGACACCTTATATTAAATTTTAATTTTCAAACCTATCATGTTATACAAAAATGTACTCTATTCAGGGAGCAAATTAAAGTAGCTTTTTACGTAACGTAAGGCATCGTCAACATGTTAACTTGGATGGCATTATGCATCGTACCTACTGAAATAATTTGCAGTTTTCAAAGTCAATATTTTTTTCATATTTAAATATTTGGGGAGTGTTTATTTTAATGCGTTAAAAATAGAATAAAAATATGTTTTGATATTTTTTATTTTAAGTATTATAAGTGATTTTTCGGTTCAGTAGCGCTACCATTTTATATCAAAAACTTTTTTTTAATGTAATAGGTGGCAAGCTGCTTTTTATCAAAACATTCCTTTCTTAACCATGTACATACGACATCATTAGCAAAATGTAACACCCAGACACAGCACAAACAGAATTGTTCATCATCACACGAATGATAGTCTATATTACGAAACGGGAATGTAACCCACGACCTTTGGCGTATGTCGGCGTTGTTTGTTGTCGGCATGTTCGGCGTACCACCAAATGTGTTATTGGGTCAGTCAAAATATTAAGTAAGCAAGTATAACTAAGGAGAACTGATCCAGTGCTTTGACATAAAAGGTTGAAACGCTATGTTATGTGAAACGGACAAATGGACAAAGGCAGAGCCCAAAAAGTGATTTAAGTTTTGGTCGGTCTTACGAAAATAAGAATACCTGGATGCATTACGCCCTCTCTATGTTAGAGACTTATTTATTTTATAGAGTTTAAGTATCTGTATTTTTCTTGTACACTTATTAAGATTGTTCTATTTCCTCCATAAATCAGCAGAAGATTAAGTTTTTTTTTTTGAGATTTATAAGATATCCTATTTTGTATGGATCTAATTTGAATAAAGATTTTTTTCTATTCCATACTAACCTAGTCTTGCTTATCAAGCTATTTTGTGAGAAGTAAAAGTAGTATAAGCAAAATTTTTACTAGCTAGCTTCTTTCGCATTATTTTGTGATTCAAATATTTTTTCATAGGTTTTACCTAAATTTAAAGACTAATTTAATTCACAAAAAGTATAAAGATAAACATTTTTTTAATAACATGAAACATGTGTTATGGTAGAGGAGATACCATCTCTCGTTTTAATAATGCTAAAAAGAGTCTTGTTTCCGTTAGATTTTCTTAACATTCATCTCTATCAAACCTTGCTTTTTACAATCAATCACTTACATAATATGACCAAAATTATTCTAAAAACCTAATTATTTATCATGATCTTGAATAACATTGCAGGCAATGAAATATGCAACAGATCTCGATTTAAAATTCCAATGAAATTCAAAAAAAGATGGCGCCATATCGCTTAGTCTCGTCCGATATAAAATCAGTAAAAAGGTTTGCATTGCACCCAGTGAGGCGCGCCTGGCTGTTTGTGTTCGATGTCTTAGATACCATTTTGTTTTTTTTTTTCACTTTTGGCGCGAATTTAATTAAAGTTTTTTTTTTTCATAATGTGACAGTTCGGTGAGTTTTTAAAAAGTTTTGTTTTTGATAAATTCCCCCTTTACAAAACGTACACTTTAACTTTATTGGATTAAAACTTATGCTATCTCTTTTATTCTGGTCGCTTTTATAATAATGACAGAAACATATTTAAACCATGACTAATTTAGTCTCTGTTTTGTAAATAAGGGGGGATTAGCATTTAATTCTACAAAAATACATACGGTAGCATGTATTTAACCGCCGACGTAAAAACGACGGGTTGTTATTTTTGACGTGTCCGTCTGTCTGTATGAGTTTTTTTAAATTAGTACCTATATTTTTGTCAAATATTTGTTAACTTAATATTATTATTGTAGGTCAGTATTACTGTGTTAATTAAATAAATACGAGCTTATACGCGCATTAAAATGCGCTCCAAAAAACCAAACGCGCGTACTTAGGTATTTGATTGTATTTCGGCGTGTTCACGTGAACCGAGAGATATTTGCCATGACGTTTCCATGGCAACGTTTAGCAGCTCATATCTCTGCCGCACCATTAAAAAATTGAACTCGTTGTCATACCATGGCCAGTATGGCAGTGCCAACGGATGTGATGCCGTGCCGTCGCGTCCGTTGTGACTGCAACGGATTTTTGCAATCTTCTATCTTCTATACTATTTATAAAGAGATAACTTCTATAGACAACGACAAGGCTTATAGGTAAACCGAAAACACGAAACGCTTGCGCGATGTAATTGGACACAGCGCCATCTATTGGTTCATTTCTCAATTACGGTCCCGTAGCGAAGTGAGGGCGGGCCACTAGTAAATAAATAAAATAAAAATAATAAATAAAACGTGGGCTCTCCTTTTGCTTATCATCAGGCTGAGGTGAGCCAATACTGAGCCACTATAAAAAAATCTGTTAACGATACGAGCTTAGAAACTTGTCAACGCATTTCCATTCTAGGCCCTCTATAATTGTTTTTATAATACTACTAGTGGCCCGCCCTCACTTAGCTTCGGGACCATAATTCAGAAATGAACCTACCCTAGATGGCGCTGTGTCCAATTACATCGCGCAAGCGTTTCGTTTTTTTCGGTTTACCTTAAGCCTTGTCGTTGTCTATTGAAAGTTATCTCTTTATAAATAGTTAAGAAGATGTCTCTTACGCTTCTACTGGGATCAATTATAGAATGTCTAAGAGGTTTATATGAAAAATAAGATGTGGTAGATATAGGTTATTAAAGATTCTTAATTCTCAATTAAAATATTCACTTACTTGAGAACATAAAAATACAGTAAAGTAAACATAATTTTACAATCGTTCGCGTCGCGATTAATAAAAGATACTTATCTAGGTTATGTGTTCCAATGCACACAATGTACAATACGAAATATACCTACGTTAGAAACACAATAACATAGTACAAAATTATATAAATCAAAATATAGAATACAAAACACATGCATTTTTAAAATAATAATTTAGAGCTTATTCAATAACTTCCCGTATATGCTGTGCAAGTCTTCTTTTGAATACATTAAACGACACGGCTATCAGAGAAGAGTGTGCGGCGTGTTGTATGTACTTAAATAACGAAAACTGCGCTGAAAGCGTCGTGGCGTAGCAACTTATTGTAACGTACCTATTAATTATTTAAATTATTGTTTTATTTTCGTCTGTGTATGTTTATGTGTCGAAATAAATGCTATTATCATTCATTCATTCAAATGCCAGAAGTGATCGGATGACCACGACTGTCTGTCAAGAACTTAAGAGTGATACCGACTTAGAAGCAGTAGAATAGGAATAGTTAACTAAGAACATCACCAGTGATTCATATCTAAATAACTACATGACATAAGTGTAATAATTATATCGCAAAGACAGCAGTCTGAAGGTCACGAGAATAATTATTTATCAATAGTTACATATAAGCATAAATTAGAATAGGTACATAGGTTTTTTGTCTATGGCGCTAAAATGTTTTCATCTTTCAACTCGCGAGTTGTAATCAGGGTAAGCTCGTATGAGTGGCTTGCTCAGTATCACGACTCCGCGAGGGAAAAAATCCTACTGGGTGTCCTGGTAGGTCGCGCATTTGGGAAGGGCTGCATTGCGCCAAACAATTTGGCTCAAAGTGGCGAGCGCGATTTGCGGTACGGTCCAGTCCCGGCTGTGGGGTATCCGACCGCGATTGCGCTGAGATGGACACCCCAGGGGTTTTGGTTAGGGTTAGAGTCCCACACACCACCTTGTCCCCCACATGTGGCAAGGTGAAGGCCATGATGGAAAAAAAAAAGGGTAAGCTCGTATCGTAGACATGAATATTTATTTTTTAATAGTGGCTCAGCATATTGGCTTACCCCAGCCTGATGATAAGCAAAAAGAGAGTCCACGCTGTCCACGTCTTATTTTTTTTAATTTATTTATTTATTATAAACTAGTGGCCCGCCCTCACTTCGCTTCGGGACCATAATTCAGAATGAACTACCCTAGATGGCGCTGTGTCCAATTACATCGCGCAAGCGTTTCGTTTTTTTCGGTTTACCTATAAGCCTTGTCGTTGTCTATTGAAGTTATCTCTTTAAATAGTTAAGAAGATGTCTCTTACGCTTCTGAATGGGATCTTATAGAAGTCTAAGAGTTTATATTGAAAATAAGATGTGGTAGATATAGGTTTAAAGATTCTTTAATTCTCAATTAAAATATTCACTTACTTGAGAACATAAAAATACAGTAAAGTAAACATAATTTTACAATCGTTCGCGTCGCGATTAATAAAAGATACTTATCTAGGTTATGTGTTCCAATGCACACAATGTACAATACGAAATATACCTACGTTAGAAACACAATAACATAGTACAAAATTATATAAATCAAATATAGAATACAAAACACATGCATTTTTAAAATAATAATTTAGAGCTTATTCAATAACTTCCCGTATATGCTGTGCAAGTCTTCTTTTGAATACATTAAACGACACGGCTATCAGAGAAGAGTGTGCGGCGTGTTGTATGTACTTAAATAACGAAAACCTGCGCTGAAAGCGTCGTGGCGTAGCAACTTATTGTAACGTACCTATCTATTATTTAAATGATTGTTTTATTTTCGTCTGTGTATGTTTATGTGTCGAAATAAATGCTATATCATCATTCATTCATTCATTCAAATGCCAGAAGTGATCGGATGACCACGACTGTCTGTCAAGAACTTAAGAGTGATACCGACTTAGAAGCAGTAGAATAGGAATAGTTAACTAAGAACATCACCAGTGATTCATATCTAAATAACTACATGACATAAGTGTAATAATTATATCGCAAAGACAGCAGTCTGAAGGTCACGAGAATAATTATTTATCAATAGTTACATATAAGCATAAATTATAATAGGTACATAGGTTTTTTGTCTATGGCGCTAAAATGTTTTCATCTTTCAACTCGCGAGTTGTAATAAGGTAAGCTCGTATGAGTGGCTTGCTCAGTATCACGACTCCGCGAGGGAAAAAATCCTACTGGGTGTCCTGGTAGGTCGCGCATTTGGGAAGGGCTGTATTGCGCCAAACAATTTGGCTCAAAGTGGCGAGCGCTGCGCTACTATTTGCGGTACGGTCCAGTCCCGGCTGTGGGGTATCCGACCGCGATTGCGCTGAGATGGACACCCCAGGGGTTTTGGTTAGGGTTAGTCCCACACACCACCTGCCTGATGATAAGCAAAAGGATAGTCCACGTCTTATTTTTTAATTTATTTATTTACTAGTGGCCCGCCCCCACTTCGCTTCGGGGACCTTAATTCAGAAAACGAACACAATAGATGGCGCTGTGTGTTATTACATCGCACTTGTGATTTGCTTTTTCGGTTTACCTATAAGCCTTGTCGTTGTCTGTAGAATTTATCTCTTTATAAATAGTATAGATATCCGTTGCAGTCACAACGGACGCGACGGCATGGCATCACATCCGTTGGCACTGCCATACTATGGTATGGCAACGAGTTCCATTGTTTAATGGTGTGCTTCACGGTCTTTTGTGAGGCCGTATCACTCCGGTTGACCCGGCCCATTCGTGCCGAAGCGTGGGTCTCCCGCGGTTGAAAGAACCCACACGAGAGTCGCATGCGCGCACCTAAGTATTTTGTATTGTCGTCTCACTAAAAAATGTGTGACTCGCATGATTTTTGACATCCGCATTTTTTAATCATTCGTGTCCATTAGGCGAGTGGACGCATTTACGTGAAATTTATTTTCCTTTTTCCCTTTTTCTGTCACAATATTTACGTTCCGTTATAAGTATGTCACACCGTATACCTGTCTTACAATACCGATTATACTTACAATTTTCTGCGTGAAACGAGTTAACATTATACTTTGACAAGCTTGGCAATATCCTAAGCGAGTGATTCAAAAATAGGGAAAATTATGAATTAGTGCGACTCACGAGACGACGTGACTTGCAAAACAAGTAGTTTTGATTGGACGAAGCGAAAATTCAGAAATAGGTCTCCTACTTGTCGTTCCAAATTGTCACACCCATCAGGGTTCATAATTTATGGACTAATGCTAAACTGTAACATTTTGACTCATATGATTGACAATAAATTAATTGAATTGAACCAAGACCATATGGAAGGTCGTGCAACTCGAATAGTCGGCGACGAGAATCTGACTGATCGCTTAGATTCTTTGGCATTGCGGAGAGATGTTGCATCTCTTTGTATCTTTTACCGCCTTTATCATGGTGAGTGTTCCGAGGAGTAGTTTGATTTGAGTTGATACCCGCTGCCAAATTTCACCACCGTACCTACTACACGCCATAAACTTGGGTTCCATCCATACCACCTGGATGGTTGGCAATCCTCTACCGTGCGCTTTACACGACACTTTCTGCCACGCACCTCCTCATTGTAGAATCAACTTCCCGCAGCGGTATTTCCGAACCGGTACGACATCCAAATCTCAAGAAACGGCCTATACCTTCCTTAAAGGGCTGGCAACGCAATCCGCACTCCTCCTGTGAGTGCTGTCCATGGGCGACGGTGTTCACTTACCATCAGGTGACCGCTTGCTCGTTTGCATTCCTATACTAAAAAAGGTGCTTTTATTCACTCAGCCACCTCGGTATGATGTATTATTCTGAACTGCATAGATATAATATCCCTACCTACTTACACCTAACATGGAAATTTTATAGAGTCTAAATAATCAATATTAATTTGTGAAATTGCTGAAACCGCGTGATTGGACTTAAACATGTGTCAACATTTAGTACTTACTTAGCAACTGATCAGGGTTGCCAAAATGGTAATAATTATTTAATTTTTGTAATCAAATAAACGTCGCGGCTACAAAAAATCATCAAATACAGAACACCGCACAAAATAATAAGATACGATACGTCATCGTAGGTGGTTGCGATACAATACGTTAAAATGACAAACACACGATACGTTAAGGCGACACCGCTACGATATTACTAGCACCGCCATTGATTTACATTGATAATTGTGAAGATTATGAGATATACCTATTTTAAAAAATCTTTCTATCAAACAGGAAAGTAAGTATTAACAATTTTTGGGGCCACCTTATGTAATAATTTCCTCCTACAAATCACAATAATTTCATAATACTTACCCAATTGCTAAAAGTAGCCACTTTTCGCAATTATAATTATGAAAATTAGTTACTTGGCGCGTGTAAAAAATATTGTTACGCATCTCAAAAAAATTGTTCTCAAGGTATTCCTTAATGTTTTCATAGAAATTTTTTTTTTTTTTCAAATATCTTATACTACGTCCAAATTTATTTTAAATCATTGGCACCTAGCGCTCGTTATCGGCGCGGTGTCGCCTTAACATTACAATTTCTTGGATAACTAGTGGCCCGCCCTCTCGCTATCGGGACCGTATTCCGAACATGAAACCAATCGATGGCGTCTGTGTCCAAGTAACATACAGTCGCGTCAAGCGTTTCGGGTTTTTCAGTGTTACCTATAAGCCTTGTCGTTGGTCTATAGAAATATCTCTTTAAAATAGTAGATTTCGATTGTTTTTGTCAACCATGCGATAGGCTTCAATTTAATTGCTTCTTTGTACCTTATAGCACTAATAGTTTTGCTATTAGGTTATTAATTTTGAGTGTGATGCGAGAGTTAAGCCAAATTACTTTGATAATACCAAAAATAAAGTGCGTTGATGTCTTTTCTAGGGAGAGCCAACTAGTGAGTTTAAGCCTTATTCTTATTTTCTTCACCTCCCAGAAAAAAAAATTAAAATGTATCATGAAAATCTTTTTGAGGCTAGGTAGGCTAAAAAACTATATTTTTTATTTATTTCACTGGATCCTTATCTTCCTCAGATAGGCCCGGGCCACGTCAGGCTGCTCCTCAAGACTCCGCTGGGCCCGCTCCTAGTTTCCCAGTCGGTGACGCCCCTGGGTCCCCTGTTACAGAAAGTTGCACAGAATCTTCTCGCCGTTCTATAACGCGCCGCTCGCAGCCATGATGGTGATATCGGAAGCTTATATGGTAAGTTGAAAGAAAGAAGAAAGGAAAATCATTCATTTGACTCATTAAAAAAACAGTATACTTAATAGTTTAGAGCAGTGGTTTTTAACCGGTGGTCCCGGACCCCTGGTGGTCCCTGGAGGCATTCCAAGTGGTCCGCGAAGACATCGTATAACCAAATGACGTGACGTGATGAGTCGATTCAACACCGCAAACGGCGCCGCGACGCATGTCCGAAGTGTTGGTCCCTGACACGACAGAATTTTGATTAAATGGTCCCTCATGACTTAAAGGTTAAGACCACTGGTTCAGAGAGACCGGACGAGATCGTATATTTCCTCCTTTTCGGGTTTTTAGGCGGGGCGTGAAACGGCATCTCAGCAGGCCTTCAGGGTGAGGATGACAGACTCAATAGGTACTTAGTGTTCTTTTTGCCTGTCAATCTCATATTTGGATCTCACGGCCGCTTACCATCAGGCGGAGTGAGGTCATCTTGATTGTTCTCAATATAAAAGAGACTATAAGTATCTCTTTCTAAAGTCCTTGAGTGGAGACCGCGACACGGTAAACGTAGTGTAGGACGCCCTGCTACAAGATGGGATGACGACATTCGAAGGCTGGCTGGAGTGAGCTGGATGAGAGTGGCCGAAAATCGGGAGCGGTGGCGTGCATTGGGGGAGACCTATGTACTAGTGGACGAGCGTGGGTTGCTGATGAATGAATGATCTCTTTCTATTCCAGTTCGAGCGAGATGTGGCTATTTGGAACAGCAAGATCTTCGTGGGTGCTCCAGCGTACGTGCGCGCAGACAAGACCATCAAGCATTCCGGAGCTGGTTCGCGCAGTTCTATAGCGAGAGTAGCAGGAGCTTCAGGGACTCTCTCCAGCATCCACTGGATTGGTGAAGAGTGACCACCGTCTTCTCTGGCTTCGCGATGAATGAATGAATGAATGAATATGCTTTTTATTGCACACAAAACAGAGGTATAAAACTTAAAACTAGTTATAACCGGAGTAATGAACAACAAAGGCGGCCTTATCACTATGAGCGATCTCTTCCAGGCAACCTTTGGGTAAAGGACACATGCGATTTATAATTTCATTTTTAATCGCAAAAACCTGTGCCTCCAACACCCATCTTCACCTTTGGTTGGTCCCAGAATTTTCCTGAATACCTCCCGTTCCTTTACCAGCAGTTTTTTTTTATACTAGAGGCAGCAAACGAGCAAGCGGGTCACCTGCTGGTAAGTAATCACCGCTGCCCATGAACATCTGCGAGATCAGAGAGGTCGCTGATGCTTGCCGGCCTTTTAAGAAGGAGTAGGTACCTACGCTCTTCTCTTGAAGGTACTTCTCATTCTTTAGCGGTAGAAGCACATGTCTTTGCCTATAGATACTAACGCTGTGCATTAGATCGTTAGATGGCGCTTTTAACTAAAAAGCACCAAATTTCGTTTAGTGACGTGTATATAGGTAGTGTGTGCCTTGTGTATTATATAGATTAGGTAATATTTGATAAATTGTGTGAATAGTTGGTTAGAAAATAAAAAACAAAGTAAAAAAAGGTTTTTCATTCATGTTTAGGGAGAGTCGGTTATATCGGACCACTTTTTACTTTAACTTAAAAATTTCGACTATTACAAGACTTAGAATAATTTATGTATGCAAAACAACTTAATATTTTACCTTGCTAAACCCGAGAAATCATTTCATATGTTACTTTAACATACTTAAAAATGGTTTCTTGTGAAGGACTGCCATCGGTACGATTTAGCCGACTAGTCGTTTTAATCGTACCACCAGGTTTTTAAATCGTACCATGGCTGTTCAAGTTGTACCACTCAATTAAAGATAGTAAAATTTCAACCACACTGTTATTTTAAAACATAGGTAGTAAAGAAATATTAGGAATACCTTTTGGGTGATATAAAACAATATTATCCACACATCTATAACAATAATGAGAAAAATATAGTATAAACTAATATTATTATAGTAACGTGAATAAAAAGATTTGGTAAAAATGATTGTGTTTTGTTCTTATTGGAAAGAATTACCAGTGACAATGCAGGTATTGAATCTAATCAACGTTTGAAATTTTTTATCGTAGTTATAACGATAATTACACGTTCCACGTAATATTTTCGAGATTATGTTTCATATTTCTGAGGTTTACAAACTTTTCCTTTCTTAACTTTAACTTTTTTTGCATTGCCTTCTCTTCTTGTTGATTTTTATAGATGTTTAATGTAATTTCGATATCTTTTTTAGAATAATGTTCTTTTTTATGTATTTTTAGCTCCTATTGTTCTTTTCTATTAAGTATGTCGTTAAAATGTAGATTTTGTTTTATTTTGTCTTTGAAATTTTGTTCAAATTGAATTCTTTGTTTTTGTAAGCTACAATAGCTCTTTTCAGGTTCTCCCTGTTCCAATATTAATATTTATTTTTAGCTTTTGGGTCCGTCATCTATAAATATGGTCTGTAAAATAAGTACTTTTGGATTAGTCGGTCATATTGTACCAGTACAATTTAGCCAACTTTTAGTGGTACAAATTAGCGAACTAGGCCATTTTCTAAAAAAATCAATACTCTGGCATAAATTCAAATTTAGACACGCTACAAAAATCACAAATATTCTAAGATAAAAATGTAATTAAACATGAATACTGTGTATCTCTATCTAACCCTGATCACGATAATATCCTTACGAACTTACGACAAAATTTGCAATAACATCCACAAAAAAAAGTTTTTTCGCTCACGCGCACATTTTTCAAATCACATCAATTACAATGCGGTGGCGGGGTTGCGCAGGCCATGATTTTGATGCTGCTAGTGTAGAAAAAAAGACCGTTAAGAGGGAATTTAGAAGTGGTACAATTAAAATGGCAGTACGATTAGCCAACTCTCCCCTACATACTGTACACACACGTTTGGATGTATTAAATAAAAAGTTACACACTATACAGGGTCCAACCACAAAATAATTACACACAGAAGGTAGACTCAGCCTGATTTTGAATTTAGAAGAGTTCGTTGACATATGCTAGGTTGTTGCCCGGCATGAGTAAATAGCGCGCGGCCTCTACCACAGACCTCGACGTTCGACAATCTTATGTCATAGGCTAGATTAATGTGGTCTAAAAGGCGTATTTCCCCGTTAGTGCGCATGCGTGAGTACATACAGGTTTTTTAGCTCTTAGTGGGTAGTCTACTTCTGTGTGCAATTATTTTGTGGTGCACTGTGGCTATTTTATTTCTTTTAGCCACATGTTCTACCAACCAGTCTGAACTTTTGTTATTGACCTTACAAGAAATTCATCAAAAAAATGTTCGACTCCCCATAACAATAAAGTCTGATAAACAGAAAAGTATCAGCCTATATATTGTCCCCTGCAGGGCAAAGGCCTCCGTCATAGAATCAAGTTATCATTACTATGATGGGATTAGGCTTAATCACTACGCGTGCCTAAAGCGGATTGGCGATCACAAACCCGAGCTCTGTTCGAAAAATTCGAAACATACTTTTGCTCGACCCGGGAATCGAACCCGGGACCCCGAGATCACGCCAGGTACTTAAACCACTAGACCAAACGGGGCGTGGCGTTAAAAACAGAAAAGGGGGGGGGGGGGGGGGGGGGGGGGGAATTCATAGAACAATTATACTCTGATCATAATCATGTAAAGTAACTGACGATGTCAATGTGTCCATCCCCATACATAATCGCTCATTTGACACCATGCAAATGTCGAAATGCATAGAAACTTGTCATTTTCATCTGTCAGTTTACTTTATAGTCCTTTCAGCTAAGAAGAGCCCTGTGCACGTTCGATTTTTGACCTTTAGAGATGGTCGATATGGAAATGATTGCGATTGTTTCTGGTAATCGATAATACTTCCTAAGGAAATGGAATCGATTTTTTTATACTAACAGCACACACATTTTGCCAAAAAATAACAAAAAACGTAACAAACAACAGCAATAAAAGTCAACATAACAAACACAACACAAAAAGTACACTAACCGAACACCACGCAAACAACGAAACATACTCGCATACAAGGCTGATGCACTCGTACTAATCCGATTATCGAGTAATCGCAACGTGGCCGCCGATTATGACATGTCGCAGCTCTATGTTTTTTTTTCCACGTTCCGTTACAAGTAATACGATGTGCATAGGATTGTTTTAAAAAATGTTGTTATTTTCTATTCCATTAAATTAGTAAATGATACTGTTTTTGTTTTATAACTTTGAGATGTTTTTATTAGAATATTTTTTGGAATGATGCCGCAATTAAATGAAACAGATAACATAAAATATTTTTTCATTGTCAAACATAAATGCGTAGTTTCAGAACGCGATGAAGTGTCCACAGGGCTCTTAGCTGAATGGACCTATAAATGATTATGAATCAGAGTAGGATTCTGTTCTGTGGGTAACGGTGAAACAATCCGCATCGGCTGATGCAATCCAAGATTTTAATTAGTATCTAGTGGTTTTTTAGTGTACAATTTGGTGTTACTTTGTGCAGTGAAGTGCCGCAGGGTGATATTAATATAAGATCATTGATTGTGTCGTTTTTAACACTGCTATTGTGTGTCGAGTGAGTTGTCACGTGAACAATTTGCTTTGACCTAATAGTCTTAAACCTACGGCTTTGTTAAAAATAGTCTCCACAGAATCCTTAGGTCATTAAAACGCTAAACACCGGCGTTTTATTGAGTGACTGTGACTTCGACTGACTTCGACTGTTGACTACACTTTATCAACCTACCTTGTCATTGGCAAATTAAATGTGTCGTGAACACATACAGGCCAAATAAAAAAAATGAATCAGAGTAGTGATCAAATGGTTGGTAATCCGTCTGCTCGTCTGCTACCTATCACATAAAAAATCTACTAATTATGGACTTGTACTCCACATAATCGATGTAACCGTCGTTGTTTTTTCCCCTTGATCCAGCATCGTCTCTACCATTTCGCTCAGCTCCTTGTCTTTGTACTTCGTGGTGAATGCTGCGGGGTCTGGTGATCCTGGGAAAGACATAGGAGGATGATGAATCTCGTGGTAAAATAGGCATTGACAGGGGCTCATCATATAGGCCTTCACATCTTTAACAGATGATTTGAGCAGCATCACATGTGTGACCTTACAGCACGCTCGTGGCTGTAAGTCCTATGCGGGAGTAAACCACTCGTCCGCATTTGCAGCAGGTGAACCGAGCGCCGCACGTGATTTGATGCATTAAATGTATTTTACAACATAAATCTATACTATTTATAAAGAGATACTTCTATAGACAACGACAAGGCTTATAGGTAAACCGAAAACACGAAACGCTTGCGCGATGTAATTGAAACACCGCCATCTATTAGTTAATTTCTGAATTACGGTCCCGAGCGAAGTGAGGGCGGGCCACCTAGTAGTCTATAAAAATGATTTGGACATTGATTTACTTTATTTTTATGTACTTCGCTAAAATCATTTCTCATCTAACAAAATGTCTGGTTCTTATAAAAGATTTATACTTCTATTGGCATTAATTCATAATAATATATGCATACTTATAGGTATGCTTTTTTTTACAGGTGACATTCTGAAATAAGATATTACAGGATCTGAAGATAAGATCTATATTTCATTCGATCTTCATTAGTTTCATTTCTGTCATCTTCTCGGGGCCGGATCGTGAATTTGTGATGCCCTGCTGAAACTAAATGGGGGCCTATCTAAGTATTCTACTAAGAAGTATTATTTGTAACAAAAGGCGACCTTATTGCTGTGTAGCGAGGCCTTTAGCGTTTATGGATTTTAAGGGGATCTGGGGAGCCCCTTGTATCTCCGCCCAAGCATCCCATAGGCTTAGGATAGGTGACGACCCGTTTAGGCGCAATGGTTTTGAGCGCCGGTTGAAACGTAAGGGTCGCGGGTTCGATTCCCGCATCACACAAATGTTTGTGATGAAACAGATATTTGTGTTGGGTCTAGGTGTTTGTAGTTCCTTCGTTGTTTCTGTTTCCATAGTACAAGGAAAACCTTAGTTTGGGACCAGGACAATGTATGTATGTTGTCTCATTTATTTATTTATTTATTTATAGGTAGATTCGGCCCTGATTCCTATACAAGTTTACCATAAAGATAAGGATGTTTACGTTTACACTCCAGAAATAATCTTATACTCCGTATAGTCTATGAACCCATCGTTGTCCTTGTCAGCTCGCTTCAGCGCGTCCTCCACCACTTCGATCAGCTCCTCATCTTTGTACTGCGGAGTGAAGCTGGGGACCTCCATTGCTGAGCCTGTCAAATAAGGAATGTGTAGTAATTATTATTAGAAATGCACTTGAAAAAAAAAGGAAATCTGCCTTTACACCGTTAAATCGTTTTTTAGTGACTTCACTAGCGTCCTTTAAGCGTTGGCGTCTTGCCGGCGACCTCCCACACTAGCGTCTTATGATCGTTTGAGGGGGAGGTGAAAAAAGTTTTAGGCACTCGAGTGCATAGGCAAGGTACATGTACAAGACAAGCAAGCAAGCTCTGCAATTATTAGTAATGGTATAGGTAATTGATAATAAAGTACGAAGGTGCTGTAGCTCAGTAAATTTTAATTTATGTATGCGCAGGAAATCCGGATTTCAGAAAATGTAGCAAAGTATAAAGGCAATCTGTGAAGGCCAAGCTCTCTTCGCAATAAAAAAAGAAAAAATGCCAGAAGTAGGTAACATTAGGCTAATTACAGCAGTAACTGCAAACTCTTAAAATAATGATAAATATCATAAAATCTTTTCAATTTGGCATGCCCCAAACGCTAACAGCAAAAATAGGAGCTGTGGATTTTGTGTACTTAATAAATAAATAAAATAATCAAGGAACTAAAAGGATATTATCAAATACCTTTACGGCACTGCACTGATTGAGGAGAGGCGGCACTTAAGGTTAGGGGCGGCAAAAATCTAGGCATCATCATCCTGGGTGGGTCAAGGAAGATAAGAGTGCGGAAATATCCCATCCGCCCCGGCGCCGATCCACACGCTAAGCTAAATATACCCGTCCGCCCCGGGCGGCCGATACCCGCTAAGCTACAGCTATCGCTGTGGACCCTACCTATACAAGTACAGAAAGCCCACTTCTAAAAACCGTTTATAGAAAATAAGGCTCAGGCTACCCTATCAAAGTTTAAATTCCGATCGCCCAGCGTTCAACACCTACAATTATTCATACCTAGAAGTGTGTTCTCTTTCTATCGCACGCAACTGTCGCGCATTCGTCCCGCCGCTCGCTCGTGTTTTCTACTGATTGGCCCCTCCGGAGGCCGCCGCATGTATGTCTTGCAAGTTTGATACCTACACGCGGAGTGGGACAGGCCTGACCCTACTAAGTACGCTTAAATACCTACCATGATTCAGGATTTGTAGAGTCTGGTAATTACAATAAAGCGACGCACATATTCGCCTTCGCAACCCTTTAACAGGGGAACCAGACCAAGTGTTATCATTTACACGATCTCATCATATTCGAAACGTGTAGCATTCCTCATGATTTTTGTCCTCACCGATAGTACTTAATTAGGTGAACGCTCCAGTAGTTGACCAATTAAGGCATTTCGATACAAAAAAATTTTTACTAAATATCTACTAGATTTTTGACGTGACAACGTCTTATAAATTGGTTTACCGGGCGACACTCCGAGAACTGCGTTACGCTCCGCTCACGTTATGCGCTCACAATGAGAGCGAGTGAGAGGCACGCGTCCCTTCCACTCGGGCATGGTTTAGCCCGCCCAAGAGCGAGAGAGACAGACATAAAATTATTTACCACTCAAAGTCGTTGTCACGTAAAACTTTCGCCCGTATATCGACTTTTTTGACTTCATTATTTTTGTGTACATAAAAATTAGTTATTTACAATAAACTCATGAAATTTTAATTTAGTTTTACCATTATTTTATTATTAATTATAAATAAAATTTCAGCTAATGCGCCAGTAGTTTGTCCAGAGGGATTTACTAGCGACTTCTCTAATTGACAACTTAAGTAGGAAAAATTTCTTCATTTTGATAATTGAATGAAAACGATAGTTAAAAATATTATTACGTGTTTTTTTATATTTTACAATTTTATTTTTAGTATGAGAAATAATTATTTAAAACCCGCTCATTCTAAAATGACGTAAGTACCATTGTAGGTGTTATCGTAATATTTCTTTGCTTCTCGCTGGCCTAAAAAAGTTCTACTCCCTGTCAAACTGTCAAATGTCATCAATTCAATCATTCATTCGAAATTCGTTCATAGAGTACTTATAAACTGGGTATAGAGTTATCAGCTACTATCGCAGGACAGCGACTCTAATAATTAATCTTTGAACTAAACATTTGGTATATATAGGCATAGCCCTTAAAAGTTCCTTGCACCCCCAGGGTCCCACATCTGGTCGGCGAGCTGGAGCAAGGGCGAGGATCACACCGCCAGCCTGACCCTCACACATGACTACAAGATCATGAAGTTGGACCTGTTCCACATTGATGTCACTGTCAAACAGGTATGTGTTAGTTTAGTGGGTAGATTGGTTGGGTTAGGTGAGCTCTCCTTTCATCATCATCATCAGCCTGTCTCAGTCCGCTGCTGGTTTTAGGCCTCCCCCAATTCACTCAGTAGTTTTGTAAGTGCTTAACTCATAGCGAGTTAAGCGCTTACGAAATTTATCGGCTAAGTACGCCCAGTAGGCCGACTTAGGTATCGCTGGAAAGACGTCGTCGAGAGTGATCTGCGAGAGCTTCAGGCCAAGGACTGGCAACAAGTGGTACAGGATCGACCGAAGTGGCGTTCTCTTGTTTCGGAGGCCGAGACTCGTTTCGGGTCGCTGAGCCAGTGGAGTAAGTAAGTAAATAAGGGGTTCGGTTAGTTTAATGGTACCTAGTACAGCCACCTAGACTGTGGAAGGGTTCGAGTCCCACCTGAACCCCCCAATGATTTTTTAAGTTCAATATTTACTTAAGAATAAATTGCAACGCATTGCTGTGACAAAAAAAAAAAATATAGGCCTTCCCCAATGTTCGCCATTTCACCCTGTCTTCGGCTAGACGCATCCACTCTATAGGTACCAACAGTCTTTCATATATCGTCACTCCATCTAGCCGGAGCCTACACTTCGCTTTCCGACTCACAGTTCCCACTCATGAACTTTTCTGCCCCAACGATTGTCAGTTCTACGACAGAATGGCCAGCCCATTGCCACTTCAACATGCTGATTTGATATACTATGTCGGTCTCTTTAGTCTTTTGTCGGATAACCTCATTTCTGATTTTATCCTTCAACGACACCCCGTGCAGAGTCTCGCTCTATAGTACGCTGAGCGACCTTATAGCTCTCCTTTAGCTTACGGCAATCATTCAACTTGATGGCAGAAAAATGGCGAAGGATTTCGAAGCAGGCCTAAACGCTAATGTGACGACCACGACTACTCTGCCAAGAGTGTGACGACAAAGAAGAAGAATCATTCAACTAGGCTGGTGCAGCGACCCAAAGTGAGCCTTAGCCTCCAAAATAAGAGCCTCCATCTAAGTCGGTCCCGCCACCTCCTGCCAGTTTGCCAGCCTGGAGTCCGCTCAAATCTTTCTCAACCCCAGATAACAATTTAAACTTGAATCTGACTTGCAATAAGTTTGATGTATCAAACATGAAGCTTTGTTTCAAATTTGCCGTGGCAAGCAATGACTTGGAATGTCATTGGTGGCAAGTGTATAAACTTGAGGCAAGTTTAAATCAAACTTTCTTGTTTAAGAGCAACAAACTTGCAAGATTTTTTTTTTTAAAGTATATGCAAGTTTGACATAACAAACTAGCAATGTGATATGGATGGGTGACCACGGGTCGAGTAACAAAACTCACGACGAGGGATCTCATTAGTTTATTTTTAACTCGCTACAGTACAACGCATAAACTAAAATGATAGTCTCAGTTCCACACACTTTCCCAAGCAGGGTTAAGCAGGGACGATTACAATAAAGAAAGAATCCGTGACTGAATTATTTTTCACAAATTGGACCTCTTCATCCCTTCAACAAGTACCTTGGACGGCCAACGGGCCTTCGGCCATTAGGCCATCCCAGGCAGGCTAGGTAGGCTAAAAACTATATTTTTTTATTTATTTCACTGGATCCTTATCTTCCTCAGATAGGCCCGGGCCACGTCAGGCTGCTTCTCAAGACGCCGCTGGGCCCGCTCCTGGTTTCCCAGTCGGTGACGCCCCTGGGTCCCCTGCTACAGAAAGTGGTGCACAGAATCTTCTCGCCGTTCTATAACGCGCCGCTCGCAGCCATGATGGTGATATCGGAAGCTTATATGGTAAGTTGAAAGAAAGAAGAAAGGAAAATCATTCATTTGACTCATTAAAAAAACAGTATACTTAATAGTTTAGAGCAGTGGTTTTTAACCGGTGGTCCTCGGACCACTGGTGGTCCCTGGAGGCATTCCAAGTGGTCCGCGAAGACATCGTAATAAACAAATGACGTGACGTGATGAGTCGAGTCAACACAACGCAAACGGCGCCGCGACGCATGTCCGAAGTGTGTGGTCCCTGACACGACAGAATTTTGATTAAATGGTCCCTCATGACTTAAAGGTTAAGAACCACTGGTTCAGAGAGACCGGACGAGGATCGTATATTTCCTCCTTTTCGGGTTTTTAGGCGGGGCGTGAAACGGCATCTCAGCAGGCCTTCAGGGTGAGGATGACAGACTCAATAGGTACTTAGTCTGTTCTTTTGTGCCTGTCAATCTCATATTTGGATCTCACGGCCGCTTACCATCAGGCGGAGTGAGGTCATCTTGATTGTCCTCAATATAAAAAAAGACTATAAGTATCTCTTTCTAAAGTCCTTGAGTGGAGACCGCGACACGGTAAACGTAGTGTAGGACGCCCTGCTACAAGATGGGATGACGACATTCGAAGGCTGGCTGGAGTGAGCTGGATGAGAGTGGCCGAAAATCGGGAGCGGTGGCGTGCATTGGGGGAGACCTATGTACTAGTGGACGAGCGTGGGTTGCTGATGAATGAATGATCTCTTTCTATTCCAGTTCGAGCGAGATGTGGCTATTTGGAACAGCAAGATCTTCGTGGGTGCTCCAGCGTACGTGCGCGCAGACAAGACCATCAGAGCATTCCGGAGCTGGTTTGCGCAGTTCTACAGCGAGAGTAGCAGGAGCTTCAGGGACTCTCTCCAGCATCCTCTGGATTGGTGAAGAGTCCACCACCACGAGTGACCACCGTCTTCTCTGGCTTCGCGATGAAAGAATGAATGAATGAATATGCTTTTTATTGCACACAAAACAGAGGTATAAAACTTAAAACTAGTTATAACCGGAGTAATGAACAACAAAGGCGGCCTTATCACTATGAGCGATCTCTTCCAGGCAACCTTTGGGTAAAGGACACATGCGATTTATAATTTCATTTTTAATCGCAAAAACCTGTGCCTCCAACACCCATCTTCACCTTTGGTTGGTCCCAGAATTTTCCTGAATACCTCCCGTTCCTTCACCAGCAGTTTTTTTTATACTAGAGGCAGCAAACGAGCAAGCGGGTCACCTGCTGGTAAGTAATCACCGCTGCCCATGAACATCTGCGAGATCAGAGAGGTCGCTGATGCGTTGCCGGCCTTTTAAGAAGGAGTAGGTACCTACGCTCTTCTCTTGAAGGTATCTTCTCATTCTTTAGCGGTAGAAGCACATGATCTTTGCCTTCTATAGATACTAACGCATTAGATCGTTAGATGGCGCTTTTAACTAAAAAGCAGCAAATTTCGTTTAGTGACGTGTATATAGGTAGTGTGTGCCTTGTGTATTATATAGATTAGGTAATATTTGATAAATTGTGTGAATAGTTGGTTAGAAAATAAAAAACAAAGTAAAAAAAAGTTTTTCATTCATGTTTAGGGGAGAGTCGGTTATATCGGACCACTTTTTACTTTAACTTAAAAATTTCGACTATTACAAGACTTAGAATAATTTATGTACATGCAAAACAAACTTAATATTTTACCTTGCTAAACACCCGAGAAATCATGTTCATATGTTACATTAACATACTTAAAAATGGTTTCTTGTGAAGGGACTGCCATCGGTACGATTTAGCCGACTAGTCGTTTTAATCGTACCACCAGGTTTTTAAATCGTACCATGGCTGTTCAAGTTGTACCACTCAATTAAAGATAGTAAAATTTCAACCACACTGTTTATTTTAAAACATAGGTAGTAAAGAAATATTAGGAATACCTTTTGGGTGATATAGAAACAATATTATTATCCACACATCTATAACAATAATGAGAAAAAATATAGTATAAACTAATATTATTATAGTAACGTGAAATAAAAAGATTTTGGAAAATAATGATTGTATTTTGTTCTTATTGGAAAGAATTACCAGTGACAATGCAGGTATTGAATCTAATCAACGTTTGAAAATTTTTTATCGTAGTTATAACGATAATTACACGTTCCACGTAATATTTTCGAGATTATGTTTCATATTTCTGAGGTTTACAAACTTTTCCTTTCTTAACTTTAACTTTTTTTGCATTGCCTTCTCTTCTTGTTGATTTTTATAGATGTTTAATGTAATTTCGATATCTTTTTAGAATAATGTTCTTTTTTATGTATTTTTAGCTCCTATTGTTCTTTTCTATTAAGTATGTCGTTAAAATGTAGATTTTGTTTTATTTTGTCTTTGAAAATTTTGTTCAAATTGAATTCTTTGTTTTTGTAAGCTACAATAGCTCTTTTCAGGTTCTCCCTGTTCCAATATTAATATTTATTTTTAGCTTTTGGGTCCGTCATCTATAAATATGGTCTGTAAAATAAGTACTTTTGGATTAGTCGGTCATATTGTACCAGTACAATTTAGCCAACTTTTAGTGGTACAAATTAGCGAACTAGGCCATTTTCTAAAAAAATCAATACTCTGGCATAAATTCAAAATTTAGACACGCTACAAAAATCACAAATATTCTAAGATAAAAAATGTAATTAAACAATGAATACTGTGTATCTCTATCTAACCCTGATCACGAGTAATATCCTTACGAACTTACGACAAAATTTGCAATAACATCCACAAAAAAAAGTTTTTTTCGCTCACGCGCACATTTTTCAAATCACATCAATTACAAATTGCGGGTGGCGGAGGGTTGCGCAGGGCCATGATTTGATGCTGCTAGTGTAGAAAAAAAGACCCGTTAAGAGGGAAATTTAGAAGTGGTACAATTAAAATGGCAGTACGATATAGCCAACTCTCCCCTACATACTGTACGTACACACACGTTTGGATGTATTAAAATAAAAAAGTTAACACACTATACAGGGTCCAACCACAAAATAATTACACACAGAAGGTAGACTCAGCCTGATTTTGAATTTAGAAGAGTTCGTTGACATATGCTAGGGTTGTTGCCCGGCATGAGTAAATAAGCGCGCGGCCTCTACCACAGACCTCGACAGTTCGACAATCTTATGTCATAGGCTAGGATTAATGTGGTCGAAAAGGCGTATTTCCCCGTTAGTGCGCATGCGTGAGTACATGACAGGTTTTTAGCTCTTAGTGGGTAGTCTACTTTCTGTGTGCAATTATTTTGTGGTGCAACTGTGGCTATTTATATTCTTTTAGCCACATGTTCTACCAACCAGTCTGAACATTTTTGTTATTGACCTTACAAGAAATTCATCAAAAAAATGTTCGACTCCCCATAACAATAAAGTCTGATAAACAGAAAAGTATCAGCCTATATATTGTCCCACTGCAGGGCAAAGGCCTCCGTCATAGAAATCAAGTTATCATTACTATGATGGGATTAGGCTTAATCACTACGCGTGCCTAAAGCGGATTGGCGATCACAAACCCGAGCTATGTTCGAAAAATTCGAAACATACTTTTGCTCGACCCGGGAATCGAACCCGGGACCCCGAGATCACGGCCAGGTACTTAAACCACTAGACCAACGGGGCGTTAAACAAACAGAAAAGGGGGGGGGGGGGGGGGGGGGGGGGGGGGGGGGGGGGGAATTCATAGAACAATTATACTCTGAGTCATAATCATGTAAAGTAAACTGACGATGTCAATGTGTCCATCCCCATACATAATCGCTCAATTTGACACATGCAAAATGTCGAAAATGCATAGAAACTTGTCATTTTCATCTGTCAGTTTACTTTATAGTCCATTTCAGCTAAGAAGAGCCTGTGACACTTCGATTTTTGACACTTTAGAGATGGTCGATATGGAAATGATTGCGATTGTTTCTGGTAATCGATAATACTTCCTAAGGAAATGGAATCGATTTTTTTATACTAACAGCAACACACATTTTGCCAAAAAATAACAAAAAAACGTAACAAACAACAGCAATAAAAGTCAACATAACAAACACAACAACAAAAAGTAACAATAACCGAACACCACGCAAATACAACGAAAAACATAACTCGCATACAAAGGCTGATGCACTCGTACTAATCCGATTATCGAGTAATCGCAACGTGGCCGCCGATTATGACATGTCGCAGCTCTATGTTTTTTTCCACGTTCCGTTACAAGTAGATACGATGTGCATAGGATTGTTTTAAAAAATGTTGTTATTTTCTATTCCATTAAATTAAAGTAAATGATACTGTTTTTGTTTTATAACTTTGAGATGTTTTATTAGAAATATTTTTGGAATGATGCCGCAATTAAATGAAAAAGATAAACATAAAAAATATTTTTCATTGTCAAACATAAAATGCGTAGTTTCAGAACGCGATGAAGTGTCACAGGGCTCTTAGCTGAATGGACCTATAAATGATTATGAATCAGAGTAGGATTCTGTTCTGTGGGTAACGGTGAAACAAGCCGCATCGGCTGATGCAATCCAAAGATTTTAATTAGTATCTAGTGGTTTTTTAGTGTACAAATTTGGTGTTACTTTGTGCAGTGAAGTGCCGCAGGGTGATATTAATATAAGAATCATTGAATTGTGTCGTTTTTAACACTGCTATTGTGTGTCGAGTGAGTTGTCACGTGAACAATTTGCTTTGACCTAATAGTCTTAAAACCTACGGCTTTGTTAAAAATAGTCTCCACAGAATCCTTAGGTCATTAAAACGCTAAACACCGGCGTTTTATTGAGTGACTGTGACTTCGACTGACTTCGACTGTTGACTACACTTTATCAACCTACACTTGTCATTGGCAAAATTAAATGTGTCGTGAACACAATACAGGCCAAATAAAAAAAAATGAATCAGAGTAGTGATCAGAATGGTTGGTAATCCGTCTGCTCGTCTGCTACCTATCACATAAAAAAATCTACTAATTAATGGACTTGTACTCCACATAATCGATGTAACCGTCGTTGTTTTTGTCCCCTTGATCCAGCATCGTCTCTACCATTTCGCTCAGCTCCTTGTCTTTGTACTTCGTGGTGAATGCTGCGGGGTCTGGTGATCCTGGGAAAGACATAGGAGGATGATGAATCTCGTGGTAAAATATGGCATTGACAGGGGCTCATCATCATAGGCCTTCACATCTTTAACAGATGATTTGAGCAGCATCACATGGTGTGACCTTACAGCAGCGCTCGTGGCTGTAAAGTCCTATGCGGGAGTAAACCACTCGTCCGCATTTGCAGCAGGTGAACCGAGCGCCGCACAGTGATTTGATGCATTAAATGTATATTTACAACATAAATCTATACTATTTATAAAGAGATAACTTCTATAGACAACGACAAGGCTTATAGGTAAACCGAAAACACGAAACGCTTGCGCGATGTAATTGAACACAGCGCCATCTATTAGTTAATTTCTGAATTACGGTCCCGAAGCGAAGTGAGGGCGGGCCACCTAGTAGTCTATAAAAATGATTTGGACATTGATTTACTTTATTTATGTACTTCGCTAAATCATTTCTCATCTAACAAAATGTCTGGTTCTTATAAAAGATTTATACTTCTATTGGCATTAATTACATAATAATATATGCATACTTATAGGTATGCTTTTTTTTACAGGTGACATTCTGAAATAAGATATTACAGGATCTGAAGATAAGATCTATATTTCATTCGATCTTCATTAGTTTCATTTCTGGTCATCTTCTCGGGGCCGGATCGTGAATTTGTGATGCCCTGCTGAAACTAAATGGGGGCCTATCTAAGTATTCTACTAAGAAAGTATTATTTGTAACAAAAGGCGACCTTATTGCTGTGTAGCGAGGCCTTTAGCGTTTATGGATTTTAAGGGGATCTGGGGAGCCCCTTGTATCTCCGCCCAAGCAGCCCATAGGCTTAGGATAGGTGACGACCCGTTTAGCGCAATGGTTTGAGCGCCGGTTGAAACGTAAGGGTCGCGGGTTCGATTCCCGCATCAACACAAATGTTTGTGATGAAACAGATATTTGTGTTGGGTCTAGGTGTTTGTTAGTTCCTTCGTGTTTCTGTTTCCATAGTACAAGGGAAAACCTTAGTTGGGACCAGGACAATGTATGTGATGTTGTCTCAATTTATTTATTTATTTATTTATAGGTAGATTCGGCCCTGATTCCTATACAAGTTAGCATAAAGATAAGGATGTTTACGTTTACACTGAAGAAATAATCTTATACTCCGTATAGTCTATGAACCCATCGTTGTCTTTGTCAGCTCGCTTCAGCGCGTCCTCCACCACTTCGATCAGCTCCTCATCTTTGTACTGCGGAGTGAAGCTGGGGACCTCGATTGCTGAACCTGTCAAATAAGGAGATGTGTAGGTAAATTATTATTAGAAATGCACTTGAAAAAAAAAAGGAAAATCTGCCTTTACACCGTTAAATAGTCGTTTTAGTGACTTCACTAGCGTCCTTTAAGCGTTGGCGTCTTGCCGGCGACCTCCCCACACTAGCGTCTTATGAGCGTTTGAGTGGGGAGGTGAAAAAAAAAGTTTTAGGCACTCGAGTGCATAAGGCAAGGTACATGTACAAGACAAGCAAGCAAGCTCTGCAAATTATTAGTAAATTGGTATAGGTAAATTGATAATAAAGTACGAAGGTGCTGTAGCTCAGTAAATTTTAATTTATGTATGCGCAGGAAATCCGGATTCAGAAAAATGTAGGCAAAGTATAAAGGCAATCTGTGAAGGCCAAGCTCTATTCGCAATAAAAAAAGAAAAAAATGCCAGAAAGTAGGTAACATTAGGGCTAATTACAGCAGTAAACTGCAAACTCTTAAAATAATGATAAATATCATAAAAATCTTTTCAATTTGGCATGCCCCAAAGCGCTAACAGCAAAAATAGGAGCTGTGGATTTTGTGTACTTAATAAATAAATAAAATAAATCAAGGAACATAAAAAGGATATTATCAAATACCTTTACGGCACTGCACTGATTGAGGAGAGGCGGCACTTAAGGTTAGGGGGCGGCAAAAATCTAGGCATCATCATCCTGGGTGGGTCAAGGAAGATAAGAGTGCGGAAATATACCCATCCGCCCCGGGCGGCCGATACCCACACGCTAAGCTAAATATACCCGTCCGCCCCGGGCGGCCGATACCCACGCTAAGCTACAGCTATCGCTGTGGACCCTACCTAGTACAAGTACAGAAAGCCCACTTCTAAAAACCGTTTATAGAAAAATAAAGGCTCAGGCTACCATATCAAAGTTTAAATTCCGATCGCCCAGCGTTCAACACCTACAATTATTCATACCTAGAAGTGTGTTCTCTTTCTATCGCACGCAACTGTCGCGCATTCGTCGCCGCTCGCTCGTGATTTTCTACTGATTGGCCCCTCCGGAGGCCGCCGCATGTATGTACTTGCAAGTTTGATACCTACACGCGGAGTGGGACAGGCCTGACCCTACTAAGTACGCTTAAATACCTACCATGATTCAGGATTTGTAGAGTCTGGTAATTACAATAAAGCGACGCACATATTCGGCCTTCGCAACCCTTTAACAGGGGAACCAGACCAAGTGTTATCATTTACACGATCTCAATCATATTCGAAACGTGTAGCATTCCTCATGATTTTTGTCCTCACCGATAGTATACTTAATTAGGGTGAACGCTCCAGTAGTTGACCAATTAAGGCAGATTTCGATACAAAAAAAATTTTTACTAAATATCTACTAGATTTTTGACGTGACAACGTCTTATAAATTGGTTTACCGGGCGACACTCCGAGAAACTGCGTTACGCTCCGCTCACGTTATGCGCTCACAATGAGAGCGAGTGAGAGGCACGCGTCCCTTCCACTCGGGCATGGTTAGCCCGCCCAAGAGCGAGAGAGACAGACATAAAATTATTTTACCACTCAAAGTCGTTGTCACGTAAAACTTTCGCCCGTATATCGACTTTTTTGACTTCATTATTTTTGTGTACATTAAAAATTAGTTATTTATCAATATAAACTCATGAAATTTTAATTTAGTTTTACCATTATTTTATTATTAATTAATAAATTAAAATTTCAGCTAATGCGCCAGTAGTTGTCCAGAGGGATTTACTAGCGACTTCTCTAATTGACAACATTAAGTAGGAAAAAATTTCTTCATTTTGATAATTGAAATGAAAACTAGAGTTAAAAATATTATATACGTGTTTTTTTATATTTTACAATTTTAATTTTTAGTATGAGAAATAATTATTTAAAAACCCGCTCATTCTAAAATGACGTAAGTACCATTGTAGGTGTTATCGTAATATTTCTTTGCTTCTCGCTGGCCTAAAAAAAGTCTAGTCCCTGTCAAACTGTCAAATGTCAATCAAATTCAAATCATTCATTCGAAATTCGTTCATAGAGTAACTTATAAACTGGGTATAGAGTTATCAGCTACTATCGGAGGACAGCGACATCTAATAATTAATCTTTGAACTAAACATTTTGGTATATATACGCATAGAAACCTACCTATAACTACAATGTATCTACTTATTTGTATAGATATAGCTTATTATACGACCAGCCCGCGTACTTTGGTTTCCTAAATGAAGGATTTAAAAAGAAAACTACGGTTTTCATAGAAATATAGTTTTAGTTCAAACAATAATTACTAGATGTCGCTGTCCACCGATAGTAGCTGATTACTCTATACCCAGTATGTATGTTTACATACCTACTCTATGCTCACTAATTTATAAATGGCATCTGTCAATTTTGACATCTGTAATGAGTGTTTTTTTTGTACGTCCAGAAATCAATTTAAAAATAAAATAATTGTGGTAAAAGGAATATTGGTTTTAACACCTACAGTATCATCTTTTTGTGTCTCGTAATTTTTAGAGTAATTAATATCTAAAAAAGCGTAATGTGAATCCGGGAAGCCCAAAAACATAAATGGCATTTTAATTTTCATATCAATTTTTCGATGAAATGTTGTCAACTGATTAGTTTTGACACATCAATTTGTAACCAATAAGAACATCTGCTCGTTTGAAAGCTTAATATCGGCGCTTAAATTGAAAATGCATGGTCAACTACTGGACCACTGACCCTAATCCAGAATTGCGTTCTTTGATGCGAATCGGGGGACCTCCCGATTTAGAGGAACACGTTTTTCTCCTACTGAGCTACGATTTAAATCTTTGCTGAGCTACCATCACTCGTATTGACCTTAGACTTATACTGGTACCTATGTCTCTAATTTGCATTTCTTTAACTATTTACTTGATTAACCCACCAAACTAACCCAATTTAGTTCGACAAAGTTGTTAATTGCTCACCAAAATTACTGCGTGTACACCTTATGCTATGCTCTGGTGAGAAGAAAAGTGATAGTCACCACACCACACCAAATTAGTCTTCCGCCCCGGGCGGACTATACCCACCTACGGTATTTTTATTTTATTTTATTAGGGAAATTTACAGACCAATTTTCAACTGTGGGAGAGCAACGCTTCGGCATGAATGGGCCGGCTCCTGCCTCACAGAAAACCGGCGTGAAGCAGCCCCTGTGCTGTGTTTCGCTGAGTGAGTGAGGGTACCGGAGGCCCACCCGGGGGGAAGGGGATAAAAGGTTGGCAGCGCACTTGTAACTGCACTGGTGTTGCAAGTGTCCATGAGCGGCGGCAATTGCTTACCATCAGGTGATCCGCCTGCTCGTCTGCTACCTATCACATAAAAAAAAAAATGTGAAAAACAATATTTAAACTAATGCTAATTACAAATTTCCACAGATATTTATATAAGATTATACAACGATACCTACAGTGGGGTATCTATACTAATAATATAAATAACAATGTGTTTGTCTCTACGTTTGTCTTTTTTTCACGGCAAAATGGAGCGATGAATTGACGTGATTTTTTAAGTGTAGATAGTTGAAGGGATGGCGAGTAACATAGGCTCATTTTGCCCCTTTCTAACCCATTTTATAGGGAAGTGGGTGGCTCGAGCGAAGCCGTGGGTGGAAGCTTGTACGATTATAAAGCGTTGTAACCGAATTCAAAATAGAGAAAACTGAAATACAAAACCATGATAAAAACAAATGCGTTTATTGACTGAAAAAATGATTAATATCTAAATATAATGAAAAAATTATTAACAATAGGTTGTTAATTAAATTATTCCGACGATACTAGCGCCGCCTATATAGTAATTGAGGCGGTCATCTCATATATCATTTTCACGCAAATAAAAAAAATCTATTCTATTCATTCAGGGCGGGGGGGGGGGGGGGGGGGCAGGTGCCCTCCCCTGGCCCCCTGGGTACGCCCTATACCACAATTTTATACAAATTCATGATTTCTAGGTCTCTTGCCACGCTACGCCTATGCATTGTTGCCTTCTTATCCCATATTAGCATTCCTATACTCCGCGTAGTCAATAAGGCCGTCGTTATTCTTGTCTGCCTGCTCCAGGGCCTTCTCCACTATGCTCATCAGGTCTTTGTCCTCATACTTGGGGTGGTACGCCGGGCCGTCGTAGTCCGGTGAGTCTGTGGAATATTGGGCCAATGAGGGAAAATGCGCAGGGCAGAGAGAAAACGTACGGAAATTTGTACCTACGTTTTGGATAATTTCTAAAATGTAATTATGACGTTCGACGTATTTTTATGTGATAGGTGGCAGACGAGTGGGTCACCTGATGGTTTAAGGGGCTATACGAATGAAACTAGCGCCGCCAACCTATTTACACTGATTGTGGCGAAAATACGATATTTTTTAAGAAAGTAAAACATTACAGACTTAGTTAAAAGTAAAATGAATTTTTCAAGATGCAATACAATAATAAAACACGCGACAAGTAACAATAATGTCAATTATTGCTAAAAGTGGCCGTTTTTAGCAATAATTAACATTATTGTTACTTGCCGCGTGATAGAAATATTGTATTGCATCTTGAAAAAATCCAATTTACTTGGATCTAAGTCTGTAATGTTTTATTTTCTTCAAAAACATCGTATTTTCGCCACAATCAGTGTAAATAGGTTGGCGGCGCTAGTTTCATTCGTATAGCCCCATAAAACGATTAGGCAGTTGGGCAGGGTGTTCAAAGTTGAATAATGATCAATGTTTCTAGCGAGTGCTGCTGTTGTAGTATGTGCCAATGTAGGCTCTGATTTTTGATCATGTGGAGTAAACTGACAGATGCAAAAATTGAAGTTTCTATACATTTTGCATCTGTCAAATTGAGTGATAATGTATGGGGATGACACATTGATATCTGTCAGTTTACTCCACATGATTATGAACTTGAGTATAGGCTCTCTCTCTCGTCAAAAATCTTAGCAAACTGTCCTTCTGTTTTAATTTAATTATTTCCTAAATAATACGTTTACCCGGTCCAAATGTCTTTATTTAGTATCATTTAAGTAAGGTGGTCTGAAAGAGATCGCTATTAGCGATAAGGCCGCCGATATTGTATTTGTAAATTACTATTAGCATTAAGTTCTGTAATGTGTTGTGCAATAAAGACTATCTATCTATCTATCATTTCATTGGGTTAGAACGTTGCATAATACTTATTTTGTTAAACTTAAAAAAAGGAAAAACTTAAGTTAGGTACTTGCCTTATTTCACTGAAAATGATGTCATATAGGTAATGAATGATTTGATGAAAATGAAACCAATTTTATTAAGAATATAATGGTTACAAATTTAAAAAAAGATACAAAAGCTGATCGTAGCTATAAAAATGCCATTTCTATAAAAAAGCAATACAACGCCAAAAGATCCTTGTCACATTTGAGTAAGGTTCTATGGAGTTTTAGCGGCGGCTTCAGCTTCAGCTTTGGCCTTTGTGGTCTTCGCCTTAAGGTCGTTTATCCTGTACTCCAAGTAGTCAATGTACCTGAAAGTAAAGTATCAGCCTGTATACTGTCCCACTGCAGGGCAAAGGCCTCCATCATAGAAATCAAGTCATCGCTACTATGATGGGATTAGGCTTAATCACCACGCTTGCCTAATGCGGTGCGGTGATCACGAACCCGAGCTGTATTTGACAAATTCGTAACATACTTTACGACTTTATTGACAGATGGCCCGGCCTCACTTCGCTTCGGGACCTTAATTCAGAAATGAGCCAAAAGATGGCGCTGTGTCCAATTACATCGCGCAAGCGTTTCGTGTTTTCGGTTTGCCTATAAGCTTTGTCGTTGTCTATAGAAGTTATCTCTTTATAAATAGTATAGATAGATTATACCAAACCTACTATTTGACGTAAGCGGCGTGGCGCCATCAATTAATTTCAAGACTTTCTTGATGCTTGATACCTTGTGCACTTGTGACTATATGGTGTCTATGAGCGGGGCAATCACTTATCAGGTGATCGGTCTGCTTGTCTGCCATCTGCCACACGAAAAAATACCTACCCATCTTGGTTCAAGTCCGTGTGACTCATAGCATGTTCCATTAACTCCTCAATCTGTTGGTCCGTGTAGGGTTTGTAGTTTTCGTCATGCTGCCCTGGAAGAGTAACGAATACTTTATATTACAGATGAGACGAGACACTTGCGCGATGTGAGGGATAGTCAGCGCCATCTGTTGGGACCGTTGGGAACTACACCATTAAATTAAACATCTTTACTATTATGTTTCTACAGGATTTATCTGTGATTATTTACATCCCTTTAACCATTCTTCTACCAACCATTCTAAACATTTTGTTGTATGACTTTTCGAAAATTCGTCGAAAATTTTTACGACTTCCCATACAAAATTAACTAGTCACGTGACCGACTTTGTATCAAAAGTATAATTTTTTATTAAGCTTATTTTCCAAAATTCATAAACCGAATGTTGTTCAGAATGGTTGGTAGAAGACGTACTTAGTTAAAGGTTATATAAATTTTAATATATACACCCTGTATACAGGGCTTATAACCTGAAAAAGCGAAAAGCTTTTTTAGCAAAGATGGGAACGAATAGCGAAACTACTTAAGTCCCGAAACGAAGAAACGACCAGTTAACATATAAAATTAAAAAATAAGTCGTACTTACCCTAGATTCAAGTAGGGTTTTTTAGTCACCAAAACAACCCGAACGACACAAATTATATTAATCCCGTATGTCAAATTACGGTTTAAGAAAACACAAGTACTGTATGTCAAATTACAGTTTATATAAATCTTCCTTATAACAATTATACTTTGAGTATATAGCCACTGGAGATGCCATACCGGGCGTTTCCCCTCCGGCAAAGTACATTGGTCAACTATTCGGAACTGGTCAACTAAGTTATACAAAACTACTTGGATGTCGCTACATCGCCATTTTGCATCGCTCCGTGTCGCGTGACGTTTCTCTTAAAAATGGTGAATTGTGCAGTATTTTCATGTAAAAGGCGATCTGACAGCTAAAATTCGCAACAAGATCGCGTTTACTATCATTAGTTATGACTTTTATTAATTATTAAATGTGTATTAAACTAGAAAATCTATTTTAATAAAAAACCGTTACGATACGTAAACGACAGAAAAAATTTAATAATGATATCTTGGTATCGGTCCTAGTGATGGGACCAATTAAAATCAACTCGACATTTGAATGAATCATTCACTCACTGCAGTTAGTTTCAAAAATCCGTTCTTTTCATTATATTTTGAATAAAATAGTATAGACGTATATTATAATATTAAAACATTGTAAAGTGAATTAGAGAAATTACTGTCCTTTCTTCTGGTCATACGATGTTGGAATTTATTCTAAAAATAAAAAGAATTGGTGGCTATAAAATATTTCGAGGTAAAAGGAATAAAATATGTGGTCCGGGAGTATCATGCATGATAACGGAGTAGATAGTAAACCATAATTGGAGCTCGCTAATTTTAATATAGAAAAGTATACGAATGTTCGTTTATCCAATATTTCAAAAAAATTTGACCCCCAGAAATATATTCGACACGTGTACAATAAACTTATTCATTTTGAAAATCAATATAAATACAAATACAAATACAAAATCATTTATTCATAATAAATAGGGTAGGTACATAAAGATGTAGATGTTGTGTTGGTACATATGTTCTTAGACCTATTTAGCCTTCTTTAAAGACATATGAAATTTCTTACAATTTCGAGGTAAGAATCTAATTATAATGTTAACTTAAAATCTAAGCATACTAGAGATTAAAGTCTGCAAACTTTTCTCTTGGGTATAAGTAAGTTTAAACTTATCTAAGTAATTACTTATTCTACATCGAGTAGGTAGGTACATATTTTAAAAATAACTTGTTGAATTAAACTTAAAATTTAAAAACTCATCAACCGAATAAAACATATTGTTTAATAGCAAGCAACGTAAACTTTTTTAAATTTGGACAGTGGGAGAATTTTAATGTGGCCTGGAATTTTGTTAAAGATTTTGATACACATGATATAACTGTTTTTTAAGAATTTTACTGGTGTTAGGGGCTACATTTATAGCTAAATTGTTTGAGTACCTAGTGCTTCTTAGTGTTTGATCTTTGGCCAGAAGGAAAAGGTGTTTGTTTTGTACGACAAAAGTACTTACCTCCAGTATGTACAAACAAGGAAGAGGTAGAATATTTAAAAATTTAAAATATGGCTTGCATGATGTATCTGATCGAATATTGCATATGGACCGAATGCATCTTTTTTGAGCAATAAAAACAGATTGGTTATCTGTTCCGTTACCCCAAATCAGTAACCCATACCTCAGTACTGACTCTACATATGCAAAGTAGGCTGTTACTGCTGTGTTTACACTTGCTACTTTTGTTAATTTATGCAGTGCATATGAGAACCTATTTATTTTAGTACAACTTTTCCATGTGTTCTTTCCACGACAGTTTTGGATTTATAATTAGCCCTAAGAATGTGACGTTGCTAGCATTATTCAGAGTTTGTCCATCTACATTAATTTTAATATTATGGTTTTGAAAATTATTAAAATTTATTAACTTAGTTTTCTGTAAATTTAATTGCAAGTTGTTTTTATTTAACCATTTTATGACTGTACTTAGTGTCGTGAGGATGTCTGTTTCATGTTGTTCCAGAGAATAAGTTTCTTGGTGGAGACTATTATTGAGATGTCGTCAGCAAAGAGAATTGTTTTATGAAATAATATATCCGGTAGGTCATTTATATATAAAAGAAATAAAAGTGGGCCAAGTATACTCCCCTGTGGGACACCATATCTATTATATTTAAAGTTAGATCTATATGATGATAAAGTAGATTTAGTGTTTATTTTATTTAATTGATTGATTTCCACGCACTGAAGCCTATTTTCTAAATAAGATTTTAGCCATTGGTGAGCTGGCCCTCTGATTCCGTTACAATGTAATTTTTTTAAAAGCAGATCGTGAGATACCAGGTCGAAAGCTTTAGACATGTCTAGAAAAAGAACCGTTGTGTAGTTTTTGTTATTGATATTTTGAAGGATGTCATATACTAGGTTGAACGCTGCGTGTGTAGTAGATATATTTTTTCGGAACCCATGTTGGTTTGCTTTAATTACATTGTATTTATTAAAAAGCTATTTATTTGATCGTGCATGACTTTTTCAAATAATTTTGCAAATATCGGTATTAAAGTAATGGGCCGATAGTTTTCCATTTGGGTACTGTCCCCTTTTTTATATAGCGGTTTAACAATAGATAATTTAAGTTTTTCTGGAAAAGTGCCGGTCTCTAGTGAAAAATTAATTAGGTATGTAAGTATAGAAGATAGTTGTTCTTTGCAGGATTTAAGTATTTTAGTGGAAATTGAGTCGTAGCCCTCAGAAAGGGTATCATTTAAGCTTATAATTAATTTATTAACATAGTGTTCATCTACTGGAGTCAAAAAAATAGTATTAGATATTATCTTATTAGTACATGTATTTTCGTTTTGTTATTATGTTTATTAGTTAAATTAATAAAATATTCATTGAATTCAGTAGTAATATTCGTGGGATTGTTATTGTCAGTCCATTGTTTACAATTTCATTTATGTATTTTTTATTTTGTAATGATTGTGTTTCACGCTTGATAACAAACCATGTAGCTTAAATGCGTAATAAGGATTTTTTGTAATATTTCAATAAATCATTCTAATTAAAAATATATTGTTTCATTTACTCTCCCTTTGTTTGTCCAAATGTTTAACCCCAAACTAGCGCACATTTTTAATTTTTTACGTTTTAGTATGTATTGCACAACTTCACCATTTTTTAGGGTTCCGTAGTCTACTCGTCATGTCTGTCCGTCTGTCTCGTCTGTCTGTCCTGGCTCGTTCTCCGCCGTGTCTGCACCGATTGCCACTGAAAATTGGTAAAGATATGTATACTGATAATCCAAAAATTGGTTTTTAACATTATTGAAAAATAATTATTTTTCACCCCCCTTTCCATACAGCGAAAAGTTAATTCGAAAAATAAATTCGACTTACCCCATCGTCTGGTCGGTATCGTTAAAAAGGTATCTTTAAATACAACAAAAATTGCCTTGACATAATGTGGATCAAACCCCCCAGTTTCGAGATATATTAGGGGAAGGTGAGGTATAATGATCCCCTTAAGGGAAAAACTTAACTGTGACTAAAGTTGAAGGCAAAATCGCAAGATTTCTATTGTTGGAGGTAGTGAATTTACTTAACTTTGTAACTACATACTTATTTTTTATTATATGCATGCAGTTTTTTTCTATTAGAGGTTTTTGTGAAAGTCTAGTAAAGGATCATTTTATACACCCCTATGTATAAAATGATCCCAGGGGTTCGGGTAAAATAATCCCAGGGATCATTTTGTACATAAGTTAATAAATATCAGGAAAAGAAAACACTCAGATGTTTATTTTAATCAAATATGTATTCTTCATAACAATTAAAGTAAGTAAGCTACACAACTTTTACAGTCTTCTAGTTTCATTAGAGATCTTTTTTTTTTGTAATTCTTTTTTTGTAATCTACTATTCAATCAACAAAACTAAATATTAGATATTGCAACAAACTTCTAAAAAGTTTGCAAAAATAACAATATATCTAGTCTAGCAATAGGTAAACAAATAAACTCTTCTTCTAAATAAAAAAAAAACAGAAATAATATTATCCTTATCATAAAAAATCTTCATTTAAATTTTAATTATTATATTTTATTTATTTTGGCGATTAGTTTTACGTATATAAAATCTTGGCATGATCTGTAAAAACAAGAAATACTATTGGGTAAAATGATTCCAGGGATCATTTTAAACACACAGAAAGGGATCATTTCGCCCCAAACATCAAAATCCAAGATATAGATCAAAACATAACCTTCAAATACCGCGTGCGGTGATCGAACGTTGCTTAAATATTAGCTAATTGCTATTATTACCCGCAAATAAAACAACATTTCAATAAACACGAACTTGTAAAAAGTAATGAAAGTTAAAAAACAGGCTTACGTTAGATTACAGCCACACTTTTTGATTTTTTTTAAATAAAATCACGCCAAGCGTTCACACCGCCATGAGACTTGGAGAGGGAATTGGTAGGGGTGCGGGGAATATGTTTCATACGCTTTTGGATAGATAGCACTAGTTGTCTCGGATTTACGACGGGGGATCATTTGACCTACAGGGATCGTATTACCTCACCTTCCCCTAATACAAAGTTAAAATTAGAGCTTCCTCTCCCCCCCCCCCCCAACTTTTGAAATACTATTAAAATAATTCTGAAAAAAATATGCTCCATACCTCCAAGTAAGTACCTACATACAGCCACACATCACAGTAAATACTGTCATACACATTAAGTTGAATATCAGTTGAGGAGACAGATTGTGGTAACCTGATGTGTGGCTGACTGTACTTTTAACGAAAACTTTAGCGGACTCTGTATCATACATAGTATTTTAATACAACTTGACCAACTTATGACGTGCAGTTTGCCCTAACTAAATGGTAATGTATGGAAATAACTACCTAACTTAACTATGAAAATAAGGTTTAAGGCCCATCTTTTGGGATACGGGAACACTTCATGTGCGTGTCCGACACGCTCTTGGCCGGTTTTATTTTACAAACTGACTAAATAAATATGTATTTATCTTCATGTGCAGAATTTTACACTTACAATTTTATATATAAGTTCATTCACCAAACTGATTTGACTCATTCTTTGTGTCCCATCACTGTCTTTTTCGTATGTATGCTGCATAGTTACGTGAAATCTTTATTTGTGAGCGTGTATTTTTTGATGTGTTAAATTTTTCTGTAGTGTGCGTTTATCGTGACAGCAAAATTTGTGACTGTTGAGTATTAAAATTTTTGGTGGTGTGCTGTACGTGTTTACCTCGTCCCCCGCAAAAATGGTGAAAAAAAATTGTTAGAAGCGCGGACGTTAGGGCATCTCCAGTGGCTGTCTACTCTAAGCAATTATAAGGAGATTTTACAGTTACCCACTGTAAGTCACATTACAGTTTCTAAAAACGTTCTCAGTAACTGTATGTCAAGTTACAGTTTGTATAAATTTTCCTAGTAACTGTACGTCAAATTACATTACAGTATCTGTAATCGTTCCTTACAACTGTATGTCAAAATACAGTTTGTATAAATCTTCCTAATACCTACCTGTATATCAAGTTACAGTGTGTATAAACCTTCCTTATAACTGTACTAGTGGCCGCCCGCAACTTCGTTTGCGTGAACTTTATGACTCTTGACTTAAAGATGATTATTTAAATAGAAATAAAAAAAATATTAGTACTTATTATAAATGTTCGTTTATAGGTTAATAGATTTTTAAGGCGGCTCATTAATATTTCATACGAAATGCTATGGAATGGAACAACTTGCCGGCTTTTGTATTGCCAGAGAGCTACAATTTGGGTGTCTTTAAGTCGAGAGTGAATAGGCTTCTTCTGGGAAAGCACGCTACATCTTAGACCTCATTGTCACTCTCCATCAGGTGAGATGAGGTACAAATACAAATAGTTTTTATTTCCAAAGAACATGTAACATTGTTGGGCATTACAGTAGGTCAAGTGCAAACCCATTTAATATTTAAATGTTCCATGATCTTTGATTTTTTTTCATGGCATCATAAACTGCTCATCAATCTGAACAACTTTTGTTAAGGTGCCATTGACCTACCTCTTATAGTTTAGCTGGGCTGTTGTGGTTCTACATCAAGGAGCCTGGTCTTCAAAATGTAATATACCCTATAAGTTGCCCTGATATTACAGCTATACAATAAAAAAAGTTTCATTCGAATTGGTTCAGTAGTTTCCGAGATTAGCGCGAACAAACAGACAAACAGACAAACAGATAAACAGACAAACAGACAAACAGACAGACAAAAATTTTAAAAATCATTAATTCATGTTCTGTTACTGTTTTTTAGTCGTCCTAAGTTATTTTGAGATAAATATCTTCAATGTACAGACACAGCTTTTTTACATTTTTATTATTTATTATATATATATATTATATATATATATATATATTATATATATATATATATATATATATATATATATATATATATATATATATATATATATATATATTATTATTATTTATATATATAGAAGAAGAAGATGTCCATTACAGTTTTGCAAAAACCCTTATAATAATCGTATGTTGAGTTGCGTTTCGCGATTTGTAAAAAACTACACCTCAATACTACGTTTTTCGTTTGTGATCATAATGATTACAATTCCAGACAGATAGCACAAAATAATTATAGGTGCAGATAGTTTTAGATTCTTAAACTACGGACGTAAAAGAAAGACATTCTTTCTTTTACGTCCTTTTATTATAATAATGCCTAACTGTGAACAATAACGATGAACAATTTTTGTTGGCAAAAATAATACAATTTGATTTATTGCTATAAATTCTCATGTTTCACTACAGACTTTCTTATTGTGTGTTTGGCCTAATAATTTGGTCAATTTAAACGTCACAGTAAGCAAAATAAGCCAGACATTTCCTAAACAGACAATAAATAAAAAGCTGACATAATCAATATAAATTTATTCACATCTCAACAGTCATTCTTACCTTGTTACCAAAAACTTACACAACACTAACATAAAAACGCGACAACAAACACAGAAACAAATTAAATTGTCTATGATTTTCTATTGAGACAGTTTAAAAAGAGGATTAATGTTAATTTAGTTGAAAAAAAACAACCCATCAAGAAAAAAAAAAATCTGTCTCTTAAAAACCATAGAAGTATGAATTAAATGAGATTGTAACATGAAAAGTCGCTTAAATGATATTTCAACAATTTTTTGCATCATAAAAAATAATAGTAACAGTCAAAATTTACATTTATACGGTTTTCACGTCAAACCCATATCTTTAACACCAATCTATTTGTCGCACTGTACAATTTAGAAAAATACCAAAAAATATACCAAAATATACAAACACATTCGAGACTGGCACATCACATCCGAAATTCAGCAAATATTTTTATAGCAAAATTAAGATTCAAAAAATATTTCTTACGTTCCAGAAAAAAAAATCAACAATACATTTATAAATTGTTTTATGACAAAAAAATTAATGAATACAGTTTCTAAAAAATACAGATGTCAATGTGTCATATCCATACATTTTTGCTTCTTTTGTCAGATACAAAATGTCGAAATGTATGGGAAATTGAGAACTTAACATTTGCATTGTCAGTTTAATTCGTTATAAAAAATCTGAGTATAGGATAAGCCAATAGTATTGTGATTTTTATTCTCTGTCACGTAAAAAAAACAGACAAATTAATAGTAAGTTACAATATTTTACAATTCATTACAAAAACTGCAGTAATATACAAAATGCTGTATGTTTGAGGATTATTTGTGACGGACTTAAGCTAAACTAAGATCTATAGTACGGCTGGTTATCGCAGGCCTCGCTTAACACTTAAAAATTATAGTACGTACAGCCACATCAAAGTACCTATACAAAACTGACAAATTTCTTCAATCAACTCTCATTCTAATGTCATACACATTAGGTTGAATATCAATTGAGGAAATTTGACAGGTTGTGGTAACCTAATGTGTGGCTGACTGTACGTTGGTATTTCGACTTGAGCTCAAAGTAAGCAGCATAATAGGTAAGCCATAAAATATATTTTTTATGTCATTCTTTTAATTGGTACAAATAATTTTAGGCCAGTTCATAAATTTGAATATAAACGCTCTAAGAAACATATTTTTGATATTTCACAATTTTTAAAAATATTAAAAACAATCCATAAAATATTTGTACCAATAAAAAAATAGGGGGTATCAATGGAGTAAGAACTAAGGACTGCGACAACCAGCTAATTAAATAAAGAAAAAATAATACACAAAAAGTGGAGTCAAGAAAATGGCAAAAATAAGTCTTTTATTGCAGAGAAGAGATTAAATAAAATTAAAAAGTAGTTAAAACTAAGGAAACACAGACTTTAAGATATTTTTGTATAAAAATGTCTTTTTATTGCTTGAGATTACCAAAAAAAGAAAAGAAGAAGAATAAGTACATATTTTTAAAGATTATTCGAGAAAAAACCCAAATCCTAATAAAGAATTCGTTTTTTTTTTTTGCTTCAACCATTATTTCTAAATTTGAAATACTCATACAATTATAATTAATAAACAAAAAAAAATAAATATTGAAGAACATTTAGAAATGTCAGGAAGACTGTTTCATGAGCACCGAATAAATATATTTCGTAAAAAGTAAATTATCAACCTATATACTGTCCCACTGCAGGGCAAAGGCCTCCATCATAGAAATCAAGTCATCGCTACTATGACGGGAT
>CM026302.1:6169286-6227588 GCA_014851415.1 Cnaphalocrocis medinalis
AAGGGCCATGTTACGTAAAAAGATTGCAAATGAGCACGTTAAATATGAAAACTATACTCTGATTCATAATCATGTAAAGTAAACTGACAGATGTCAATGTGTCATCCCCATACATTATCACTCAATTTGACTCATGCAAAATGTCAAAATGCATAGAAACTTGTCATTTTCATCTGACAGTTTACTTTACATGATTATGAATCAGAGTATAGGCAGATGTGCGATTTTTCTGCAACCAAGAGGCTAACGTGTGTGAAAATTTTGTTACATGGCATACCTGCCTGTAGACTCAGGTCCAACTACACGGTGTTTGGTTATTTTTGATGTGAGATGTCAAAATGTCACTATAAACGACCAATGACGTTGGAGTTGGACCTCAGTCTACACGTACGCCATCTAACGGATTTTTCACACGCACGCCCATTAAGACTATAACTCTGTATACCTACTGTTAGCCTATCGAACTGGTATAAAATATTAATTATTTAGTCCAATATCTAAAAAAACATGCATAGATATTTCTTTTATCTTACGACATCACTACTAGAGAGCCTCAAATCATTATAAAAAGACACACGAATTTTATCTTAGAGCTTTGCCCCTTGATTATAAAACTGAAAGTATGACGTAACGTTTCGTCAGTCATGGTTAAAAAATTAAGCTGTCACTTAAAAGTTACAAAACAAAGCGATAGTGTCAGCTTTAAATCAAGACTAAGTTAAAACCACGTTTTATAATGAAGGTGAGAAAGGTCTGAACTAGTCTAGTATGTTTTTTTTTATCTTGGACCTTTGAAGATCTTTTCTATACTCTGATTCATAATCATGTAAAGTAAACTGACAGATGAAAATGACAAGTTTCTATGCAATTTGACATTTTGCATGTGTCAAATTGAGTGTTAATGTATGGGGATGACACATTGACTTCTGTCAGTTTACTTTACATAATTACTTTGAGTATACACTCGGATTCTGTGGGTAACTGTGAAACAAGCCGCATCGGCTGATGCAATCCAAAGATTTTAATTAGTATCTAGTGGTTTTTAGTGTACAAATTTGGTGTTACTTTGTGCAGTGAAGTGCCGCAGGGTGATATTAATATAAGAATCATTGAATTGTGTCGTTTTTAACACTGCTATTGTGTGTCGAGTGAGTTGTCACGTGAACAATTTGCTTTGACCTAATAGAGTCTTAAAACCTACGGCTTTGTTAAAAATAGTCTCCACAGAATCCTTAGGACATTAAAACGCTAAACACCGGCGTTTTATTGAGTGACTGTGACTTCGACTGACTTCGACTGTTGACTACACTTTATCAAACTACACTTGACATTGGCAAAATTAAATGTGTCATGAACACAATACAGTCCATATAAAAAAAAAAAAGAGTATACACTCAAAGCATAATGAATCAGATTATATAGTCTATTTCAATTATGATGTCCCTTTGGAAAGATGTCAAAAGTTCAGTACTAAGGAAGTACTCTTAGAAATCGATATTCAGCGGCATCGATTATCGATTTGTAACCAATTTTAATCAAGGTAACTTTCAACAACTAAGGTTTTTTAGAGATTGTCGAAAGAACACTTTTAGACTTTATTTGGCATTACAAACAAAACAATAAACGACACTCAACAACAAAACAACAAACTAACTTAAGAAAAACACGTACGTCTTATTGTATAGTCCGCGGCATCTAACAATAGCGATGACCGTTAGTTTGCGCACTTGTAGCACAGATGAATTTCTACTAAAATTGGTTTCTGCGCACTCAAGGTCATCGCTATTGTTTCATGCTGCAGACTTAGTCGTAGGCTTTTCTGCACTCTCCTCGTAGTGATTGAAGTGACACTTAAAATGGCAGATGATGATTAATGAACACGATTTTTTTAAATCAAAATAATAGAAAAATAATAGGCAAATATAGAATTTTGTATCTCTGGAACATGCCGAATACTTGAGGTGCGTCACTATGTTCAAAAGTCAATCACAAACCATAGTACGTAACCGCAATCGCGCAAAAATAACTATTGTTTTATTTTGAAGTTTACATTATTTTGAGCATTATATTCAAAAACAATATGTTAATTTTGCTTGTGAATCAATTGTAGGATGTTTTTGGATTATTGTATAATTTTCAAATGACGATTAACAACCAAATACAAAAAGGGACTTCATAATTGAATGTATTGAAACAGACTATAATTGTAGGGTATTTTTGTATAATTGTATATTTTCCTAATGACAATTTACTACCAAGTACAAAAAGATATAATATTTGATTTAATCTATAGATCTCGCGCGTTACGTACACGTAACATGCAGAGTTACGTTCTTCGAAATGTCCAGAGGGACATCATAATTGAAACAGACTATAGTAAATGTTTTATTATCTTGGACATTTAAAGATCTTTTACGGTCTATGTTTTTTTTTATCTTAGACTTTTGAAAACCTTTTCTGGTCTATGTTTTTTTTATCTTGGACATTTAAAGATCTTTTCTGGTCTATGTTTTTTTATCTTGGTCTTCTGAATATCTTTTCTGGTCCACGTAACTAGTTATCAGGGTTGCTCTCGGTGTCGTTGAACCCTCCTCTGAAAGGGTAGGAGTTTCTGCTGCAGACCGTACCCGCTATTATATCGTATACGTTGGCTCTGTAAGTGAAATAAAATATTGTGGTATAGTTTTAGCTTACTACTTAATTAGTCTACCCATCATAATAGGTAGTAGCGAAGACTTGATTTCTATAATAGATAAATATACTTTATTGCACAATATTCACCTCTAAAGATTTAGACACTAATAATTTAATGTAAAATTTCGAAGTCTTATGACCGGCCAAAAATTCGAGTTTCTTTCGGGCGAGATGTCGCTTAACCCGTCATGACTTTCGTGACTCGTTATAGTTCTCAAAGGGTTAACGCTTAATAGGATATAAATCAACGAAACAATGCTTTTCGTTTTCGCTTATGTGTTGATACATAAAATAGATAGATATTCTTTATTGCACAGTGTTTACGCTAGTACAGATAAGCACGCTAGAAAATTGTTGATTTTAGTTCCTCCACTCGCCGCTAGATGGAGGGGAGGTATGCTAAGTTACATCGCGCAAGCGTTTTGGTTTTTCGTTTATACATAACATTTCGTTTATACAGCGATAAAGAGTTCAATAAGGCGGACTTATCGCTTGTAGCGGTAGAGGAGAGAAAACAGCGTGTTAGCAATGGGGTAAGGCTTAATCAGGGGGCAACTATTTTTCCCATTGCCTTTAGGGGTTAAAACAAAAAAGCCCCAGCTTTGGACAAAACTGGGAAAACCAAGCTAAGATGCTGAGTTTGTTTACCTGTAGACGTAGAAGTTATAATCGCCCGTGTTGAGCCGGGCGTAGCCGAAGCGAGGCAGTGTGTTCGCCATCACCCACACCTCGTCACCTGTCACGTGAAGGTCTGGAAAAAAAATAGAAATTAAAATAATAAATACTCACAACAACTCATACATTGACCTGTCTCTATGCTAAGTAGCTTAAGGGGCTATACGAAAGAAACTAGCGCTGCCAAGCTATTTACACTGATTGTGGCGAAAATACGATATTTTTTAAGAAAGCAAAACATTACAGACTTAGATAAAAGTAAATTGAATTTTTCTAGATGCAATAAAATATAAAAAATACGCGACAAGTAACAATAAAGTCAATTATTGCTAATAGTGGCCGTTTTCAGCAATAATTCCTCTGTTGTCTGATGTCTGTAACATAAGTGCTTAATAAGCTACTTAGTACGGAGTCAGGTTAGTGTATGAGATGTCGTGTGAAAGAGTAATGTCGATGCTTTCTCTCTTACCAGAAGGATAGCTCATCCTCCTCGTGTCTCTAGCCAGCACACCGATGTTGGTAGACCTGAGAACTTCCCCCGTGTTCCAGCAGGACACGGCGTCTCTCCCTATCTCGGCGTAGAACATCACATTGCTGGCTGGATGATAGTCGTGCATGGTTGACTGAGTCATCTCCCCTCGGTCGCCGACCACCTGAAAAATAATAGAATAGAAAACGTTTATTTGGCACCAAAAATGCAGATATAGAGATGACGAAGAAAACAACGATTAGCATGTTAAGGATAACAGTGTGACTAATCCTAAGTACTCAACGGATTTAAATGAAATTTGGTATACAGATGATCTAGAATTCTAGACCCTGAGAAAGAACATAGGCTACTTTTTATTGCCAAAAGGGGGTTGTAAGGGGTTAAAAGGGGGGTAAAAAGATACTTTTCCACGCGGACGAAGTCGCGGGCGGCCGCTAGTGTTATTATATCTATACCATTTACAAAGAGATAATTTCTGTAGACAACGACAAGACTTATAGGTAAACTGAAAACACGAAACGCTTGCGCGATGTAATTTAGCACAGCGCCATCTATTGGTTCATTTCTGAATTACGGTCCCGAAGCGAAGTGAGGGCGGGCCACTAGTGTATGATAAAGCCAATTTAATTAAGGCAGCACTATTACACGTAAACTTAACTAAATGTAACATGTGCAATTACTTAAATAAATAAACTTAGTTATACGATCATACAAGTAAAGTGTATGCTTTCTTTCTTTCTTTTATGTGATTGGTAGCAGACGAGCAGGCGGATCACCTGATGGTAAGCAATTGCCGCCGCTTTGTTGGTTGTCCTTAAATAAATAGATAAATGGTTCAAGAAAGTCTTGACAACCGATTTTTTGAAGAATTATGTAATGTAATTCCCATGTTTTATAACCAATGGTGTTACCAATAAAAGTGTCAGTTTTAAATCAAAAAAAACTTATGACCACGTTTTGCATTAAAGAAGAGAAATATTTGAAGACCTTATCTGGTCTGTTTTTAAACTTTCGCGTTGCATTATACAAATACTTAACATAAACGAGACTAAACGCGACGAAATTAAATAAGTACATTTTAGCACTTACTGCTTGAAGTTTCGGCTGCGTTACAACAGCCGTGGTCACAAGCGAACTGGAGGCGCACGGCGTCGTCTGCTACGCCCGGCTTGTGCATCTTCGGATACCCTCTCATTTTCGATATTTGCACTGCCACTAAATACCTAAACTGTCAGTGAAGTCACTCCGACACACTACACTAACAGTATCCGGGTTGGTTGTGATTTGTATTGGAAAATTGCGCGGTTTACATTTATTTATCACTGGATTCCACGCCGATGATAATTTGAACCCGTCCTCCCGATGGAGTAGGTAAGTGCTAGAATGTACTTATTTAATTTTGTCGCGTTTAGTCCCGTTTATGTAAAGGACGTTCCTGGAGAAAAACGAGATGCTCCCGGAAAGGCAGTTTGGATTCAGACGTGGGAAATCGACAGAGGATGCGGTCACTTTGGTGGATGGCATAATATCCCAAGCTTTAGATGAAAATAAGCACTGCCTGGGTATTTTTATAGACCTCGCTAAGGCGTTCGATACCGTGTCTATACCAATACTCCTTAAGAAGTTATACTGTCTAGGGTTCAGAGGTTTGAGTCAGAGCTGGTTCAAAAGCTATCTCACAGGCCGTAGTCAGTGCACTCCTGTTAATGAGATTGTCAGTGAAAAGCTACCTGTGGAATTTGGGGTACCTCAGGGCAGTATCCTCGGACCCACGTTATTTATTGTTTACATGAGTGATCTTCTACATCGCTCGGCAAATGGGGCAGAGATAATATGCTACGCTGACGACACAGCATTACTGTTTCGGGGCAAGACATGGGACGAAACTTTCAAGAAGGCACAGAGTGGTATGGCTTCGGTTATGGACTGGCTGCAAATAAATCTACTAACCTTAAATGTTGAAAAAACAAAGTACTTGGCATTTCATAAAACAAGAGCCACGCAGCTTCTGACATCGAAGGTTTTGAAGCTGCATAAGTGTGCCCAAGGAGAACAAAGCACATTTTGTGATTGCCCTCAAATCGAACGTACTGACAAAATAAAATATCTCGGAATCATAGTGGACGAAAACCTGTCATACAGGCACCATATAGCAGCCTTATCAGCGCGAGTACGGAAGACCGCCTATGTCATGAAGGCGTTGAGATTATCTGCCAAGAAAGACACTCTAATCATGGTATACAAAGCTCTCTGTCAATCACTGTTGCTCTACTGCCACAAAGTTTGGGGTGGTGCACCGAAGACAACATTAATCGAACTCGAAAGAGCTCAAAGGATGGTGCTTAAAGTGATGCTGGGTAAACCATTCCGGTTCAGTACCAATCTTCTTTATAAAGAATGCAATGTACTGAGAGTTCGTCAGCTTTTCATTGCTAGAGCAGTAATCGCCATCCATAAATCTTTTCTGGAGGCACCTGACTATGAGAGTCAAAGGAAAATGCGGGTGCATAAGGTAAAAGTCCCTCCAACCCATTCAACTTTTGCAAAAAGACACCCATATTTCCTTTTGCCGCGCATTTACAATGCGATCTGCCGCAAAGTTGACCTCAGTAATGCCTCAATTACGGAAGCGAAAAGAACTGTTGAATCCTGGTTACTCAAGCAAGACTACGACCAGACAGAAAATTTATTTGATTTCCAAAGGTTGTAGGTAAACCCTTTTCACATCACACAATTCGCCCTGAATCCTGAGAAAAACACAATTACACACACATAGTCACGCAAAGACACATAGACGCATACAATATACAAAAAAATACAAACAATGGACACGCCGCTCAATTACACACACATACACTCATAGATACATACAATACACACGGACATACACACAAAAGACACAAAATCAGGCATAGCTTCACCTAACAGACCCACCCTCTCTGCTCCAAATAAAACACACCTGGAACATTTCTGTAATACCGTTACCTTTGTTTTCAAATTAACTAAACTTATTATTTCTTTAAAAAAAAAAAAAATATTTAGTAAATAATATTTAGGTCTGACCCGGTAAGAAATGTAAGCAAAAGTAATTGTCACCGGAGTTCTGCGACACAAGCAGTTTGCCTTAGTGCAGAAGTCGTTGTATAACAAGACAATTGTACCATTGTCTGGCAATAAATATTAGTTTATTTATTTTTATTTTATTTTTATTTTATTTTATTTTATTTTATTTTATTTTATTTTATTTTATTTTATTTTTATTTATTTTTATTTTTATTTTATTTTTATTTTATTTTTATTTTATTTTTATTTTATTTTATGTTTTCATATTGGACATTTGAAGATCTTATCTTGGACGTCTTAAGATATTTTCTGGTCTATGTTTATTTCTCTTGGACGTTTGAATATTATCTATTCTGATCTTGAAAGGGAGTTAGGCAGACTTACAGAGTACTGTGCGAAATAGTTCCTGTCTCCAATAGCGGTGCGGTTCTTGAGTACGCAGGTGGAGACGGCGAACTCGTGGGTTCCAATCAGCGGGTGGAAGTAGGCCGTCTTGCAGTCGCCGGAGCCCGGGGCTAGGACCACGCTGAACACGCCGTCACTCCATTGGAAGGTTTGGTCTGGAAGATTTAACATCAGTCATCATACATTTAAACTAGTGGCCCGCCCTCACTTTCTGTAGTAGTTTCAAACTGTACCCAATAGATGGCGCTGGGTGTCAATTACATCGTGCTGTGTTTTCGGGTTTGCTACCTATAAGGTGCTGTGGCGACACCTACCATCGCCCGAAGAAAGAGAGTTCGCCACTACAGTACCATCCAACCAACAGCAGATGGCGTTAATTTGACTGTTCCATACAATTCCCCTTCATTCCTACATCGCGAAAGCAAAGTTCGCATGTCTACTTGGAATATATACGACAAACCAAGATGGTACATTGGACCTTGATCCCCGAGCCAATACCACCCGGCTCGGCGGAAGATCTTCCCTTTTCATGGGGAACATTTCACACCCCATAGTCACCCATAGTGCTATAAGCCCTTGATGTTTTTCACAGATTTCACCTCTTTATAAATGTAGAGATTGATAAATGGAGACTACAATATCACATAGCGACATTTTCGCCTTATTTTAAAAACACGAGCTAACCTAACTTGGATTCTTTAGTAAAAAATAACAAACAGTTGCATCCTTCGCACCAACTAAATAGGTAGTGTCTAAATTCCAAAATATTATGTGTACAGTCGAGTTCAAAAATATGTATACACTTTAGGACCTTTTCACAATACATATTTATAAGAAAGTGGAAGTCGTTTTCTTATACCTACATATGTACTGTGACAAGGTCCTAAAGTATATACATATTTTTGAACTTGACTGCACCTAGTATTATTACATTTCTACTTTTAATAAATGTGTATTATTAAACCTTAATGGAACCAGCGTGAGTTTGAAAGGGCTTAGTGGGTCACGAAGGGTCAGTGTGCAAATTACCGGGCCATGGCATAACAAAGTTTGGGAAACACTGCTCTAGTGGTTTAAGTACGAGGCCATGATCTCGGGGTTCGATACATGGGTCGAGCAAAAGTATGTTTCGAATTTTTCGAACATAGCTCGGGTTTGTGATCACCGCCGAACAGACAAGCGTTGTGATTAAGCCTAATCCCATCATAGTAGCGATGACTTGATTGCTATAGAGCCCTTTGCCCTGCACTGGGACAGTAGGTACTGTACTGCCTCAGCAGTAGTAAAAGGTGGAGGTATTCGTTTGTAAGTTTTTATTATTTCTCTGAAAATAATGAATTAGAACTTTTTCTAGCTACAACACTCTGGGAGGATACCTACTCCCTCTTTAATAACGTGAGGTCTGGGCCCTCCTTGATCTTTGAACTATCGTGGTTTTAAATAGAATGCGCTCCCGAGAGCGTGTTTGTTTATTTTTCAATGCATGACAGATTCAGGTAGAAATTGACCTTCCGAATCAGCAGTAGATTATAAAATTTGACATTCATAAATGTTCTGTAAAGGACTTAAATTGAATAAAGAGATTTTGATTTGATTTGATTTTATTTGATTCCCATTATAAACTTAGCCATAAACGGCGGCCAGTACTAAAGGAGTTTACCATCGTTACAGTACACTTCGAGCACTAACCAGCAATATGAAGGTTCCCAGCCACAGGATTGAAGGCGTAGTAGTTGTGCGTGTGTCGCCAGCTGTCGTTCTCTCTCAGCGAGTAGACCACGAGTCCGAAGGTTGTCAGGTCGGGGATGTAGGCGTAAGCATCCTCGCACGCGCCGCCTGTGATGTCCACGGTGATGCTGGCCAGACCTGGAAAAGATTGTTTTTTTTTATGGTATAAATGGCAAATGAGCCGACGGATCACCTGATGGTTTTTTGTGTTATGTGACCTATGTCAATTCATTGTTTAAAACAATTTTACTCATTTGACTATTGTAATTAAGAGTAAGTAGGTCTGCAATCTTCTATATAAATAAAAATGAATCGCCGTTCGTTAGTCTGGCTAAAACTCGAGAACGGCTGGGCCGATTGAGCTGATTTTAGTTTTAAAATGTTTGTCGTAGTCCAGGGAAGGTCTAAAAGGTGAGAAATTAAACAAAAAGTAGGTGGAACGAAGTTCGCCGGGAGCCACTAGTAATCTAATAAAATTCTTATTCGAATTATATTATTACTATTGAATGAAATGTGAACATCTTTATTAGACGACCCGGTTGGTTCAGTGGTAGTGAATGCTGCGTCTGGGTCAAAGGTTGCGGGTTCGATTCCCGCACAGTCCAAACATTTGTGTGCATGAACATGTCTGTTTGTATTGGTCTGGGTGTTTTCTATGTATTATAAGTATGTATTTACAAAAGAAAAGTATTATATGTATATTTGTAATCCCACTGTTGGTTCTGATATCTGTAACACAGGTGCTTGAGCTACCTATCTCAGAGTCAGATCAATGTATGCGATGTAGTGAAATATTATATCCAAACTAATATTATAAATGCGAAAGTAACTCTGTCTGTCTGTCTGTCTGTCTGTCTGTCTGTCTGTCTGTTACTCTTTCACGCCAAAACTACTGAACGGATTTAAATGAAATTTGGTATACAGATGGTCTAGACCCTGAGAAAGGACATAGGCTACTTTTTATTGCGAAAAAGGGGTTGTAAAGGGTTAAAAGTGGGGTAAAAAGTTACTTTTCCACGCGGACGAAGTCGCGGGCGGCCGCTAGTTATATACATATTATTATTAATATTATATTTATCTTAATCTTTACCCAAGCGCAGATCCACCGTTGTGGGCTCTGTGGGCATGCCCATAACCTTAATTTTAGTTGAGACGTCATACTTTCTTCTATCAACATTTGAACAGCAGTTTCCAGTCTAAGAGAAAGAGAGGGGGGTTGGCAGGGGAGGCTGTCCCCACAACCATGGGCGAAGCTAGGGGTGACGAGCCGCTAGCACAGGAAGGTTCCACTATGTTTTCTTACATCGCTGAATTCTTACATCAAACCACACGCAAGCGGCTGTCATTCCATCCTCATCATCTTGATGGTTGGCGATCTAGCACTGTGCGTTTTTCGAGGAATTTTCTCCCGCGAACCTCAGTCTTGTGGAATAGTTTAGCTGCGGCAGTATTTCCTGACGGCTATGACTTAGGGACCATCAAGAAACGAGCGTACTCCTTCTTAAAAAGCCGGTAACGCATCAACGACCTCTCTGATGTCGCAGATGTTCATGGGCAGCGGTGATTACTTACCAGCAGGTACCTTGCTCGTTTGCCGCCTCTAGTAGGTATAAACAAAAATATTTCTAGTCAGAAAATTCCTAGTTGCCCATAACCGTTTTTGAGGTCTGGATCCGCCCTTGTCTTGGCTTAGGGGGCAACTCGGGCAAAAAATCTCGGGCAGGAATTTCAAGGTTTTTTAGCTGGTCACTGTTCTAACCTAACCTAACCAATATTTTTTGTTTCACAGAGTTTAGCATGTAACATCATCACAAATATTTTGGTGGGGCTAAGTCTAAACACTGACCAGCTAAAAAATCTTGAAATTCCTGCCTGAGTTTTTTTGCCCTTGTCTTTACCTGTGGGTGTGTTCTCAGCGGGCAGGTCTGAAGGCTTCAGCTCGTATCGCCGGATGATGGCGTTAGTGCTGAGGTCGAATATCACGATGGCTGGCGTGTGCAGCTGTCTCTGGCCATCTGGAAATAAGATAGAATAGAAATATTTATTATTGTTACTTACTTGTCGCGTGTTTTATTTATTGTATTGCATCTTGAAAAAATCAATTTACTTTTATCTAAGTCTGTAATGTTTTATTTTCTTCAAAAATATCGTATTTTCGCCACAATCAGTGTAAATAGGTTGGCGGCGCTAGTTTCATTCGCATAGCCCCTTAACCAATATTTGTACTGACATTAAGTAATTAACAAAACTCCTCACTTGTGACTCTATACAAATACAAATACAAAATCATTTATTCATAATAAATAGGGTAGGTACATAAAGATGTAGATGTTGTGTTGGTACATATGTTCTTAGACCTATTTAGCCTTTTTGAAAGACATGAAATTTCTTACAATTTCGAGGTAAGAATCTAAATTAAATGTTAACTAAATATCTAAGCCTACTAGAGATTAAAGTCTGCAAACTTTTCTCTTGGGTATAAGTAAGTTTAAACTTATCTAATTGCTTATTCTACGTCGAGTAGGTACATATTTTAAAAATAACTCGTTGAATTAAACTTAAAATTTAAAAACTCATCAACCGAATAAAACATATTGTTTAATAGCAAGCAACGTAAACTTTTTTTAAATTTGGACAGTGGGAGAATTTTAATGTGGTCTGGAATTTTGTTAAAGATTTTGATACACATGTTATAACTGTTTTTTAAGAATTTACTGGTGTTAGGGGCTACATTTATAGCTAAATTGTTTGAGTACCTAGTGCTTCTTAGTGTTTGATCTTTGACCAGAAGGAAAAGGTGTTTGTTTTGTACGACAAAAGTACTTACCTCCAGTATGTACAAACAAGGAAGAGTTAGATATTTAAAAAATTAAAATATGGCTTGCATGATGTATCTGATCGAATATGGACCGAATGCATCTTTTTTGAGCAATAAAAACAGATTGGTTATCTGTTCCGTTAGCCCAAATCAGTAACCCATACCTCAGTACTGACTCTACATATGCAAAGTAGGCTGTTACTGCTGTGTTTACACTAGCTACTTTTGTTAATTTATGCAGTGCATATGAGAATCTATTTATTTTAGTTTACTTTTTCCGTCTACTGGTGTTGCAGGGGTCGTAGTTCGTCTGCTAACTATCACATAAAAAAATAACCCTCAACAGCAAAAGTAGTGAGCATCATAATCAAAAACTCTATACTCACCATTTAGCGGAGTTCGCGTCAAAACTGTATGGTGTCAAATTCATTTTGATCATCTAGTTTTGCTGTTGACTGTACAGTCCACTCCAAGAATCAAATCAATCAAATCCCTAGATTAACTCAGTGAAATGACATAAAACATGTTAGGGTATGGTTAGGTGTTTAGGGTAGAGGTTAGGTTAGGGTTATTTTTTTTATGACCACTCAGAAATCCTTAATTTTTTTAAGGGATTTGATCAAATCCCTGGTTTTATCATTTCCCTGCGACATATACGCTTTAGGACCGCACTTTCCTATGTGTATTGTGACAAGGTCCTACTAAAGTGTAAAATATTTTTTGAGTCCACCAAATGACATAAAGCAGGGTTTCTTAAACTAGAAGTTGGTAGTTTATTTAGGCACTAATAACAAAAGTAAATTAGTGAGAAGGATGCTCTTGTTTGGCCTCAATGAGTACGTTAAATTGTGGACTTGTGAGCTGCTGCGGACCCCTGACACTCAAGCTACGGACCCCTAAGGGGTCCGTGGACCCCACTTTAAGAAACCCTGACATAAAGACTTACTAGGCAACTCCATACGTCCGGTATCCACCATCCACAGTCGTCCGCACTGGTCGGCCCGGGTCCGGTACACCGAGGTCAGTCGCTTCGACTCCTGCAGGTTGGGGTAGGGCTTGAGAGGAGGGGAGCGGTTGGTCAGCTCTTTGTCCAGTTCTATGTAGTTTAGGGTCGCTGGGATTCCTGTAATGGGATTCGATTTTTTATGGTATAGCAAGGCACGCAATGGCGCACCTGATGGCGACGCCGCGGCTATACTAGCGCCGCCAAGTGATTTAATACTCAATATTTTTATTGTAAATTTTTAATGTACAAAAGATGTTAAAAAAAAAGTAAGAACAATATTATGGACCCTGTCGGGTACGCAACTTAGGGGTAGGAGAGAGAAAACGCTTTTAAATAATGTAGGCAGTTTTATCTAATAGTTAGTATACAAGTATTAATTTAAATTACAAAATATACTTACATACTTACTCAGAAGTTTAAATTAATTTTATTATTTTGTAAAGCCTATATACGTGTGATAAATAAAATATTCGTTAATAGTATAATATTACTATACATTATTATTATACATTTGTCAATTAAGTATTTCGTTAACTCTCGTATAAAAATTTTGTCGCTATTTTCGTTCTGTAGTTTATCAGGTAATTTATTGTAGGTATATTTTAAAATTAATTGTGAGGATTATTTTAAAAAAAATCTTTCATAGCTGGAATTTACCTACATAGATAAAGGAATTGGACATAAAGAATTGCATTACCTACCAAATTTTTGAGATGCGTGACAATTTTTTTTACACGCGCCAAATAACAATAATTTACGAAAAGTGGCCACTTTTAGCATAAGTGTGTCCCAAAATATGTATTAAGGGGCTATACGAATGAAACTAGCGCTGCCAACCTATTTACACTGATTGTGGCGAAAATACCATATATTTTAAGAAAGCAAAACATTACAGACTTAGATAAAAGTAAATTGAATTTTTCAAGATGCAATACAATATATAAAACACGCGACAAGTAACAATAATGTCAATTATTGCTAAAAACGGCCACTTTTGAAAAATCCAATTTACTTGGATCTAAGTCTGTAATGTTTTATTTTCTTCAAAAATATCATATTTTCGCAATAAGGCTGCCTGTCCATTTAAGCGGAGCGATGCGGCGGAGCGGAGAAACGGACAAATATTAGCCAATAGTATTTATTTATTTTAGCCAGTAGAATTTTTGTGTAATACTATTGGCTAATATTTGTCCGTTTCTCCGCTCCGCCGCATCGCTCCGCTTAAATGGACAGGCAGCCTTATCAGTGTAAATAGGTTGGCAACGCTAGTTTCATTGTTCTTAAAATCAATTACCATATCGTCTTCTAGGGAGGGCAATGAACAGCCGGTCGCCAACTCTCTCAGCTCCCATGGGCACGTTGTTGTACTGGATGAAGAATCGGCCTTCATCACCTGGAAAATATGACATTGATGAAGTACCAGGTGGTTGAAAATTCTTGTTTCTTCTGTCCTACAGCACAGAATACTTAATAGTACAAGGTACAGAAGACCCACTTCTAAAAACCGTTTATGGAAATAAAGACTCAGACTACTATAATCTAACGTTGAAATTCCGACCGCTCAGCGTTCAATGCCTACCATTATTCATACCTAGAAGTGCGTTCTCTTTCTATCGCAAGCAACTGTCGCGCGTGCGTCGCCGCTCGCTCGTGATTTTCTACTAATTTTCCCCTCCGGAGGTGACGCCGCATGTACTTGCAAATTCGTAGGTACACGCGGAGTGGGACAGGCCTGCCTACAGTAAGGGTTCATTCAAACGAAGCGTGTAGAATACGTTGCTTCGAGAAGTTGTTCAAATTAATACCCGCTGCCAAATTTCACCACCGCACAACTCGCTCCGAATTAGAATTCCATCCATACCATCTGGATGGATGGCGGTCCACTACCGTGCGCTTTAGGTACTCGACACTTTCTGCCGGGCACCTCCTCATTGTGGAATCAACTTCCCGCAGGGATATTTCTTAGGTAACCGGTAAGACATTCAAATCAATAAGGAACGAATCTACAACTTTCTAAAAGGCCGTCAATGCATCCGCACTCTTTCTGCCCCTTGGGCTGCGGTGATCACTTATCATCAGGTAACGCTTTGGCATGCTTTCATGCTGGCCTGGCTCGACCGGAGCGATACCACGGCCTCACAGAAGGCCGGCGTGGAGCAACGCCTGCGCTGTGTTTTTGTCGAGTGAGCCAGAGTACCGAAGGCCCAATCGAGGGGAAATGTGATTAAAAGGTTGCCCATACTTGTGACTCCACTGGTGTTGTAGGTGTCTACGGGCGGCAATCACTTACCATCAGGTGATACGTCTGTTCGTCTGCCACCCTCGCATAAAAAATACCTTTAGAAACTTACTAGTACCAGAACTTGTTGTTGGTCTGCTTGACTGTGTAGACGAGGCTGAAAACAAAAAAAAAGTAACTTAGTAAGCAGTGGCGTAGCGTGCCTTGACGGGGCCCCGTTTAAAAAAAAATGTATGGAGGCCTTATATGGGAAAAAAAATATTGTAAAAAGAAATATTTTTTATCATTACATATGAACCATTTAATTGAAAAAAAGTTATTGCTTTAAATATAGAATTTAGTCATTCGTAAAATAAAATAATTAGTTTTTTTTTCTTTTTTTTTCCTTACACACTTAGGGGGCTCCCGTTGACCGGGGCCCCGTATAATTGATACGGCATATACGGCGGTAGCTACGCCCCTGTTAGTAAGCAAATGGAGGTGGCTCAGCTTGTGCTGCCACAGAAAGATACAATCTTGGCAGCGCTGATTTTCAACCAATAAAGATTAAACTAAGTATTGTTTTCTCTCCTCTATCTAAAGGTTGTCTGGAAGAAATCGCTACAAGCGATAAGACCGCCTTATTGTACTGTCCATAGCTGTTGTTTCACTCATGAATTCTATTTCTGTGCAATAAAGAATATCTATCTATCTATTGTAAAAGGGAACAAATTTTTTGAGCTGCTATTTTCAGTATTCGAGACATTATTATGATCAGTTGGAAAACATATTGAGCAGTTATTTAAATATCGGTTTCAAAAAGGGATTGTATTAAAACTGTTCTAATGATAAGATAAGATAAGATAAGATAACTTTTATTGGCCATAAAAGAGCACAGTACATACAGCAGTATACAGCAAGGTAAGTGGACGAACTAACAAGACAACAATGAGAAAACTAAATAATCATTTGAAAATATTTTTAAACCATGGACTAGATTATGAAATCTTCAATAATTTGACATCAATATCTTTTATAAAAATTGTATAGATTATCGTTTTATTGGCCATCGGAAATCAACGCTTTTGACTTAAGTGTGGCTCTTACTGATGAACGCTCTTAATTATTGCGACAGAAAAACATGGACAGTAATAAAAAATCCACTCACTCCGGTTGACTCGACCTATCCATGTCGGAAAAAATTTAGTTTACCTTAGTTTACGGTTAAAAATACTCACCACTTTGTCTCGATGGCCTGGAAGATCCTTGCTCTGGTTTAGTTGAAAAGAAAATGAAAGTTAGCTCAGAAACAGAAAGTTAAAATATAAAAAGAACAGTGAAAAAGGAAAGCAAGTCAATAAAGAAAGAAGAAAGAAGAAAAAGCAAAGAGGTCAGCATAGCAATTTTGCCTCAAGGAACAAAAAAAATTGCGTCTTTTATTTATTACTTTTAAAAAGGTATTTTTGGCATACTTATAACAATTTGTTACATTATTAACAGTAAATAGTGGACTTTCTATTTTGATTATAGGGTTTTTTGCATATTATTACAGACGTGCACTAGTTTTAGTAAACGTTTTGTAAAAAAGAGTATTTTAGCGTACTTTATTAGTGTGATAGAATATACCTCTAGAGTACGCCTTCAGACAGGCAGACACACGTTATGCTCTATACAAGGTCTCCCGCAGAATACATGACACGGGAGAGACAGAATACTGAGCGGGCGCCTAGGTATTTGCCATAATGTCTTTTTTTTTTTTTTTCTCTTTTTTCCTAAGTGTCATTAAGTTTGCTGTTATTTTGTTTTATTTTAATTGTTGTTTCTTTGTATGTGCCAAACAAAGGTTTTATTCATTCATTCATGATACAGACGACAATACTCTATTTTACCCCGGGTGGAGGTAACCTGATGTATGGTTGTCAGTAAACTTTTAATCATTTTACTTACTGCCTCCCCAGTCCCAGACGCCATCATCAGCGTCTCTCTTGCCACGACCAGGCGACGGCTCGTCATCTCTGTCTTGGGTCACTGGGGAAAAAACAAATGTCATTTAGGTTCTGCTAGTTATATAAAAGAAATATAAATAATTATTACTAGCTTTTGCCCGCGGCATTGTTCGCGCCTCCCACTTCCCTAAAATGGGGGGTTAGAAAGGGGCAAAAGTAGCCTATGTTACTCTCCCTTCAACTATATCCCTAAAAAAATCACGTCAATTCGTCGCTTTACTCTCCATCCCTTTAACTATCTGCACTTAAAAAGTCACGTCAATTCGACCCTCCGTTTTGCCGTGAAAGAAAGACAGACAGACAGACACACACATTTTCCCATTTATAATAATTATTAGTAAGTGTATAGATGGACTAGTGACCCGCCCTCACTTCGTTACGGAGCAGTAGTTCCACTATCTGCCAACAGATGGCGCTGGGCGTTGATTGGATCGCGCAAGTGTTTCGTGTTTTCTGTTTACCTATTAAGCTGTGGCGTGGAATATGAGATTATAACCTCTTTCTTTATAAATGGTATAGATATAGAAGATAGATAGATTTTGGACATGACGGCACGATGTAGGTAAACATCTGTTACATTCACTGGCATTTTAAGGCAACCCGTCGATGATACTAGCGCCGCCAATTGATTTATATTGATTGTGAGGATTATGAGATATAATTTTAAAAATGACGACCCGTATAACGCAATGGACGACCTGTTTAGCGCAATGGTTTGAGCGCCGGTTGAGACGTCAGGGTTGCGGGTTCGATTCCCGCACCAACACAAATGTTTGTTGATGTAACAGATATTTGTGTTGGGTCTGGGTGTTTGTAGTTCCTTCGTTGTTTCTGGTTTCCATAGCACAAGGGAAAACCTTAGTTTGGGACCAGGACAATGTATGTGATGTTGTCTCAATTTATTTATTTATTTAAATCCAGCTATGAAAACATAAAGGAATGCACCTTCACGGGTCGAACACCCGTGACTGAATGCACTGTACCTATCTATGTATGAATACCACCATGTAAACACATAGGTTTAGGCTTTATAAAAAGTTAACTTCAATTTTGTAACAAAATAAGTCGTGAGTACTAGCAGGAAAACTCTAAGATGCATGAGATCATCGTAAGAAACCAAGGTTCACTGGCGAGTATACTTATATGCACATATATAATAGTAACAGGTTTAAAAACTAACTATGAATTATACCCTTCGATCGTTTAATCTCTAGACACACGATTCTATAGGTACGTATATGTGTCCAGGGTGGAGATTGAACCCACGGCCTCTGGCGTATGAGGCAGGGTCACTACCAAATGCGCCATCCAGTCAATCATAACAGGTACTTGTTTAAAGATTAAGAAACTGCAATAGGTATTTATGTCTACCATCCAACATCATTTTTAGGGTTCCGTAGTCAACTAGGAACCCTTATAGTGTCGTCATGTCTGTCCGTCTGTCTGTCCTCGTTCTCCGCCGATTCTGCACCGATTGCCACGAAAATTGGTGGACAGATGTATATTGATAATACAAAAATTGGTTTGTAAAATTATTGAAAAATAATTATTTTTCAATAATTTTTTGATGAAACAGATATTTGTGTTGGGTCTGGGTGTTTGTGGTTCCTTCGTTGTTTCTGGTTTCCATAGTACAAGGGAAAACCTTAGTTTGGGATCAGAACAATGTATGTGATGTTGTCTCAATTTATTTATTTATTTATTTTCTTTAAAAAAATGGTCTGTATACCTCCAAGTAAGTATTTTCAACTAAAACTATAGCGGACTCTGTATCTTACATAGTTTTTTTAATATCTACAACTCGACCAACTTATGACGTGCGGTTGCCCTAACTAAATGGTAATGTATGGGAATAACTACCTACAAACTATGAAAATAAGTAGGTTTGGCGCATCTTATGGCTACGGAACCCTTTCATGTGCGTGTCCGACACGCTCTTGGCCGGTTTTAACAAATTGGTGACAAAAAGCTAAACAAATAGCGTCGGTTTAAGAAGAATTCGCTATTAGCTCACTCAAGGTCAAAAATAATAACTAGGTAGTAATAGCTACTGACAAAATGGAAAACGTAGGTATTTTTACCGCAAGATGATTTTAGTTTTTACGAGTCTGATTGTAAAGTATCAGCCTATATACTGTCCCACTGCAGGGCAAAGGCCTCCATCAAAGTTCTCCACACAGATCGGTCCTGTGCCACCCGCATCCAATGGACTCCCGCGACCTTCACCAGATCGTCGGTCCACCTGGTGGGAGGCCTGCCACGGCTGCGGCCTCCTGCGCGTGGCGTCCTCCACTCAAGGACCTTTCCACCCCAACGGCCGCCTGTTCTCCTCGCAATGTGCCCGCAATGTGCAATGTTCCGTGATCGTGTCAGAAATGATGAGATCCGCAGGAGATCTAAGGTCACGGACATAGCCTAAAGAATTGCGTGGCTGAAGTGGCAATGGGCAGTATATTTAATTGCATTCAAATTAATACATTATCTTAAATTTTTTTTAATGTATGACGATTTGTAATTGTAAGTGCTGTGTACAACAAGCCGTAGACTAGCGGTCGTCACATTTTACTGCTCAAGAGCCACACATAAATGTGAGCACTAAGGTCCGGGCCGCATTATATGTGAAGTACGGATGTGTAGTTTTGACGACCACGGCCTTCGAGCATTCAACCAATGTTCTAAGGTACAAGCCTATGCAAATTAAATAAATAAATAAATGAATGCGCCAGACAATCACACCAATCAACCTGGTCTCAAACTAGGGCAACCCCTGTACTATGAGTACCAGTTGACGATTTAACTGGGGGCGTCAACCCAGCACACCCAGACCCAAGACAACTTGGAAAATGCAGTTTCCTAAGTTGACTTGACCGGGAATCGAACCCGGGACCTTTCGCGCTTCGGGCGAACACTATAGCCACTGCGCCATCGAGGTCGTCAAATAAAAGTATTTTGACTTTGATTTTGAAACTAAAGATGAGTGAATGTATAGCTAACTCACCTAGCACCCCATCGATATCGAAGGTCAGCTGTCTCCAGGCGTAGACCTCAGTGAACTTGGCGACCTTCCTCTGCAGCTGGGGCCGCACTGCTGGCAGCGCCAGGGCCCACAGGAGGAAGACCAGCTTGGAGTACATCCTCCAATGCGTACTCTGTGGAAAATCCATACTAATAATCCTACTACTATTATAAAGGCGAAAGTTTGTATGGATGTATGGATGTTTGTTACTCTTTCACGTAAAAATTACTGAATGGATTTGAATGAAACCTTACCACAATATAGCTTATACATCAGAATAACACATAGGCTACAATTTATAAAAATATATTGTGTGGATTGTTCAAAATATGACGGTAAGTGTCAATAATCAACTCCACGCGTACGAAGTCGCGGGCGGCCGCTAGTTATGAAGAAAGAAGAAGAAAATCTAATAGACAGATAAGTAAGTATAAATTTATTCATAAATAAATTTATACTTACTTATCTGTCTATTAGATTTTCTTCTTCTTTTGTAATGCTTTACCCTCCTTTAGAAATAGAAATTGACGGCCACGACTGCGCAGTGGCTAAGGTGTTCGCCCGAAGCGCGAAAGGTCCCGGGTTCGATTCCCGGTTTCCCGGTCAAGTCAAATATAAGAGACTACATTTTCTAAATTTTCTTGGGTATGGGTGTTCTGTGGCCTTACCATGAGTTTGAAATACTTACTATACTCGCTATCGAAAACTATTGCTTTAATAAACGTCGCGTTAATTCCCGTTTTAATAATTTATAACTATTGCTTTGTCTCATTCATTGTTGAAAGAGACAGAGTAATTATAGTTTACGTTATGTCAGTTTTCGATGTCAACTCATGGTAGTGCTACTGGGTAGACGCCCTGTCTGGCGCTAAATGCGCCAGACAGGGCGTCACGCAGAACATTTCAAAAGTGCACAAGTGTGTGTGTAAACACAAGTGCACTCTCAATTCCCTTACCCTCATTCGATGGGACACCAGTGTGACTGACCGAATAGAGAGCGGGCTTAGGACCAAAGGCTTAACGTGCTTTCCGAGGCACGGGGTCAGGGGGGTACAATACCGCCAACTTCCAGACTCGAAAACACTAAGAATTTCTGAACAGAAAAACTCAGGTACAAATTTTAATATAGGCCCAACCGGGGATCGAATCCGGGACCCCAAGCGCAACGTGCGACCCACTACTGGGGAATCGATTAAAAATATAGGAAGTAGAAGAATATTAGGTAAGTATTATAATATTGGCGACTTATAAACCGGTTCTTATAATGAGGATAAATTATTAAATAAATCTATGTATAAACCTAGGTAATTTTTATTTACATACTTGCAGTAAACTTGATTTTAATCTGTTCTTGTCGTAAGTCATCTTATAGTATCTAGGTACAGACAACATACTATTATAATATACTCTGTCAATAAAGTTTTGACATTTATTCTTGAGGGTGAGTTTCGAAATTTATATAATACTAGCGGCCGCCTGCGACTTCGTTCGCGTGGAAAACTTTACACAAACCCCTTACAACCCCCTTTTTGCAATAAAAAGTAGCCTATGTTCTTTCTCAGGGTCTAGATCATCTGTATACCAAATTTCATTTAAATCCGTTCAGAAGTTTTGGCGTGAAAGAGTAACAGACAGACAGACAGAGTTACTTTCGCATTTATAATATTAGTATGGAAGTATGGATACTCTGTCAATAAAGTTTTGACATTTATTCTTGAGGGTAAGTTTCGAAATTTATATATAAGAAGGCAAACGAAGAAGCGGGTCACCTGATGGTAAGTGAACACCGCCGCCCATGAATATCTACACGAAGGAGCGCAATGCCTTGCCGGTCTTTTAGGAAGGTGTATGATAACTGTTTAAATATAAGTATTTATGAGTTCGTTGTCCTAAAAAGCCTACTTACATCAGAAATATTTACAAACATTTGTCATTTTAGTAGATACCGGTTCGAAATGTTGATGCTAGAGGTAGATAAGAATTTGCCCAAAAATTCGGAGACTCGTATCTATATTTTATGGAATTAAAAAAAAAACCATACACCGTTATCTAACATTGCGTTTAAAAAGCGTTGAACTATTTTGAACTGATCGTGAAGCGTTCTTCGTTCATTAAATTTTGTTAGATTTGGCAAACATTAGGATATATGAAGGTACAGTTCTCTATGCAAAATGACTTTTACCTAACAAATAATTTAGTAGTATTCCAGGGATTAATAACATAGGTTAGGGGAAAACTAAAAAATTTAAAGACTTTTTTGCTCGTCATGCTTTTTTTTTTATGAGATAGGGGGCAGACGAACAGACGGTTCACCTGATGGTAAGTGATTACCGCCGCCCATGGACACCCGCAACACCCAGAGGAGTCGCAAATGCGCTGCCGACCTTTTAAGAAGGAATACGCTCGCTTTTTGACCATATCTTTACCAATATTTTTTCGTTTAGTAGGCTTTAGTCACAAAAACATGGTTTAGGGGACAACTCGCCCGAAAAAAACTCGCCCGCGAATCTCAAGATTTTTTGGCTGGTCACTGTTCTAACCTAACCAATATTTTTTCGTCCAGTCGAGTTTAGTCAGAATAATCATCACAAAAATATTGGTTAGGTTAGGTTAGGAACAGTGACCGCCCTAAAAATCTTGAAATTTTCGGGCTAGTTTTCCTAAATGGGAATACTCTGAGAGTACCTTGAGAATAATTGAAACTGCCCAGTATTCGATTCCTGATCGATTTAACTGCAAAATTGTATGATTGAACCTTTAAAAGTGTTTAACGGTCAACTTACAGTCATAGATTATCCTTACTTACATATAAATTTATGTAATTCATATAATTATAAAATTTTATTATTTACTTACCTGCTTTAAAAACTGATCAAAACAACTGCACAAAATCACAAGAACCTTGCATTTAAATTTAAGTATAATACATTAAAACGGTGTTTGTCCGCCGACCGGCGCGCGCGCAACTTGTGGTATGAGGAATGCCGAGTATAGGCGGTAGTTTGCGCTGTGAACTATTGAACTAGGGAGGTAGGTGGACAGTTTAAGCGAAACTTAAACAAGCGATGTATTAATGCAGTCGTGAAAATAATTGATGGCGCCACTGCCGCTTATGTCACAGAGTATGGTAGCCATATTGGTTAAATAATGCTATGAAACTCCATACATAATAGTTCCGCAATAAATTTCATGACTTCCTTGATGCATCGACCGACAATCGATAGTGATTAGTCTTGCTGAACTAAGTAGCAGATATTTCGTCTATCTATTGACTTTGAATATCGGTAGCCTAATATTGATGGTATAGTCCGAGGCAAGAAAGTGTAGTTATGACCTTGAGTGCGCAGAAACCAATTTTCAAACCAAAGTCTTCTTTTTTACAAGTGCGCAAAATAACGGTCATCGCTATTCTTTCGTGCCGCCAGCTGTACCTCTACCTATTTTTTTTATTGAACACAATCAAGATGACCCCACTCCGCCTGATGGTAAGCGGCCGTGAGATCCAAATATGAGGTTGACAGGCACAAAAGAACAAAACAATGTTCAAGAGTCTGTCATCCTCACTTTGAAAGCCTGCTGAGATGCCGTTTCGATTGATTATTAGTTGATCGATGTCCTAGATCGATAATTTATCGGTCTGGCTCATTGTTACAGCATTTGTTTCGCGTAGCGTAGCCTCGAGTGTGTTTTAAAGTCATAATGAGAAAACTTAACAACATCGGTACAAGGAGGAAAAAGATAACAGATCGGACATAAGTGTAGCAATATATATCTTATCTTCTACCGGTCAAGGTCTATCTTACATATGGCTCGTTGACCCTTTGGCTGCTGTTGTCTCTTTCTTGATGAAAAGTTCTTGATGATTTCGGCATTTTTTCCATTCGGCCGCATTGGCAACCAAGTTTGACAACCAATTGACAACATTTCATCGAAAAATTGATATGAAAATTAAAATGCCATTTATGTTTTTGGGCTTCCCGGATGTGAATTACGCTTTTTTAGATATTAATTACTCTCAAAATTACGAGATAGAAAAAAAATTACTCTGTAGGTGTTTTAGATAATATTCCTTTTACCACTATTTTTTATTTTTAAATTAATTTCTGGACGTACAATATAGGGTGATCGAGATAGTGATTGCCCACTTAAGAAAATGATGCAAAGTTTTATTTCAATAAAATCCTTTATTTTAACAATTGGGTAGCAGTGTGCGAATTTTATATAACAATGGTAGTTTATCTTTGAGATAAGTTAGCAACAATTCAATTTTCTAAAGAATACTTGTAAATATAACGTTTTGCAAAAAAATCTTAAAATTTGTTCTAAAAATTCAGTGATTGCCCACCCCCTCTAAATACTAAATGGAATGTTTTTATACCATGATAACTGCTTTAAATGATACATCAAAGCTTTAACTAGCTCGTTGTTTAGCTTTCACATTCAAAAAATAAAATAAAAGTGACACAATCATTAAAACTACTAAGTGTATCCGATTCTCCTAAGGAATTCGAGTTTTTTGAAGAGACGAACACCTGCTGTGCAAAAACAGCCATTATAATATATATTTTTTTAAATGTTGACAAATTTCTTATTGAGAATTCTGCTAAAGAGTACTCTAGTGTTATTTAACGGATTTAATTTAAAACTACTCCTTTGAAAATAAGTTAAAATCTACGTTAACCTTAAACCTGGCAATCACTGTACCCTGGGCAATCACTGTCTCGGTTCCCCTACCCAAAAAAAAAACTCATTATTGACAAAATTGACAGATGACTAATAAACAAATAAGAAGTCAGTCAAATTAATACAATAAATTGATAATTTATTCGGCATAAAAGAAAGTAAACTAAAGTATTAAAAAATAATGAGATCAGTCAGACCAAGACCGCAACGGGACCCTGTGACATTGTGCTTCGTCCCTAAATGTAAAAATAGAGCTCTTACTTCGCCAGACAAACATTTCTTTCGTGTTCCTGATCGGAATAAAGCAAGTTGGTGCATTGCTGTTGGTAGAGCAAACGTAACAAAAGGAACACTATATGTGTGTGAGGATCACGTAACATATGATGTAGTTAATAAGTTGTGGTCTGAATAAATTTACAAACTCCAATAGTACAAAATTATTAAACACAATCAATAAAACAATATTTAAGTACAAGTTTAGTTTTATTTACTTAGCCATTTGTAAAAATTTCTTAAAAATAAATTGTTCGCATCCTCGTCGATTACAGCCAACACGATGTATGGCGCGTATACACTGCGTGCGTACGCACTTTGTGTTCCGGTAATACCCGGCACTTCACAGTGCAATAATAGCTCCTGCTCTTTTCAACTGTACAAACCCCACTGCAGATTCTACATAGGCGTCCCTGGACGACATGAGCATTTTCGCACCACGAATTTCAGCGACATTATAGTTCTCATCTTCACGAATGAGTTCTAATAACATTATTAAATCTACCTTGGGTAGATTACGGCTGTCTGCCATAACAAAACCTTCGTCTACTTTCATAATTATTCAGTAATATCCACGAAACAAGCAAATCAACCTATCTTCAACGAATCTCCAACAATCTCTTCGATTGAATTTGATTGACATTTGACAGGGACTGGACTTTTTTTAGGCCAGCAAAAGGCAAAGAAATATTACGGATAACACCTACAATGGTACCTACGTCGTTTAGAATGAGCAAGTTTTAAAATAATAATTTATCATATTAAACATTTAAATTAAAAAAAATTAAAAAACACGTATACAATATTTTTAACTCTAGTTTACAGTCCAATTATCAAAATGAAGAAAATTTACCTACTTAATGTTGTCAATTGCCGAATAAGAACTGACGTTCTTGCTACTCAACCAGTTGCCAATTTCCTTTTTGTTAATCAACCTATAAAAACGTCGTATTGAACTTTCATCACATTTATAGAAATAGAAATACTTACTAAGTACTTAGAATTACAATAGATCTTAACATAAATACAGAACTGTATGGTGTCACATACAGTTCTGACGTGAACTCTGCTCAATAGTGAGAATCATCATCATCATCATCATCATTTCAGCCAATAGACGTCCACTGCTGGACATAGGCCTCCCCCAAAGTTTTCCACACAGATCGGTCCTGTGCCACCCGCATCCAAAGGTTTCCTGCGACCTTCACCAGATCGTCGGTCCACCTGGTGGGAGGCCTGCCACGGCTGCAGCCTCCACTCAAAGGACCTTTCCACCCCAACGGCCGTCGGTTCTCCTCGCAATGTGCCCTGCCCATTGCCACTTGAGCCACGCAATTCTTTGGGCTATTATAGTAAGTATAGAGTTTTTGATTTTGATTATTTACTTTTGCTGTTGACCGTAGCTAAATGTTCATAGATAGACGCTGGTTTAAGATTTTCCTGTTTAATATGCGGAGTGTTGCTTTGAAATCCCTAATACACAATAACAGGAAAGCGTAACTTATTATGGACTTGACTCGATAAAGACTTTAGTACCATAACATGTTCTCCTAGAGATTACCTGGTATGAGGTAACAACGTTGAGCTAATGGTAGAAATGCATTGATTTTACTTTTGTGCCCCCTACTTATTTCTTTCCTTTTTTTTTGTTTTATTAGACTATAGGCCAACGCTTGACCACAATCGCACCTGATGGAAAGGGACGATGAGGTCTAGGATGAACTAGAAGATGCCTGTTCGCTCTTGCCTTAAAGATGTCCAAGTTGTAGTGGTCGGGAAAAACACAGCTCGGGTTTGTGATCACCAATCCGCATTAGGCAAGCGTGGTGATTAAGCCTAACCCCATCATAGTAGCGATGACTTGATTTCTATGATGGAGGCCCCCTGCAGTGGGACTGTAGGCTGATACTTAATAATGTTCAGCGATATAATCTGTGCCAAGGTTTTCCTATATTATTACTAATGTCCTCTATTTACCAACTACGACATTGAGAATGTGTATTAATAAATTAAATCTAACCATTAAACTCACAAGTTTTCCTGCATCTATTTATTGTATGGCTTGTGGCCCTCACGTCGTTTCGGAATTGCTATTAGGATTCATAAGGATTTTTTTTTTTATGTGGTAGGTAGCAGACGAGCAGGCGGATCACCATGATGGTAAGCAATTGCCCGCCGCTCATTGACACTTGCAAACATCAGTGAAGTTACAAGTGCGCTGCCAACCTTTTATCCTCTTCCCCCCGGGTGGGCCTGCCGGTACCCTCACTCATTCGGCGAAACACAACACAGGAGCTGCTTCACGCCGGTTTTCTGTGAGGCAGTGGTATCACTCCGGTCGAGCCGGCACATTCATGCCGAAGCATGGCTCTCCCCAATTAAAAATTAAATTATGGGCTCATAATAATAATAACCGAGTTTCTATCTTTTATAACCAAATGGGGCTACAATAATCTATAGTAAACGGCTGTGAGATCCAAATAAGAGGTTAACAGGCACGAAAGAACAGACAAAGTACCTATTGAGTCTGTCATCCTTACCCTGAAGGCCTGCTGAGATTGAGATGCCGTGTCACGCACCGCCCAAAAACCCGAGATTGTAATAAGGAGGAAACATATAAACTGGAAGACCATTCCACGACTTGATGGCTCGGGGCAGGAACGAGGAAAATTAATTAGGAGGCTGTATAGTTTATTTATTTATTCATGATTTATATTATTTTGGTATAAATGTCCTTTCTCGCAGACAGTATCTTCTGTTAACTCCTTAACTTTGTATCTGAAAGGAAAAACAAAATAGTTCTTAAAGGCCGTAACGCATCCGCGACCTCTCTGATCTCGCAGATGTTCATGGGCGGCAGTGATTACTTAAAAGCAGGACCTACTTGCTTGTTTACCGCCTCTAGCATAAATAAGCTGTTGAGGTCATCCCATAGTTTTTGGGCCTACGCCGCTGTCGGCAACCTTCTGCCATTAAAACCCGTAAATAACCATAAAAGCCAATATTACACTTGAAAAATTCCTCGGAGGGTTCAGGTGGGACTCGAACCCACAACCTTCCACAGACCGGGCAGATATGCTATCCACTTTACACCATCCGAACCCCTTACTAAGCCGACAATTTTCGTAAGTGCATAACTCGCCATGAGCTGACGATAGTCTCATCAATATTGTAGGTATACATTACAATATCTATATCACTGGATATCGGATAGTATATCTGCCCGGTCTGTGGAAGGTTGTGGGTTCGAGTCCCACCTGAACCCTCCGAGGATTTTTTTATTGCTATACCAAAAATAAAAATTAACCATAAAATCCCTTAAATAAATGTACTTACCTTCGTATGTAGTAGTTGAGTTCGTCTGTGTTTTGTGTGTTGTAAATAAATCTCGGAATCCCATTGGTTAGCACCCATACGTAGTCACCTGATACTTTCAGATCTACAAGAAAAAAAACGTTAGAAATCTCGACAAACATGAATGCCACCGGCGTGAAGCAGCCCCTGTGCTGTGTTTCGCCGAGTGGGTGAGGGTACCGGTGGTCCACTCGGGGGGGAAGGGGATAAAAGGTTGGCAGCGCACGTGTAACTCCAATGGTGTTGCAAGTGTCCATAGGCGGCGGCAATTGCTTACCATCAAGTGATCCGCCTGCTCGCCTGCTACCAATCACATAAAAATAACATTTGACCAGATCAGCAGACGTGGTTTTTAATATTGGCTCACCTCAGCCTGATGATAAGCAAGAGGAGAGCCCACGTTGCAGTTTCAACGGACGCGACGGCATCACATCCGTTGGAACTGCCATACTGGCCTGCGAGATGCTTCTTCACGCTTCGTTTGAGTAGTCCATATTGTAGGACAGAGGAAACACATGGAATGGCAACGAGTTCCACCGTTTAATGGTGCGGCAGAGATATGAGCTGCTGAACTTTTTAGTCCGAGATGGTATGTTTTCCACCGTAAAACAGTGACAACGTATCCCAATAACATTATAATCATCATCATAACAGCCCACATCCATTCCCACTCTGATCCCACTGCTGAGTAGGTTTTTTTCTTTTCTATCACGCCAAATGATAAATAAAATTGTATCTAACGATTAAAAATGTTGAAAAGATTAAGTTCTGCTGAGTTTCTTGCTGATATTATTCTTCTCGGTAGAAGTTGACTTTCCGAATCACTATTAGATTACAAAATGTTGCATTCATAAATGTTCTGTAAAGGACTTAAACTGAATAAAGCAATTTTGAATTTTGAATTTCATAGTAGCGATGACTTGTTTTCTATGACAGTAGGACAGTATATAGGCTGATCATCATCATCATCATTTCAGCCAATAGACGTCCCACTGCTGGACATAGGCCTCCCCCAAAGTTCTCCACACAGATCGGTCCTTAAATTGTAAAATACGAATAGTGAAGTGACCAGTTAAAAATCTTGAAATACCTGCCCACGACTATTTGCCCGTGTTGCCCCCTGAGCCTGTTTTCGCTTAGGGGGGCAATTCGGGCAGGAATTTAAAGAGGTTTTTTTTTAAAGATGATTTTTTTTTATTTATTATTTTATTTATTAGGACAACCAACAAGACACACACTACAAAAAATCTTAAATTTAACCCAGTAAATAATTCTAAGTGCTTTTTGATGCGAATTTTAAAAGTCATACAACAAATTAATGTTGTTCAGAATGGTTGGTATAATATGTAGTTTAAGTGACCCTCCCTGTATAGATTGATACTTTTTACTTGTCAGTTTATGGTTAAAAACACTCACCACTTTGTCTCGAAGGCCTGGAAGATCCTGATTGCTCTGGTTTAGTTGAAAAGAAAATGAAAGTTAGTCCAGAAACAGAAAGTTAAAATACAAAAAGAATAGTGAAAAAGGAAAGCAAGTCAATAATGAAAGAATAAAGAAGAAAAAGCAAAGAGGTCAGCATATAGCAAATGTTTTTCTCAGTGGTTTTTCCCTAAGGAACAAAAAAAATTGCGTCTTTAAAGTATTTTTTTACTTTTAAAAAGGTACCTAATTACCTATTTTTTTTGTAAGTACTTTTTACGGCACATAATAATTTGTAACATTATTAACAGTAAATAGTGGACTTTGAATATTATTACAGACGTGCACTGGTTTTTGTTGGTCGCCCGTTGGTCTAGTGGTTTAAGTGCCGGGCCGTGATCTCGGGGTCCCGGGTTCGATTCCCGGGTCGAGAAAAACTCTGTTTCGAATTTTTCGAACAAGCTCGGGTTGTGATCACCAATCCGCATTAGGCAAGCGTGGTGATTAAGCCTAATCCCATCATAGTAACGATGACTTGATTTCTATGATGGAGGCCTTTGCCCTGCAGTGGGACAGTATATAGGCTGATACTTTACTTTACTTTTGTAAAAAATAGTATTTTTGTACTTTATTAGTGTAATAGATTATAGAGTACGCCTTCATGATATAGACGACAATACTCTATTTTACGGTTAACAACCCTGGGGGGTGGTAACCTGTAGCACTACCATGACTTTGAAATACTATCCTCGCTATCGAAAACTATCGCTTTGTCTCTTTCATTGTGATGCATTTGAAAGAGACAGAGCAATAGTTTACGATATGTCAGTTTTCGATGTCAACTCATGGCCTAGCGCTACAGACGTGCGATTGTCTGTAAACTTTTAGTAATTTTTTCTTTACTATGCCCTCCCCAGTCCAGACACCATCATCAGCGTCTCGCTTGCCACGACCAGGGCGACGGTCGTCATCTCTTGTCTGGGTCACTGGGGAAAAAACAAATAACATTTAGATTCTTCTAGTTATATAAAAGAAATAGACATGTTTCCCACAGGGCTCCGATTTGGGTTGTCTTTAAGTCGAGAGTGAATAGGCTTCTTCTGGGAAAGCAGAGCTACATCTAGACCCTCATTGTCACTCTCCATCGGTGAGATGAGGTCAAGTGCCAACCATTTACAATATAAAAAATACTAGCTTTTGCCCGCGGCTTCACTCACGCCCCCACTTTCCCTAAAATGGGGGGTTAGAAAGGGGCAAAAGTAGCCTATGTTACTCTATCCCTTCAACTATCTCCACTTAAAAATCACGTCAATTCGTCGCTCCGTTTTGCCTGAAAGAAAGACAGACAGACAGACACATTTTCCCATTTATAATACTATTAGTAAGTACCTATAGATGGACTAGTGACCCGCCTCACTATCGTTACGGAGCATAGGTTCCACTATCTGCCAATAGATGGCGCTGGGCGTGATTGTATCGCGCAAGTTTTCGTGTTTTCTGTTTACCTATTAAGCCCTGGCGTGGAATATGAGATTAACCTCTTTATGAATGGTATAGATAGTATAGATAGAAGATAGATCATCTGTCCTTCCAGTTAATCGTATTGAAAATCCATGTACCTATCATTTTAAAAGTATATGTGTATGTATATATTTTTATATTTTTATATCTGATTATTATTTATTAAAGTATAAAATTATAGCAGTATCTCGTATTAATTTTGTTTACAGTATGCATTTATGTATTATTACGATGTATTTATTCTTATTACCTACATCTAAGTCTGCACTGCCTTACCGCTTCTTAATTTCACTGCATTATTCCTCTACCCAAAGGTTGTCTTAAGAGATCGCTATTAGCGTAAAGGCCGCCGATATTGTATTTGGAAATTACTATTAGCATAAGTTTTGTGTAAAGGTATCTATCTTCTATGATAGATTTGGTCATGACAGCACGATGTAGGATGTAGTAAACATCTGTACATTCACTGGCATTTTAAGCCAACCCGTCGATGATACTAGCGCCGCCAATTTTTTTTTTATGGTATAAGAAGGCAAAACGACATCGGTCACCTGATGGTAAGCACAACCCGCCGCCCATGGATCACAGCTACACCAGAAGGAGTGCGGATGCTTGCGGCCCTTTAGGAAGGTATAGGCTCGTATTCTTGAAGATTTGACCTGTCGTACCGGTTCGGAATACTGGCTGCGGAAAGTTAATCCACATGAGGAGGTGCGCGGCAGAAAGTGTCGTGTAAAGCGCACCGATGATTTATATTGATTGTGAAGATTATGAAATATACTTTTTAAAAATCCAGCTATGAAAACATACAGGAATGCACCTTCACGGGTCGGACACCCGTGATTGAATGCACTGTACCTATCTATGTGTTAATATAGCTGGAGGCACGAAAGTATAGCGATGACCGTTAGTTTGCGCACTTGTAAAAAAGAAGACTTTCTATCAAAATTGGTTTCTGCGCACTCAAGGTCACTACACTTTCTTGCCTCGGACTATACCACCATGTAAGCACATATGTAAGACTTAGGCTTTATAAAAAGTTAACTTCAATTTTGTAACAAAATTAGTCGTGAGTACTAGCAGGAAAACTAAGATACATGAGATCATGTAAGAAACCAGGTTTACTGACGAGTAGACTAATATGCACATATATATAGTAACAGGTTTCAAAAAACTATTACCTATGATTTATACCCTTCGATCGTTTAATCTCTAGACACACGATTCTATACGTGTATGTGTCCAGGGTGGATATCGAATCCACGGCCTCTGGCGTATGAGGCAGGGTCCAATACCGTATTTGCCATAAGGGCACGTGGGGCCCGTGCCCAGGGCCCCCGTTACCGAGGGGGACCCGAAGCACCTACAATTTATCTCACACATTTTTGCTTATAAAAATACTGTATTTGATATACACTTATAATAAATGATTAAATAATCCTACTACTATTATAAAGGCGAAAGTTTGTAAGTATGGATGTATGGATGTTTGTTACTCTTTCACGTAAAAACTACTGAATGGATTTAAATGAAACTTTAGTAACTAACTAATAACACATAGGCTTACAATTTATAAAGTATATTGTGTGGATTGTCCAAAATATGACGGTAAGTATCAATAATTAACTCCACGCGTACGAAGTCGCGGGCGGCCGCTAGTAGGTAATAATAGTAAGCAATTAAACTTATTTTAAAAATTTTAGTAAGTGTAATTCGCATTTTTCACTTTCCAAAAGGGCCTCAAATTTTTGTGTGCCCAAGGGCCCCAGCCTAGTTAAGACGGCCCTGGCAGGGTCACTACCAATGCGCCATCCAGTCAGACATAAGAGGTACTTGTTTAAAGATTAAGAAACTGTAATAGGTATTATTTATCTACCATCCAACATGATTTTTACAAATTGGTGACAAAAAGTAAAACAAATAGCGTCGGTTTAAGAAGAATTCGCTATTAGCTCACACAAGGTCAAAATAATAACTAGGTAATAATACCTACTGACAAAATGGAAAACATAGGTTTTTTTACCGCAAGAGGATTTTTAGATTATACGAGTCTGATTGTAAAGTAAAGTATCGGCTTATACATACACTGTCCCACTGCAGGACATAGGCCTACATCATAGCAATCAAGTCATCGCTACTATGATGGGATTAGGCTTAATCACCGCGCTTGCCTAATGCGGTGCGGTGATCACAAACCCGAGCTATGTTCGAAAAATTCGAAACATACTTTTGCTCGAACCGCCCCGTTTGGTCTAGTGGTTTAAGTACCGGTCCGTGATCTCGGGGTCCCGGGTTCGAATCCCGGGTCGAGCAAAAGTATGTTTCGAATTTTTCGAACATAGCTCGGGTTTGTAATCAATCCGCATTAGCAAGCGTGGTGATAAGCCTATCCCATCATAGCGATAACTTGATTTCCTATGATGGAGGCCTTTGCACTGCAGTGGGACAGCATAAGGCTGATACTTACTTTTAATAAGTACATTATCTTAAAATTGTTTTTAATGTATGACGATTTGTAATTGTAAGTGTTATGTCGGTACATACCTATGCAAATAAAAGTATTTTGACTTTGATTTGAAACTTAAGATGAGTGGATGGATAGCTAACTCACCTAGCACCCCATCGATATCGAAGGTCAGCTGTCTCCAAGCGTAGACCTCATGAACTTGGGCCACCTCCTCTGCAGCTGGGGCCGCACCGCCGGCAGCGCCAGGGCCCATAGGAGGAAGACCAGCTGTGGAGTACATCCTCCAATTGTATCTGTGGATAATCCTACTACTATTATAAAGGCGAAAGTTTGTATGGGATGTATGGATGTTTGTTCTCTTTCACGTAAAAACTACTGAATGGATTTGAATGAAACTTTACCACATATAGCTTATACATCAGAATAACACATAGGCTACAATTTATAAAAATTATATGTTGTGGATTGTCCAAAATATGACGGTAAGTGTCAATAATTAACTCCACGCGTACGAAGTCTGCGGGCGGCCGCTAGTAAATAAATAATTCACCAGACAACCACAGCAATCAACCTTTTATTTATTTTTTTATGTGATAGGTAGCAGGACGAGCAGGCGGATCACTGATTGGTAAGCATTGCCCGCTCATGGACACCCTGCAACACCAGTGGAGTTACAAGTGCGCTGCCAACCTTTTATCCCTTTCCTCCCCGGGTGTGCCTCCGGTACCTTCACTCACTCGGCGAAACACAGCACAGGGGCTGCTTCACGCCGGTTTTCTGTGATGGCAAGTGGTATCTACTCCGGTCGAGCCAGCCCATTCATTGCCGAGCGTGGCTCTCCCACAGTTTTGTCTAGGGAAATCAATTAAAAAAGTATAAGAATATTAGGTAGTATTATAATATGGCGACTTATAAACCGGTTCTTATAATGAGGATAAATTATTAAATAAATCTATGTATAAATCTAGGTAATTTTTATTTACATACTTGCAGTAAACTTGATTTTAATTTGTTCTTGTTCTTGTAAGCAGCGCGTAGCGTGGGTGTCGGCCGCCCGGGCGTAAGACAATTTTGCCGCCCTCTTATTTAGAATATTCAATTTAATGTATACTATACATTACATAACATACATTTAAATAAAAAAGTTTATTTAAGTTTTACAATCATCTTTATTATACATTGATACATTTTTATAACAGGTACACTCAAGAAACGCGTCAACCTATACACTTTGGACTTTGCACCATCTTATTAACAAACGCATAAGATCAAAAACTTGAACTGCGAGTGTATAGCTTGATGTGAGCTCGACTGTACAATACCTATCACCGCAGATTAGGTACAGCTGTCGATCGTCACATTGACTAAATTAAATAATTGGAGAGTTGAATATAAAACGAAAATAGTTTTGTTAATACGCACACAGTTGAGGTACACGTAGCGGACAAATTAAATTTTTCACAAAGTCCAATTATTTCACGACCACTACACGTATCTATTTGCACAAAAATCACAGTTTTAAAGCGTAACGTAAAATACGATACGAGACATCAATAAAAACTTTGTTTGAATCGTCAGTCATTCCCGCTGTGTTTTGTTAGCCATAAACATCCAAGCATTAAATTAAATACGGGGAATCCCCGCAAGTCGTAGACGGTGTTGCCAGCATGTCGCTATAAAATATCATTCAAGAGAAGGTGGATTCCCCGAATCCGTTACAGAATAAGTAATGAAAAATTCCATGCTCTCTTTCAATCGGTTCCTTTGTAGTGCCGTTAAAAAAATATGATATAGTTCAAATATTTTTGATATTTTATTGTGAAATTTTGCCGCCCCTAAAATGTGCCGCCCGGGGCGGGCCGCCCCTGCCGCCCCCACTACGCTACGCCACTGCTTGTAAGTCATCTCTTAGTATCTAGAGACAGACAACATATCTACTACTAGCGGCCGCCCGCGACCTTCGTCCGCGTAGAAAAGTAACTTTTTACCCCCCTTTTAACCCCTTACATCCCCCGTTTCGCAATAAAAAGTAGCCTATGTTCTTTCTCAGGGTCTAGATTATCTGTATACCAAATTTCATTTAAATCCGTTGAGAGTTTTGGCGTGAAAGAGTGACGAACAGACAGAGTTACTTTCGCATTTATAATATTGGTATGGAGTATGGAAGTATGGATTGGAAGGCAAAAGAAGAAGCGGGTCACCTGATGGTAAGTGAATACCGCCGCACATGGATATCTACACCAGAAGGCGCAATGCCTTGCCGGTCTTTAAGTAGGAAGGTGTATGATAACTGTTTAAATATAAGTATTTATGAGTTCGTTGTCCTAAAAAGCCTACATCAGAAACATTTACAAACATTTGTCATTTTAGTAGATACCGGTTCGTAATGATGATGCTAGAGGTAGATAAGAATTTGACCAAAAATTCGGAGACTCCTATCCACTCAACCGTCCGGCGCGCGGAATGAATGTGTAAACATACGTTCAAGTGCGCGCGGCCCGGCACAACGCAGAATTGCGGCTCGTGAACGCACAAAGAATGCTTTATAACTCATGAACTAAACAATCGAGAGCTATGAAAAAAATACTGTGCTGATGATGATAATATACACTACCAAACAACACATACTTATATGTATAAAATTTATTAAATAGCACTGTATTTAGGATAAAAACATGGGAAATCCTGAATAAATGCCTATCTAACTATAATAACTTAATTTTTTTGTCATAATTTAACGTTAATAGTTAACAATTAAAAAATATGACATTATTCTAGACTACATTACCTTTCAAATGATACTAAAATTATATTGTGTAATGCAGTTGTTAAAATAAAATAAATTCAAAAAGATTACCTACTCTCACACATTGATCATCGCTAGTTGCGTCAAAAATTTTTGCAAGATGGCCGCCCGGATAAGGCTGGCTACAATCGCATTTTTTTGGAACTATTGATTATTGGGTAGTATTTAAGTATTATAATATTATAAAATTTTTAGGAATTTGGCATTTTTTTAAATGAAACTGCAATAATATGATTAAAATAATAGTATAATAATTGAAAAAAAAAACATACGTATGTTTTTAAGCCTAAAGTATTATTAATTATTTATTTGTTCGAACTTTTTTTTTCACAAACATTTGTTACAATAGGCAAACTTAATGCGCTGGGGAATTCTCTACCAGTTAACCTTTTATCATCATTTTACTATTTTGTCTTTTTTTTACAATATTTAATACATACTTATACTTAGAAATATATATTACATTACACCACCATAAAGGGTCCGCTAAGGTACCGGCTCCGTAAAGGGTCGTATTATTTGTCTTTATACCATTGTCATATTAAATTAAATAGATAAGTTTATATTATGCGTTAAATGTATTGATAAAATAATTAAAACATTTCTGCAAAACATAAAACAACAATCACCAACAAAGCCCTAAAACCTGTATCATCAACAAAAAAGTGCATATAATAATAATCACTTTGTTTAGGCCCGTGAGTCCAGTTTATGTTACCGAAATATTTTTCCGAAATATTTGAGAGAAACGAGTTTCACAAACAATTATAATAATAATAATAAATATTATAAAGCAGTACCACACCAATCAAACATTGTCTATAAAATACGTACACTTTTTCCGTTTGTACAAACCCTTATATCAGATGTATCACAGCGCGTCCATGGATACTAAACTATCCAAAGAAAAATCCTGAGAAACGTTTCAAGTTTTTTAATCAATCTTCAGCAAACTTTATTTATTTCTATCAAATAAGTTTATGAGTATGTAGTAACAACCTAATGCATCTTCTAGAATGAATATTTTACGGAATAGTTCTTTAATTAATAACAAAAGAAGAAAAGTTTGTACAAGCTAGTTACAGCAACTCGTAAATTATGTGTTTACTCGATATTCATTACCGTGACAGAAACACCACAACAAATATTTGGTTCTCCAATCATAAAGAATAATTAAACTCCAAAAATATATAATTTAAACATGTACATAATACATAATGAGCAGGAAATCCACGCGCACTCAAGCCAATCAAGCACTCACAGTAACATTAAATTATAAAAAAATATTTCTCAGTCCACGAAGTACACTGTGTCGACATCTTTGATGTTTTAAGTAGATTAGTTAGTAGACTTCGACTTTAAAAGCATGCTGTAGCCAAAACAGGCGAATAGATGTCGCTTTTAAGCATTTTTTCCACACAAGGTGAACAATTCTACTTTGGATACTATAGTATCCATGGACGTATGTTCGCATTTTTTCTTTGGATACTATAGTATCCACGAACGGTTGAGTGGATCTATATTTTATGGAATTAAAAAAAAAAAACATACACCGTTATCTAACATTGCGCTTAAAAAGCGTTGAACTTTTTGAACTGATCGTGAAGCGTCCTTGGTTCATTAAATTTTGTTAAATTTGGGAAAAATTAGGATATAAGAAGGTACAGTGCTCTATCAACCCAAAGGTTGTCTGGAAGAGATCGCTATTAGCGATAAGGCCGCCGATATTGTATTTGGAAATTACTATTAGCATTAAGTTTTGTAAAGAGTATCTATCTATCTATGGATAGATTTTGGTCATGACAGCACGATGTAGGATGTAGGTAAACATCTGTTACATTCACTGGCATTTTAAGGCAACCCGTCGATGATACTAGCGCCGCCAATTGTTTTTTTTATGGTATAAGAAGGCAAACGAGCAAGCGGGTCACCTGATGGTAAGTGAACACCGCCGCCCATGGACATCAGCTACACCAGAAGAGTGCGGATGCGTTGCCCCCCCCCCGCCTTTTAGGAAGGTATAGGCTCGTTTCTTGAAGATTTGAATGTCGTACCGGTTCGGAAATATCGCTGCGGGAAGTTGATTCCACAATATGGAGATACTTATTATCATTTATCATATCATTAATATAGGTTAGGGCAAAACTAAAAAACTTCAAGACTTTTTTGCTCGTCATGCTCTTATCACCAATATTTTTTTCGTTTAGTAGGCTTTAGTCACAAAAATATGGTTTAGGGGACAACTCGCCCGAAAAAAACTCGCCCGCGAATCTCAAGATTTTTTGGCTGGTCATTGTTCTAACCAAACCTAACCAATATTTTTTCGTCCAGTCGAGTTTAGTCAGTATAATCATCACAAAAATATTGGTTAGGTTAGGTTGGAACAGTGACCGCCCTAAAAATCTTGAAATTCTCAGGCTAGTTTTCCTAAATGGGAAAGCTCTGAGAGTACATTGAGAATGATTGAAACTGCCCAGTAGGTATTCGATTCCTGATCGATTTGACTGCAAAATTTAATGATTAGCCCTTTAAAATTGTTTAACGGTCAACAGTTACAGTCATATAGGTACCTAACTTACATATTATAAAAGTTATGTAACTAGTTTAATTATTAAATTGTATTATTTACTTACCTGCTTTAAAAACTGATCAAAACAACTGCACAAAATCACAAGAACCTTGCATTTAAATTTAAGTAATAATACGTTAGAACGGTGTTTGTCCGCCGACCGGCGCGCGCGCAACTTGTGGTATGAGGAATGCCGAGTATAGGCGGTAGTTTGTGCTGTGAACTATTGAACTAGGGAGGTAGGTAGGTGGACAGTTTAAGCGAAACTTTGTTAAGCGATGTGTAATGCATCAAGAAAGTCATGATGGCGCCACTGCCGCTTACTTACGTCATTGAGTATGGTAGCCATATCCTAATACTGTGCTAATACTAATTAATCTATACTGTTTATAAAGAGATAACTTCTATAGACAACGATAAGGCTTATAGGTAAACCGAAAACATGAAACGCTTGCGCGATGTAATTGAGCACAGCGCCATCTATTTGTTCATTGTTGAACTAGGTACTGTCACGAAGCGAAGTGAGGGCGGATCACTAGTAGGTAATAGGTAATATAAATAAATGCGAAACTAACTCTGTCTGTCTGTTACTCTTTCACGCCAAAACTACTTACTGAACGGATTTAAATGAAATTTGGTTTACAGATGGTCTAGACCCTTAGAAAGAACATAGGATATTAAAATTTTGTTCTTTCTTTGTTGTCAACCTCATATTTGGATCTCACGGCCACTTACCATCAGGCGGAGTGAGATCACCTTGGTTGTCCTCAATAAAAAAAAAGTTCCTATTGAGTCTGTTATTCTCACCTAGAAGGACTGCTGAGATGCCCGTTTCGATTGATAGTATTAGTTGACGGATCCCAAGATCGATGAATCGATCGGTCTGGCTCATAGTTACAGTTACTTGTTGTTGTTTCGCGTAGCGTAGCCTCGAGTGTGTTTTAAAGTCATAATGAGAAAACATAACAACATCAGGACAAGGAGGAAAAAGATAACAGATCGGACATAAGTGTTGCAATATATATCTTATCTTCTACTGGTCAAGGTCTATCTTACATATGGCTCGTTGACCCTTTGGCTGCTGGTTGTCTCTTTCTTGATGATTTCGGCAATTTTTTCCTTTCGGCCGCATTGGCAACCAGTTTGACAACCAGTTGCCGAAGAAGAACTGACATTCTTGCTACTCAACCAGTTGCCAATTTCCTTTTTGTTCTTCAACCTATAAAGGGGTTCACCCCTTTGGGGGTACCTATAAACGTCGTATGGAACTTTCATCACACTTAAAGAAATAGAAATACTTACTACTTAGAATTACAATAGATCTTAACATAAATACAGAACTGTATGGTGTCACATACAGTTCTGACGCGAACTCTGCTCAATAGTGTATCATCATCATTTCAGCCAATAGACGTCCACTGCTGGACATAGGCCTCCCCCAAAGTTCTCCACACAGATCGCTCCTGTGCCACCCGCATCCAATGGACTCCCGCGACCTTCACCAGATCGTCGGTCCACCTGGCGGGAGGCCTGCCACGGCTGCGGCCTCCACTCAAGGGACTTTCCACCGCAACGGCCGTCTGTTCTCCTCGCAATGTGCCCTGCCCATTGCCACTTGAGCCACGCAATTCTTTGGGCTATTATATAGTGAGTTAGAGTTTTTGATTTTGATTATTTACTTTTGGTGTTGACCGTACCTATGTTACCTGGTTTAAGATTTTCCTGTTAATATGCAGAGTGTTGCTTTGAAATCCCTAATACACAATAACAGGAAAGCAAAACTTATTATGGACTTGACTCGTTAAAGACTTCACTACCATAATATGTTCTCCTAGAGATTTCGTGGTATGATAACACCGTTGAGCTAATGGTAGAAATGCATTGATTTTACCTCGGGTGCCTCCGACTTATCTATCCAAATCCATATCCATACTAATATTATAAATGTGGAAAGTAACTCTGTCTGTCTGTCTGTCTGCTACTCTTTCACGCCAAAACTACTCAACGGATTTAAATGAAAATTTGGTATGGCAGATAATCTAGACCCCTGAGAAAGGACATAGGCTACTTTTTTATTGCGAAAAGGGGGTTGTAAGGGGTTGAAAGGGGGGGTAAAAGTTACTTTTCCACGCGGACGGAGTCGCGGGTGGCCGCTAGTAATATTATAAATGGGAAAGTGTGCCTGTCTGTATGTTTGTCTTTCTTTCACAGCAAAATGGAGCGACGAATTGACGTGATTTTTTAAGTGGAGATAGTTGAAGGGATGGAGAGTAACATAGGCTGCTTTTCTAACCCCCCATTTTAGGGAAGTGGGGGGCGCGAGCAAAGCCGCGGGCAAAAGCTAATGTCATAAAAAAAACCTTTTTTTCTGCTTATGGAAAGTTGGGAGTTTATGATTAGTAGATAGATAACAACGCCCGTATAAGTACCAGGCCGTAATCTCCTGTGGTCGATTCCCGGGTCTCGCAAAAAATATGTTGTGAATTTTTCGATATTTGTGATACACCAGCACCGCATTAGGCAAGCGTGGTGATTAAGCCTAATTCCCATCATAGTAGCGATGACTTGATTTCTATGATGGATGGGGCACCCCTTAATAATGTTTAGCGATAAATCTGTGCCAAGGTTTTCCTACATTATTACTAACGTCCTCTATTTACCAACTACGACATTGAGAATGTGTATTAATAAATTAAATCTAACCATTAAACTCACAAGTTTTCCTGCAACTATTTATTGTATGGCTAGTGGCCTTCACTTCGTTTCGGAATTGCTATTAGGATTGTTATGGAATTAACGGAGAGATGTACAAGATGGGATGACGACATTCGAAGGCTGGCTGGAGTAAGCTGGATGAGAGTGGCCGAAAATCGGGAGCGGTGGCGTGCATTGCGGGAGACCTATGTCCAGCAGTGGACGAGCGTGGGTTGCTAATGATGAAAACGTCCCCGCGGCAGACCGAGGCGACAGTGAGGTGATGAGTTAAAAAGACTGGTCTACCGCAGCCCAGGACCGGAGTACATGGAAAAAGTGTGGGGCCTTTGCCCTGCAGTGGGAAATTATGGGCTCATTATAATAATAACGGAGTTTCTATCTTTTATAACCTGAGTATGTCATCCTCACCCTGAAGGCCTGCTGAGATTGAGATGCCGTGTCACGCACCGCCCAAAAACCCGAGATTGTAAGAAGGAGGAAACACATAAACTGGAAGGATATTCCACGACTTAATAGCTCGGGGCAGGAACGAGGAAAATTAATTAGAAGGCTTTATAGTTTATTTATTTATTAATGATTTATATTATTTTGGTATAAATGTCCTTTCTCGCAGACAGTATCTTCTGTTAACTCCTTAACTTTGTATCTGAAAGGAAAAACAAAATAGTAGTTCTTAAAGGCCGTAACGCATCCGCGACCTCTCTGATCTCGCAGATGTTCATGGGCGGCAGTGATTACTTAAAAGCAGGACCTAAGTTTGCTTATTTACCGCCTCTAGTATAAAAAAAACTGTTGAAGTCATCCCATCGTGTTTTGGGCCTACGCCGCTGTCGGCAAACTGCTGCCATTAAAACCCGTAAATAACCATAAAAGCCAATATTACACTTGAAAAATTCCTCGGAGGGTTCAGGTGGGACTCGAACCCACAACCTTCCACAGACCGGGCAGATATGCTATCCACTTTACACTATCCGAACCCCTTACTAAGCCGACGAATTTTGTAACCATGAGCTGACAATAGTCTCATCAATATTGTAGGTATACATCACAATATCTATATCACTGGATATCGGATAGCATATCTGCCTATCGGATAGTATATCTGCCCGGTCTGTGGAAGGTTGTGGGTTCGAGTCCCACCTGAACCCTCCGAGGAATTTTTCAAGTGTAATATTTACTTAAGAATAAATTGCAAAGAATTGGTATACCAAAAATAAAAATTAACTATAAAAGCCCTTAAATAAATGTACTTACCTTCGTATGTAGTAGTTGAGTTCATCTGTGTTTTGTGTGTTGTAAATAAATCTCGGTATCCCATTAGTTAGAACCCATACGTGGTCACCTGATACTTTCAGATCTACGAAGAAAAAAAAACGTTAGAAATCTCGACAAATAAATAAATTGATAAATAAATAAATTTAGACAACATCACATACATTGTCCTCGTCCCAAACTAAGGTTTTCCCTTGTACTATGGAAACCAGAAACTACGAAGGAACTACAAACACCCAGACCCAAGACAAATATCTGTTTCATCAACAAACATTTGAACAAACATTTGTCTTGATGCGGGAATCGAACCCGCGACCCTTGCGTCTCAACCGGCGCACAAACCACTACGCCATATGGGTCGTCAATGCCGGCGTGAAGCAGCCCCTGTGCTGTGTTTCGCCGAGTGAGTGAGGGTACCGATGGCCCACTCGGGGGGGAAGGGGATAAAAGGTTGGCAGCGCACTTGTAACTCCACTGGTGTTGCAAGTGTCCATGGGCGGCGGCAATTGCTTACCATCAGGTGATTCACCTGCTCGCCTGCTACCTATCATATAAAAAAAAACATTCGAGCAGATCAGCAGACGTGGTTTTTAATATTGGCTCACCTCAGCCTGATGATAAGCAAGAGCAGAGCCCACGTTGCAGTTACAACGGACGCGACGTCACGGCATCACATCCGTTGGCGCTGCCATACTGGCCCGCGAGATGCTTCTCCACGCTTCGTTCGAAGGAGTCCATATTGTAGGACAGAGGAAACACATGGGATGTCAACAAGTTCCACCGTTTAATGGTGCGGTAAAGATATGAGCTGCTGAACTTTTTAGTCCGTGATAGTATTTCTTCCACCGTAAAACCGCAAAATAATTACACACAGAAGTTAGACTTTGACCTGATTTTGAATTTAGAAGAGTTCGTTGACATAATTATGCTAAGGTTGTTGCCCGGCATGAGTACATAAGCGCGCGGCCTTTACCATAGACCTCGACAGTTTGACAATCTTATGTCATAAGTTAGAATTAATGTGCTCGAAAAGGCGTTTTTGCCCGTTAGTGCGCATGCGTGAGTATATTGACATATTTTTAGCTCTTAGTGGGGCAGTTAGCCTTCTGTGTCAATATGTATTTTGTGGTAAAACGGCGACAATGTGTCCTAATGCGACATCATAATCATCATCATATCAGCCCACATCCATTCCCACTCTGATCCCACTGCTGAGTAGGTTTTTTTCTTTTCTATCACGCCAAATGATAAATGAAATTGTATCTAACGATTGCAAATTTTGAAAAGATTAAGTTCTGCTGAGTTTCTTGCTGAATCTAGAAGTTGACTTTCCGAATCAGCATAAGATTACAAAATTTAGCATTCATAAATGTTTTCTAAAGGACTAAAACTGAATAAAGCAATTCTGAATTTTACCAACTCCCATCATAGTAGCGATGACTTGTTTTCTATGATAATGGGACAGTATAATCTATCTGTTTATGATTTGCGAATATCGATGATCATAAAATTACTGTCAGGTGTCCGCAGAAAACCAGCGACGAGGCACACTCAACTGTGTCCCGACATATAGCTGAGCGGGGACCTTTTTGGCGCCTTACAGATTTAGATTGTTGTACCTATATTAAATTAGATCAATTATATTTTAAGATTTTGAACTGTACAACATATCTGTATTTTTGGTGCCAAATAAACGTTTTCTATTCTATTCTATATAGGATTCTTTACCTGAAATGTACCCCAGTTCTTTGGAGTCACTCTCTGTCAGTATTACATTGGTCCTATTGAGGGGGGTCTTGACATTCCAGCAGGAGATGCCGTTCTGAGGCAGGTTGGCCAGGAACATGATCCCCGAAGCCTGGTGGATGGCGTGGGACCCGCTCTGGGTGTTGGGCCCTCGGTCGCCGACTAACTGGACATTATAAAGGCAAGGTGAATATGATTTAGGATGATATGGATCTGGGTGAACTAAACAAAACATTAAAATGTTCTTATATAATTTTTACAAAAAACAAATTAGCATAACTACCCGACCCGTTTAGCGCAATGGTTTGAGCGCCGGGGTCGCGGGTTCGAATCCCGCACCAACACAAATGTATGTTGATGAAACAGATATTTGTGTTGGGTCTGGGTGTTTGTAGTACCTTCGTTGTTTTCTGGTTTCCATAGCACAAGGGGAAACCTAAGTTTGGGGCCAGGACAATGTATGTGATGTTGTGTCAATTTATTTATTATTTACTAGTGGCTCCCGGTGAACTTCGTTCCACCTACTTTTTGTTTAATTTCTCACCTTTTAGACCTACCCTGGACTACGGCGAACATTTTAAAACCAAAATCAGCTCAATCGGCCCAGCCGTTCTCGAGTTTTAGCCAGACTAACGAACGGCGATTCATTTTTATTTATATATATATATATATATATATAGATTTATTTATATCTCCATCTAGCGGCTAGTGGAAGAACTAAAGTCTAGCGTGCGTATTTGTGCTAGCGAGAAATTCACACAAGGTAAAGTCAGGCAAACCAATCGTTTAATTGTACAGTACCTACTTCCTCAAAAATTGTATTTATTTGTATGTATTTTTAACCCCCGACGCGAAGACTTGGTGTTATAAGTTTGACGTGTATGTCTGTTTGTCTGTCTGGCATCGTACCTCCCAAACGGATGAACTGATTTGGATTTTATTTTTTTAGTTTGAAAGTCCCGCCAAATTGAGATGGCCGCTACCACAAAATGATGAATTTCATAAAGATATAGCTATCGGGTCGAGCAAAAAGCGTTTGAATTTTTGGAACATAGCCCGGGTTTGTGGTCACCGCACCGCATAAGGGAAGCGTGGTGATTAAGCATCATAACCCCATCATAGTAGCGATGACTTGATTTCTTTGCCCTGCAGTGGGACAGTACATAGACTGATACTAATTAATAATATTTTAATGCTAAGGAAGTCCAAACACTGTAAACTTCCGAAATACTTTGCAGTAATTTTCACTTGCTCACTGCAGTTCGCAGACGATTAACTCGCTTCGCTTTCCAAATCTGAACAGATAAACAAGCTATTTTATGGCTTTACTAGCGGCCGCCCGCGACTTCATCCGCGTGGAAAAGTAACTTTTCACCCCCCTTTCAACCCCTTACAATCCCCTTTTCGCAATAAAAAGTAGCCTATGTCCTTTCTCAGGGTCTAGATTATCTGTATACCAAATTTCATTTAAATCCGTTGAGTAGTTTTGGCGTGAAAGAGTAACAGACAGACAGACAGACAGAGTTACTTTCGCATTTATAATATTAGTATGGATGGTCGTAACTGACTCGCCGGCTCGCACGAAATCCGACATTGCATTCGAATTTAGATTTCATACATTCGTCCATACAAATTTCTTATCGACTTCAATGTTTTTTGTTGTACAGTGGCCAGCACATCAGTTACTACAATCTGTCAAATTTCTTCAATCGAACCTCACCTTTATGTCAAACGTCTTTGGTTCAATGTCAACTGAGGAAATTTGACAGATTGTAGTAACCTGATGTGCGGCTGTCCGTACATTACTCCCTGTAATAACTTAAGTTTTATACCTCTATTATAATGCAATAAAAAGTATATTCATTAATTCCATGACTTGATGTTACCTTACCAATTAGATAATTACCTTAGCATGACCCTCTAGGGTTCCTCCAATCAAAGGCTTATGCTTCAAAACTTCGGTGTCCACGGAGAACTCCTGGGTGGACACCATGGGATGATAGTAGGCGATTCTCCTTCCAGCCTCGGGAGCTGACAGGGCAACGCTGAAAGAGGCCGTCCCTCCAGTTGATGAGAGGATGGCCTGGAGAAAAAAACATGCACTTTAACGTTGTAAGACCCAAAAGCCTTTTAAAAGGCATAAATCAGCCTTACGAAGTTAAAGCGACGGCTGCGCACGGGGTCCCGCGTTCGATCCAAAATACAAAAAAATACAAAATACAAATTTCCAAAATACAAAAATGAAAATATCCTCGGGTGGGGCGCTAAAATTTACATTACATAGGCCATGCCCTCACAGAGTACATGTATCGACTGGACACCCAAAAGTTGACTGGTAGAGAATGCCTCATGGCATTAATTTCGCATATTGTACGAAGTTTTGTGCAATAAAGATTTTTTTTTATGTGATAGGTAGCAGACGAGCAGGCGGATCACCTGATAAGTAAGCAATTGCCGCCGCTCATGGACACTTGCAACACTAGTGGAGTTACAAGTGCGCTGCCAACCTTTTATCCCCTTCCCCCGGGTGGGCCTCCGGTACCCTCACTCACTCGGCGAAACACAGCACAGGGGCTGCTTCACGCCGGTTTTCTGTGAGGCAGTGGTATCACTCCGGTCGAACCGGCCATTTATGCCGAAGCGTGGCTCTCCCACAGTTAAAAAAAAATACTCGTACTTACCTGCAGCAGTAAAGTTCATAGCCATCTCATCATGGTTGAAGGAGGGGTGCTCCAGACGCCAGCTGTCCTTGTCTCGCAGGGAGAACACCACCAGGCCGTTGGTGGCCAAGTCGTTGATGTACGCGAAGGCATCTCCACACGCTTTCGGGTCTACGTCCACTGTTATTGAAGTCAGGCCTAAAATGTGAATAAATACTATGTAGGTACTCATAAATACTACATACAATGCATCTTCACCACACACGGCACACACACACACATAAACAAGCGCGCACACACGCACAGAAGCACGGGTATTTATAAAGAAGTTACTTAAAATTTAAAATTTAGTCAGTAAATCAATACTGTTAAGGGGCTATACGAATGAACTAGCGTCGCCACTTTGACTTTACAATTATTACAGACTTACAATTATGACTCAATTATTGCTAAAAGTGGCCGTTTTTAGCAATAATTAACATTTTTGTTACTTGTCACGTGTTAGAAATATTACTACTACTACTTTTATCTAAGTCTGTAATGTTTTGCTTTCTTAAAAAATATCGTATTTTCGCCACAATCAGTTTAATACCTAGGTTGGCGGCGCTAGTTTCATTCGTATAGCCCCTTAAGTAGTGGTTGAGTGGTGTAGCAAGACAAAAAGCTAACTTTTAACTCTTTCTAACAAGGGTGAAACTGCAGTTCGCAAAACCCAGCTAGCACTCAAAATATCTACTCACCTGCTGAAGTTCTTTCATTGACCAGTACTGAGGGGTTCAGCTCATGCCTCAAGATCTCTTTGTCAGTCTTCAGGTCGAAGATCACCACAGCTGGGGGCTGGAGCTGCTTCCTCACACCTGTATAAGATTTATTTCTTTTATTCTTTACTAGTGGCCCGCCCTCACTTCGTTTCGGGAAAGTAGTTCAACTATCTACCAATAGATGGCGCTGTAGCAAATTACATCGCGCAACTGGTTTGGTGTTTTCGGTTACCTATAAGCTCTGACGTGGAATGTGAGAGTAACCTCTTTATAAATAGTATAGAAGACTAACGGCAGTTTCCCAGGTATTTTGGTGAACCAATAGGGGCTGCTTGCATGATCGTGTCAGATTGATGAGATACTAAGGTCGCGGACATAGCCCAAAGAATTGCGTGGCTCAAGTGGCAATGGGCAGGGCGCATTTCGAGGAGAACAGACGGCCGTTGGGATGGAAAGGTCCTTGAGTGGAGGCCGCAGCCGTGGCAGGCCTCTCACCAGGCGGACCGACGATCTGGTGAAGGTCGCGGGAGTCCCTTGGATGCGGGTGGCACAGGACTCTGTGTGGTAGAGGCCGCGCGCTTATGTACTCATGCCGGGCAACAACCCTAGCATATGTCAACGAACTCTTCTAAATTCAAAATCAGGCTGAGTTTACCTTCTGTGTGTAGTTATTTTGTGCACGTACCCAGACCACACACAAGCATGGGTATTTATAAAGTTACTTAATGTGTAGTAAATCTATACTGTTAAGATTTTAAGCAGGAAGAGCGAGGCTCTTCGTTCTCAAATATCATTTGATTACTTTCTGGGAGGCCCCGGCGATTAAGTAATATATTAATGATTTACTGACATAAAGCTTATTTTTATTTTATTTTTGCTGATGAATTTGACAGAAATGGTAGCTCAAAGGCTTGCTTTCCATGGGAGCTTGTTATGATTGTATCAAAGAAAGCAACTCTGAGTATTAAACTCACAAAACAAAGCGACGAATTGGCGTGATTTTTAAGTAGTGGTTGAGTGGTGTAGCAAGACAAATGATAACTTTTAACTCTTTCTAACGGGGGTGGAACCGCAGGGTGGAATTGTGGGAGAGCCATGCTTCTGCATGATTAGGCCGGCTCAACCGGAGTGATACCACTGCCTCACAGAAAACCGGCGTGAAGCAGCTCCTGTGCTGTGTTTCGCCGAGTGAGTGTACCGGAGGCCCATCGGGGGGGAAGGGGATAAAAGGTTAGCAGCGCACTTGTGACTCCACTGGTGTTGCATGTGTCCATGGGCGGCGGCAATTGCTTACCATCAGGTGATCCGCCAGCTCGTCTGCTACCATCACATAAAAAAAAAGTTTGCAAAACCCAGCTAACAGTCAATATATCTACTTACCCGCTGAAGTTCTTTCATTGACCAGTACTGAAGGGCTCAGCTCATGCCTCAAGATCTCTTTGTCAGTCTTCAGGTCGAAGATCACCACAGCTGGTGGCTGGAGCTGCTTCCTCACACCTGTATAAGATTTATTTCTTTATTCTTTACTAGTGGCCCGCCCTCACTTCGTTTCGGGAAAGTAGTTCCACTATCTACCAATAGATGGCGCTGTAGCAAATTACATCGCGCAACTGTTTCGTGTTTTCGGTTTACCTATAAGCTCTGACGTGGAATGTGAGAGTAACCTCTTTATAAATAGTATAGACTAACGCAGTTCCCATGTGTTATAACCAATGGGGCTACTTGCATGATCGTGTCAGAATTGATGAGATCTAAGGTCGCAGACATAGCCCAAAGAATTGCGTGGCTCAAGTGGCAATGGGCAGGGCACATTTCGAGGAGAACAGACGGCCGTTGGGGTAGAAAGGTCCTTGAGTGGAGGCCGCAACCGAGGCAGGCCTCCCACCAGGTGGACCAGCGATCTAGTGAAGGTCGCGGAAGTCCTTTGGATGCGGGTGGCACAGGACTCTGTGTGGAGAACGTTGGGGGAGGCCTATGTCCAGCAGTGGACGTCTATTGGCTAAGTAGCTTGGTAAAGCTATATTATTGTAAAGTTGCATTAAAATCCATTCGGTAAATAGTTTTTGCGCAAAAGAGGAGCAGACATCCATCCATCCATACCTACAAACTTTCAAGTTTATAATATTAGTCACTTACCAGGTATGGGATGATGACATTCGAAGGCTGGCTGGAGTGGGCTGGATGAGAGTGGCCGAAAATCGGGAGCGGTGGCGTGCATTAGAGGAGACCTGTGTCCAGCAGTGGACGAGTATGGGTAACTCAATACTCAATATCTTTATTGCATCCATAGTGTATACAGTAGGTGGTAGAATCTTAACATAACTATTATAAAGGCGAAAGTTTGTAAGTATGGATGTATGGATGTTTGTTACTCTTTCACGTAAAAACTATTCAATGGATTTGAATGAAACTTTACCACAATATAGCTTATACATCAGAATAACACATAGGCTACAATTTTTGAGGTTTCTACGAACCTGAAGTCCACGCGAACGAAGTCGCGGGCAAAAGCTAGTGTTAACATAATAGCAACCACTATAGACCCTGCAAGCCACTACAATATACCTACTACTGATAGGGTTACTGATGATGATGATGATGACTTACCAGGTACTTCCAAGTGTCCAGTATCCACCATCCACAGACGATCACAGGCGTCCACGCGCGGCCTGTACACGGAGACCAGCCGCCTGCTGCTCTTCAGGTCAGGGTACGGCTTGAGGAGGGGGGAGGAGGCCCGGGAGAAGCTGCCCCCCGCGGTAGGGGGGATGGTGATGTAGTTTAATGTTGAAGGGATTCCTGGAATTAAAAAAAGAACTATTAAAAATTGGATTTATTGAGAGTTTACAAACTTAGCAATTATGAAAATTATTGTTAAACTTCAAAGTTTATAATATTAGTGGAATTTACTTACCAGGTATGGGATGATGACATTCGAAGGCTGGCTGGTGTGGTCTGGATGAGAGTGGCCGAAAAATCGGGAGCAGTGGCGTGCATTAGGGGAGACCTATGTCCAGCAGTGGACGAGTGTGGGGTATATTATAGTGAACTATCCTCATGTTACCATATCGTCTCCTCGGCACGGTGACGAACACCCGGTCTCCGTAGACCTCCAGGCCGATGGGCACGTTGTTTCGCTGGATGAAGAACTTCTCAGACTCCTCAAGATCCTCGGGGAAGAAGATGGCGTGGGAGCTGAATTCCACATCTGAGCTGTTGCGATCTGAAATATTTTTTTTTATTTTAGTAGTATACAGGGTGTATCTGTGAACATTTACATCCCTTTGACCACGCGTTCTATCAATAGGGTATTTGACTAATCTCGATATAGTAAAAAATATTTATACTTTTCCAAAATACTGGTAACTCCACTGGTGTTGCAAGTGTCAATGAGCGGCGGCAATTGCTTACCATCAGGTGATCCGCCTGCTCGTCTGCTACCTATCACATAATAAAAAATACCTACTGGTAAATAAGAACCAATGGCCAAAATTTTCAGTTAAAAATATAACGTCTAGCTGGTTTTATGAGCATTCAAAGTTTCATGGGCAAGTAAATTTTTAAAGTATTACAATTTAAAAAAAAATTATATCATTGAACTACCCGTACATTTTCCACCAACTATTATCATAACGAAACATTTGATATAGCTACCAAACAAAAACTAGTCGCACATACAGAATACGAGCATGTGACGTCACTCGCCTGTAGCCATTTGTATGAAGCGTTTTTGGGCTTGCCCAAAATAGTTATGATACTTATCTCAGGTAATTCAAATCAGAATCGAGTAATTCTTTCAATAATGTTTCTTAATTGAGAGGTCTTTTGATTAAACACATAAAAAAAATTAGTCCAATACCCTTAAAATTTGTTCAAAAACTTTTCGGAATTTACCGAAAATTTTTCAGACTCCCCAAACAAAATGACCAACTCACGTGACCGACTTTTCCCAATTAAGTGAGGGCGGGACCATAGACAAATATAAGTAAGTAATAAATATAAACTGAGAGGCGGGTAGTAGACTAGTTACTTACATAAAACTCCATCAAGATCGTATCCCATTTGCTTCCAAGCAAAGATGCCATTTTGATGTCCAAACTTCCATGAACATACACACAAATGTATATTTATTAACACACATACACTTATTAAACATGTCTTTCCCATTTTCAATTTATATACTTACCTAGTACCTATATCAATTTATACACTTGTGATGACCTTATATTAAATTGGTTTGTTTACATTAATTCGTTATCGGATTTCGCTGTAGTATATAGGTTATTTAATTGTCTGTTTTAGGTACCTACTTAAAACTAAACAAAGATTTTAAATCATTGATATCCAAAGTATAATATTGATATATCTGTCTCTGGTTAAAAATTATCACTTTTTTCAATACATAAGTTCATTACGAATAGAATTAAAATCACAAAAAAACACGGTAGATTTAGACTTTTTTAACATCGGTCACATCGGTTTAAAATAATTATTTACGTTGTAGTTTACGATATTATATTTTTTTACTATTCTAGTATACGTAAAATACTATTGTTTGGATAAATTAATTGATTGTGTCTGACACTGTCCAGTTGTTTACCGAATTTTACAAAGAATAGGATATTAAGTCACTTTTTATCACAAACATTTGACTGCAGTTTGTTTCGTATTTGTTAACACTGCACAAGAAATCAAATAATTGGTGGAACTTAAAACACGTCCTATCTCTAGACTGGTCGAGTTGTTTTCATATTTTTATCCGACGTTGACCTCTTGGCGGTCAAAGGCACCTAGATTTTCTTATTCAAGCTCAAACCACTCGGTTTTAAAGCTAAGTGGACCGCAAATATAAGTTTGTGTGCCTGTGAGTTTCAACAGAACACGTATGATGTGGTTATTAACCTGTTGTTAGTAGTGAGGGGAAATTATCGATATGACGTTTCTTACTAGCGATAATAGGTACACACTATTATAAAAGCGAAAGATTTTGATTGTGTAACCGTGTAAGTTTGTTACTTCTTCACGGCTAAGCGGCTGGAGCGATTTTCGAGGACGACAAAAGAGTCTTCTGCCCCGGGTGGCTAAATAGTCTTCTGCCACTTGCGTCTAAATAGTCTTCTGCCCCAGACGGCTAAATAGTGTTTTGCCCCGGGCGGATATCTAGTCTTCTGCCCCGGGCGCCTAAATAGTCTTTACCACCCCGGGAGACAAAATAGTCTTCCGCCCCGGGCGGTTAAATAGTCTTTGCCCCAGACGGCTTGTCTAGACGGAATAGTCTTTTGTCCCGGGTGTCTTCCGCCTCGATCGATAAAATAGTCTTTCGCCCCGTGCGGCAATATACTTTTCTGCCCCGTGCGGCAATATACTTTTCTGCCCCGCACGGCCGATAAGAGAAGTACGTCATAAGGCGGATTTTTCTTTTCACAATCGATATCCCATCAAAAAAGACTCTTGTGTGAACAACACCACGGGTAAGGAAACAAGGTTTTTTAAATTATAAATATTGCAGGTGGGTAATTCGCTGACGTTTTTTTATGTCACTGCAATCCACGCCATCAATGTTGATTAATTTACTGGGGACTCTAAAGACTGGTACATACTTAATCTTTAGAAACGTATCGGCTGTTGCTATTCATTTGAACAATTTGTCTGCCGATTTTTAGTCCTTACCTACCTACTTACTTAATTTTAAAAATCGAGACCATTATACCACAAACTAATTACCTACACACAGACAGGTAGGGCTTGCCACTAAGTGCTAAAATGTGTCATGTAACTCCTCACGCATGCGCACTAACGGGAAAATACGCCTTTTCGTACCACCTTAATCCTAGGCCTAGTGACATAAGATTGTCGAACTGTCGACGGTCTCGTGGTAGAGGCCGCGCGCTTATGTCCTCATGCCGCGGGCAACAACCCTAGACTAAATTATGTCAACGAACTCTTCTAAATTCAAAATCAGGCTGAGTTTACCTTCTGTGTGTAATTATTTTGTGATTATACATTATGGACTGCATGAGATTTAAATAGATAATTAAAATGACGGCTTCGATAGCGCAGTGTCTAAGGTGTTCGCTCGAAGCGCAAAATATCCCGGGTTCGATTCCCGGTCAAGTCAATTTAGGAAACTATATTTTCTAATATTTCTTGGGTCTGAGTGTTCTAGGTTGACGCCCCAGTTAATAATCGTCATCTGGTACTCACAGTACAGGGGTTGCAATAGTTTGAGATCAGGTTGATTGGTGTGATTGTCTGACGCATTTATTTATTTAGTTTGTAGATAAAACACCCCCAATATTGCCACACTATACAAGTGAAATAAAAAAAATGCAATTTAAAAATACAAAAATTTTATTAATTTTTTGTCATGTATTTTTTTTTACGTTACAAAACGTTCACGTTACAAATGTTACGATACATAGATTTCTCGTAGTTTGTTTCACTTTCTTGCTTATATAGAGTATTATTAAGTTATCACGTTTGCACCAAATGAAGTTCTTCATTTGCTGGTTACCTGTAAAGATAAAGTAAGAAATGGTTAAAAAGTAAACAAAATTCCTTGTAGGTATGCGGATGGCACAGGACCGATCTGTTTGTGCCCTGTGGCTAGGGGCATTAAGAATACTGCCAAGGTATTCCCGGCCTATCGTAAGAGGCGACCAATCGGGCTTTCGGAGTTCGTGAGCATACTCACTACACTGGGGAGTGGCTTGCTCAGTATCACGACTCCGTGAGGGAAATCATATTGGGTATCCTGGTAGGTCGTGCATCTGGAAGGGCTGCATTGCGCCAAACAATTAGCGGTACGGTCCAGTCCCGGCTGTGGGGTATCCGACCGCGATTGCGCTGAGATGGACACCCAGGGGTTTTGGTTAGGGTTAGAGTCCCACACACCACCTTGTCCCCCACAAGTGGCAAGGTGAAAGCCATGATGGTTTCCCCTGAGAAAATGGCCTGAACTACTTCGAGACATGATGGTAGGCCGTGCCGCTTTTTTGCTCGACTTGGCGAGGGCACTACCGTGCCCCCAAATACTGGCGCATTCAACTTACGACTATTTCGATGTTAAATACTTACGTAACACCCGTCGTCACACTGGTTTCCAATCGAGTCAAGAGGGTAAAGGGAATGCCTGTGTTTGCGTACACACTTGAGCACTATTATATTATTATAACCTGTGGACGTGGCTGATGGTTAAGATTGACCACCGTAGCCGAATATCGGTTGGAAGATTTTTTTTATATTGAGGACAATCAAGATGACCCCACTCCGTCTGATGGTAAGCGGCCGTGAGATCCAAATATGAGGTTGACATAAATACATAGATTACATATTTTACTTACTTAAATTTAAACAAGTCTGTTGTGAGCCATGCCCGTGTCACGCCACGTGCTAAAGTATTGCTTGAAGACCGCGGGTTCGGTTCCCTGCAGGACCCGCACCACCTTTACCTGCCAAGGATAAATAACCATTAACGAAATAGTGTCACAGCCCTTGTATACTCTGATTCATAATCATGTAAAGTAAACTGATAGATGTCAATGTGTCATCCCCATACATTATCACTCAATTTGACATATACAAAATGTCAAAATGCATAGAAACTTGTCATTTTCAACTACAATTTAATTCGAAATATTGCTAAGAGATGGTGTTTGTAGTACTTTGAATCGCGTATGTCAAAGACTGGCTGGAGCCATTCAGCATTTGGTTGTGACCCAGCCTCATACGCCAAAGGTCGTGGGTTTGATCCCCACCCTGGACAAAGATTCGTGTGATGAACACTTGCGTTTGTTCAGTGTCTGAGTGTAATAGAATGTATTTAAGTATTTCTTATATATTTGTAACTAGCGGCCGCCCGCGACTTCGTCCGCGTGGAAAAGTAACTTTTTACCCCCCTTTTAACCCCTTACAACCCCCTTTTCGCAATAAAAAATAGCCTATGTTCTTTCTCAGGGTCTAGATCATCTGTATACCAAATTTCATTTAAATCTATTCAGTAGTTTTGGCGTGAAAGAGTAACAGACAGACAGACAGACAGAGTTACTTTCGCGTTTATAATATTAGTTAGGATTTCTCTGTTGTTTGATATCTGTAACACAAGTGCTTAATCTACTTACTATTACGGAGTCAGGTCAATGTGCAAGATGTTGTGATATTTATATTTATTTATTTATTAAAACTTACCCAAGAAGGATAGTTTTTGGATGTCAACAGTTGCTGCGCCTTTGAATTGGCTTCGGTCTTTTCCTGGAAAGAAAAATATTAATGTTACCTCATTTATTATTACTATTGATTGAGATCGAGAGATGAGACGAACATCAGTCTTACACATTGCATTCTACACCTATTGTGGTAATTTGATTGTTTTGGCAACACTGATCGAAAGTCGACGATTTTTCCGCTAGGCGATAATCGTTACCATGCACATTGAGGTAAATAAGTAAAATAATAAATGCGCCAGACAATCACACCAATCAACCTGGTCTCAAACTAGGGCAACCCCTGTACTATGAGTACCAGGTGACGATAATAGGGTATTTGACTAATCTCGATATAGTAAAAAATATTTATACTTTTCCAAAATACTGGTAAATAAGAACCAATAGCCAAAATTTTCACTTTAAAATATAACGTCTAGCTGGTTTTATGAGCATTCAAAGTTTCATGGGCAAGTCCATTTTTAAAGTATTACAATTTAAAAAAATAATTATATCATTGAACTACCCGTACATTTTCCACCAACTTTTATTATAAAACCATTTACTTAAACGAAACATTTGATATAGCTACCAAACAAAATTTACTAGTCGCGCATACAGGATACGAGCATGTGACGTCACTTGCCTGTAGCCATTTGTATAGAGCGTTTTTGGGCTTGCCCAAAATATGTGCTCTTAAAGTTATGATATCTCAGGTAATTCAAATCAGAATCGAGTAATTCTTTCAATAATGTTTCTTAAATTGACAGGTCTTTTGATAAAACACATAAAAAAAAATGTCAAATACCCTATTAACTGGGGGCGTCAACCCAGAACACTCAGACACAAGACAACTTGGAAAATGAAGTTTCCTAAATTGACTTGACCGGGAATTGAATCCGGGACATTTCGCGCTTCGGGCGAACACCTTAGTCACTTCGCCATCGAGGCCAGTGGCCTTCCATCCTCGACCACATCATCATCACTTACCGTCAGGAGAGATTGCGGCCAAATGTGTCTATTCGACTTCAACTGTGGAATGTGGAATCATTTGCCTACGATGATGTTTCCGAGCAGATACGAAATAGTGATCTTCAAGAAAAGGGCTTATTCCTTCCTTAAGAGCCGGCAACGCATTTGTGATGCCTCAGGTGTTGCACATGTCCATGGGCGGCGGTGATCACTTACCATCATCTACTCGTTAATAATTTGATGTGATATTGTAAAGTTTTGCCATAGTATATGGTAGCTGCTCTAAATTCACAGTACATACTTGTTATCCTTATTTTTCTATGAATGGTGGAACATCTTGAGAAAGGATACACAGTGATTGTGTAACTTCTAAACGAATTCGCCAAAGTAATTAAATGTTGTAAGATATAGTAATTATGCTAAGATATTCTTTATCAGTGGTTTCCAACTTGGCGTCTATTTTACATCGATTAATACTGGCATGAGTGTTACACTTGAGTAAGATTTGATGTAGCATACTAATTTAATGTATGAGTATGAAATAATATTTTTTTTGCATGAACAATAAATTGATGTGATTTCAGTAATGGGGCTAATCGCGTGTCAATAATACGGTAGATGGCGTACAATGTCTCATCTACCGATGATTGGTTTTTTGATGAGATGTTAAAATGTCACTAAGCAACCAATTACGTGAAGTTAGATCTGTCTAACATTAGCCATCTAGCGGATTTTTGCACGCTTCCTTTTTTAAGTACAGCTCA
>CM026302.1:6227688-6325188 GCA_014851415.1 Cnaphalocrocis medinalis
TTGCCCCAATGTTGTTTGTTACTGGTCTTTGACAAGCTGGAGGTGATGTTAACATAGGATATTAAGGCACTAAAATGCTTGCACTTGCTGCTCTGATTATAGACACAGTCACATTTTACACCAGTGACAACACAAGCACCATTGATCTGTAAAAATAATAAGAACAATTAGTAAATTGGAAATGACTTAATGTAATAAATAAGTACAATCCCCGGAACTAGTACTGGGCATACCCAGGTGCATACGCTTGCTAAAAGAGTGGTCGATTGAACAGAGCAAGCAACACTGGCCGAGATTGACAGGCCAGACACATGCTAAAGGCTTAATTACAGAATTTTCCAACAAGTTCTCACTAGAGGCTCTAATGCTATTTCGAGAACAGTTGAGGATCCTCACAGGTCACTGCAGATTGAACAAACAGATAATTATATCACATAAACAATACTTACGTTTAAACTGGTTTTGTATGGTGTTAGTGTCACAGATGACTGACGAATTACGTGGGCTCGTGCTATGTAGCTTTGGCCGTTATGTCGCAGTTCTTCCACATTTCTTACATTCTAATAGGAATTATTGCCTTTTATCTCAGTTTGTGGTTGGAAAAATATTATGTGTAATAGTTTATAAACCCGGTTTTTATTATATTAGTTTTACAGTAAAACTATTGAATAAATTGCACTTAAATAATGTCAACAATACTATTTTAATCTTTGATTTTAATTATATTTCCAAAGAAAACTACCAATGTTGACATTGTTATAAATTTCAATTATTTGACATTAGGTATAGAATTCCTGTTCGCCCCCCCTGGTGGGGTCAAACGGGAATAACCTTTAACTTACTCAGTATCCCCTGTAAGTAGAGCACTGGTTGCTCAAAATGAGGTGGCACAAACTCTGAAACCACTTAAACTTCAGGTTATCCCGGTTCATGCCGCACACGGTCTTGTGGTAGTCGTTGCAGTGGTAGGGGTCGCAGTACCCCATTCAAGCCAAGTGGAAGGGGTGGCGGTATCTCTCACACAGGGACGTGGACAAACAAAGGGTGGACAATGGGAATGTTTCAAACATGTGCCACTGTTCAACCGGGGTGGACAGTGGAAATAAGGTCAAGGAAGGTACCACAAACGCCCAGTCATAACTCAGGCTGGTGGGTGATTATTCTATTTAAGTGGTAAGTAGGTACTATATATTGATGAAGACGACGAACGGACGAATGGGAATAAAAAATAATTAAATTATAGAATTCCTGTTCGCCCCCCTGGTGGGTCGAACGGGAATAACCTAAAACTTACTCAGTATCCCCTGTAAGTAGAGCACTGGTTGCTCAAAATGAGGTGGCACAGACTCTGAAACCACTTAAACTTCAGGTTATCGCGGTTCATGCCGCACACGGTCTTGTGGTAGTCGTTGCAGTGGTAGGGGTCGCAGTAGTCCATCCAAGCCGAGTGGAAGGGGTGGCGGTAGCGCTCCTTCCACCATTCTGGCATTTGGGGCTTGGCGGACGGTTCTGAAAAAACGTAATAAATAAATAAATTAATACAACAAAAATAGGCATAAGTAGGTTAGTTTTTTTATGTGATAGGTAGCAGACGAGCAGGATCACCTGATGGTAAGCAATTGCCGCCGCTCATGGACACTTGCAATACCAGTGGAGTCACAAGTGCGCTGCTAACCTTTTATCCCCTTCCCCCCGGGTGGGCCTCCGGTACCCTCACTCACTCAGCGAAACACAGCACAGGGGCTGCTTCACGCCGGTTTTCTGTGAGGCAGTGGTATCACTCCAGTCGAGCCGGTCCATTCATGCCGAAGCGTGGCTCTCCCACAGTTAAATTAAAAACACAAAGTTAAAGTGTACATTCTGTAACATCTACATGTATATGTAACCACCTTGTTTATAGCGAATAAAGATTTGTGATTTATACATTGACTGGCCGGATGGCGCATTTGGTAGTGGTGACTTTTTTTTTTGTTGACCCAGGTGGAATGCCACCGGGTCGAAGTGCAATGCAATGAGGCGACGTCGCCACCTTTCGGCGGCGCCTATTGCACACACCTCCAGCTGGTCCTAAAGTAAGGGTTTCCCTTGTGCTATGGAGACCAGAAATAAAAAAGGAACCACAAACATCCAGACCCAACACAAATATCTGTTTCACCAGCAAACATCTGTGTTGGCGCGGAACTCGAACCCGTGATGCTTTCGTCTCAACCAGCGCTCAAACCATTGCGCTAAATGGGTCGTCCGGCCTTTCGCCGTACTATTATTCTCTCTGTATGATACAACGGTTGACTGGTAGAGAATGCCTTTTGGCACAAAGTTAGCCAATTGTGTAACTAAAACCACTGATTCCCCCCCCCCCCCCTTCGTAGTCGATATGACGAGCTGCTAAATCCCCCCCTCGTCATATTACATTATGTCGTAGGCGGATTGTACAATCCGCCGTATTACATTACGGTTAGCTGTTATCAAAAACAGATAGTATAGTTCTTTAGATAGGTACTCACTGGGAATCTTGCTTTTAGTAGGTATATTTGTATTTTTCGCATTGGTCCTGAAAAAAGATGATTTTTTAAAAACATTATTTCTTCATTTACCTATACATTTTGTTTATTTAAACCAACAGCGTAACAAATAAACAATACCAATAGCGAGCTGATAATGGTATTTTTATAATTCGTGGAAGTGGGTAGGAAAATAGTCTTAATATGTATGTACTAGTGGCCCGCCCTCACTTCGCTTCGGGACCGTAATTCAGAAATGAACTAATAGATGGCGCTGTGCTCAATTACATCGCGCAAGCCTTTCGTGTTTTCGGTTTACCTATAAGCCTTGTCGTTGCCTATAGAAGTTATCCCTTTATAAATAGTATAGAGAGTATTAACACGATGTATTTAAAGACAGACTTGGTATGTACTTACACAGGACGGTACTTTGTAGTTAAGACACTTTTGACAGTTGATTGTACGCAGTCTTTCGAAAACATCTTATCTAAAACAAAATAAAAAATACTAACTATAATCGATCGCCACACACGTTTTTGAAAGAACATTAGGTATACCATAATAAGCGACGATAATATCGTCGTAAGACTCAAAAGCCTTTTAAAAGACAAAATAATGTTATTGATTTTCTATTGTGTCTGCCGTCTGGGCCTTACGACGTTAAAGGTCAATATTTACGGTATGGGGAAATATCAATACTTACAACCAAAGTAGCCAAATTTAACAAAACATTAATCGTGGTAAAAATGTCGGAACAACTGTAAACGTCAATCAACGTTTCTTTCTTGCTGGTCCGGATGTGCCAAATGAATTGTTCAGATATTTTTGACCACTGTGAATGATTTGTTAAATTTGGCTACATTGGTTGTATTGATTACAACATACCGTCAATGTTACTAAGTATTTGGACATTTTGGATGTAACTTTATGCATGATTCTGACTGCCATTTAAAAAAATAAAGAAAAATCTGGCACTTACCTTCGCAATTTATAAAATTTACATGAAGATAAGTAACAATAATTGCACAAAAACATAGTTTATAATCTATGTTCATGTTTTACAAAAGATTAAAAATCAATGAAAGATTACGGGCTTAATCGAGTGCCATTAAAGATTTTATGAGCGAAATTTAATGCATCATTAATAAGTTAAAACTGATTTCTAATTAGGTATGTACTTACTTAGTTAATAAAGTGTGTTTAGTCAATAAAAATACCTATCCACTTACATCTAATAATTACTTACCAGCTCATTTTGGGACTGGATATTTGTGGTGCCTTTCTTGGGTGTTTTTCCCGTTGTCCACCCCAGCTTGTCAGTGACACAATTGTTTAAAACTTTCCCGTTGTCTACCCCTTCTCAGTACCAAGAAGGCTCGGGCTTATTCCCGCTCTCCACCCCGGGTAGTCATTGACACATATGTTTAAAACTTTCCCGTTGTCCACCCCTTCTCAGTACCAAGAGGGCTCGGGCATATTCCCGCTCTCCACCCCGGGTAGTCAGTGACACAAATGTGTATAACTTTCCCGTTGTCTATCCCTTCTCAGTACCAAGAGGGCTCGGGCTTATTCCCGTTATCCACCCCGGGTAGATAATGACACAAATGTTTAAAAAAATCTCGTTGTCCACACCTTTTAAGTAATAGCACCTAATAATCCCTAATAGGCCTCGATGGGGCAGTGGTTAACGCGTTCGCCCGAAGCGCGAAAAGTCCCGGCTTCGATTCCCGGTCAAGTCAATTTAGGAAACCAAATTTACTAAATTTTCTTGGGTCTGGGTGTTCTAGGTTGACGCCCCCAGTTAATTATCGTCACCTGGTATTCATAGTACAGGGGTTGACCTAGTTTGAGACCAGGTTGATTGGTGTGATTATGTGGCGCATTTATTTATTTATTTAATAGTGGGTTTTGAAAATTTTAACATTAGTCGCCATAGCCGAAATTTCTGTTAAGGGGACATTGTACTATAACACATTTCCTTAGGTAACATACGTACAGAACACATCAAAGTACCTATACAAAACTGTCACATTTGTTCAATCGACTCTCATCTTTCTGTCATACACATTAGGTTGAATGTCTATGAGAAAATTTGTCAGGTTGTGACGAAGTGTGGCTGTCTGTACTATAATCCCACTACTATTATAAAGGCGAAAGTTTGTATGGATGTATATGGATGTTTGTTACTCTTTCACGTAAAAACTACTGAATGGATTTGAATGAAACTTTACCACAATATAGCTTATACATCAGAATAACACATACAATTTATAAAAATATATTGTGTGGATTGTCCAAAATATGATGGTAAGTGTCAATAATTAACTCCACGCGTACGAAGTCGCGGGCGGCCGCTAGTTTGTGATATAAATTTGTTTTAGAATGGTTCAATGAATTTAATCATGATTTTTCATGTTCTATTTTTAATTTTTACTTCATACTTTCGTGTAATTTTAGAAACAGTGTTAGTATGTAATTTTTAGTTTAAAATATTAAAATAAATTTAAAATATGAATTATTACTCATTGATACTTTATGTGGTTATTTTTGGTAAGGGTTTTATAAAACTGTTTAGCTAGGTACAATCAACACATCAAAGTAGTTACATTTTACATAATAAATGTAGGTAGGTACCCAAAAATTGTTAATACATACCTCATCATCATCATCATCAGCCTGTTGCAGTCCACTGCTGGACATAGGCCTCTCCAAATGCTCGCCACTTTGATCGATCTTCGGCTACTCGCATCCAGCTCCAGCCAGCCCTCTTGCGCAGATCGTCACTCCATCTGGCCTGAGGCCGTCCTACACTACGTTTACCAAGACGCGTACCTACCTACCTACTTTCCTTTATGTATTCGTAGCTAGATTTTTTGAGTGCCCCAAAAAAATGTTAATACTTTCCGTTATGTTTCCATAGCTGTATTTTCTAAAATATATCTCATAATCCTCACAATATAAATCAATTGTCGGCCCTAGTATCGTCACTTACATGGCTAGACACATTTTATCATCATCAGCAACCCACACTCATCCACTGCTGGACATAGGTCTCCCCTAATTCACCGCCACCGCTCCCGATTGTCGGCCACTCACCAGACCACACCAGCCAGCCTTCGAATGTCGTCATCCCATCTTGTCGCGTCCCAACGGTACGCTTATAGTCCGAGGCAAGAAAGTGTAGTTATGACCTTGAGTGCGCAGAAACCAATTTTGATAGAAAGTCTTCTTTTTTACAAGTGCGCAAAATAACGGTCATCGCTATACTTTCGTGCCTCCAACTATACGGAGTCGCGGTCTCCACTCAAGGACTTTACGGCTCCAACGGTACACATAGAATAGAATAGAATAAAATTTTATTTGATTAACACAATCACATAAAACAAAAGAAAAATACAACAATTAAAAAAAACAAATGTGACACCAAAATGGATTCCACTCAGCTGTTTTGTCACGGCGGATAGCCATGACACTGGTTTTCTGTGGAAACCATTGAGGTAGAGAGGGAGTCAGCCAGAACAACAAATAATAACAACTAAATACTAATAAATATCTAAGACAGCTACATACATACATCGATACATACAAACATTGTATAATTAAAATAATAATTCCAGCATCCCCAACATCCAACAACACGCCGCCATCTTTAAGCGTACACCAAAGAGTAGACGAATTAAAACGAAAAATAAAGGAGGAAATCAACGACAAAATGAACCGGCATGACCTCATAAAACCCATAGACATGGACGACTACGTTTACGTAGACGTGGAGAACCAGCCTATAACCCCGATCATGGAACTCGATGAGAGGAAAAAAGAAGATAAGTTTAAGCTACCAGAGATCAAAACGGTTAAAAACGAGAAAACTACGCCGATTTCAAGCGTACGGAGTGGAAAGAGTGAAAAACCTCCGAAAAAGAAATCTGGGCGCAGTAAGAAACGGTGAGTCGTAATAATTCTCACAACATCTCATTTTTACCGTGGGAGAGCCACGCTTCGGCATAAATGGGCTGTCCTACTTCCTACTAGCCGTCCTACTACTTTTTTTATGTGATAGGTAGCAGACGAGCAGGCGGATCACCTGATGGTAAGCAATTGCCGCCGTCCATAAACACATGCAACAAGTGCGCTGCTAACCTTTTATCCCCTTCCCCCCGATGGGCCTCCGGTACCCTACTCCCTCGGCGAAACACAGCGCAGGAGCTGCTTCACGCCGGTTTTCTGTGAGGCAGTGGTATCACTCCGGTCGAGCCGGCCCATTCATGCCGAAGCATGGCTCTCCCACAATTACTACGTCGGATCGACCGGACTACTTTTTGCTCGACCCAGGAATCGAACCCAGGGCCCCGAAATCACAGCCCGGTATTTAAAACACTAGAACAACGGGGCGTTATTCGAAACATACTTTTTGCTCAACCCGGGAATCGAACCCAGGACCCCGAGATCACGGCCCGGTATTTAAACCACTAGACCAACACTATACTCTTTTTTTTATTATTATTTAATATGGCCTGTATTGTGTTAATGACACATTTAATTTTGCCAATGTCAAGTGTAGTTTGATAAAGTAGTCAACAGTCGAAGTCACAGTCACTCAATAAAACGCCGGTGTTTAGCGTTTTAATGTCCTAAGGATTCTGTGGAGACTATTTTTAACAAAGCCGTAGGTTTTAAGACTCTATTAGGTCAAAGCAAATTGTTCACGTGACAATTCACTCGACACACAATAGCAGTGTTAAAAACGACACAATTCAATGATTCTTATATTAATATCACCCTGCGGCACTTCACTGCACAAAGTAACACCAAATTTGTACACTAAAAACCACTAGATACTAATTAAAAATCTTTGGATTGCATCAGCCGATGCGGCTTGTTTCACAGTTACCCACAGAATCAACACTATACTCTGATTTATAATCATGTAAATAAAGTCAACTGACAGATGTCAATGTGTCATCCCCATACATTATCACTCAATTTGACACATACAAAATGTCAAAATGCATAGAAACTTGTCATTTTCATCTGTCAGTTTACTTTACATGATTATGAATCAGAATAGACAGTTCATGACGAAGTTAGTAAGGTCAGCAAAACAGTAATTTTTGTTCCTTTTTTCCAGGAAAATGAAAGCACCCGAACAGGCCCCCTTGGACAGCTTCTACCGGCGTCTCCTCACCAACACGGAGGAGCCAGTCGAATGGGTCCACTGCCAGGACCTCATCACACCCTTCTTCTCAGGGTACAAAAACGACTTCACCGTCACGAAAAGGCTGACACACTCGGATCATTCCGTTAGGAGGTAAGAAAGGAAGAAAGAAGAAGAAAGAAAGGAAGAAAGAAAGAATGAAAGAAAAAAAGCAAGATGAGAATTTTAGAATGAAAGAAAGACAGAACGAAAGAATGAAGAAATAAAGAAAGAAAATACATTTATTTATTTGGGATACCACAACGCAATGATACAAATTACTACACACAAATAATTAATAAATTCTCCCAACATCTTGTACCTGACTCCGTAAGAAAGCAAAACATTGACTTAGATAAAAGTAAATTGAATTTTTCAAGATGCTATACAATATATAAAACACGCGACAAGTAACAATTATGTCAATTATTGCTAAAAGTGGCCGTTTTTAGCAATAATTAACATTATTGTTACTTGTCGCGTGTTAGAAATATTGTATTGCATCTTGAAAAATCAAATTTACTTGGATCTAAGTCTGTAATGTTTTATTTTCTTCAAAAATATCATATTTTCGCCACAATCAGTGTACTTAAATAGGTTGGCGGCGCTAATTTCATTCGTATAGCCCCTTAAAGACTTGTGTTACAGATATCAGACAACAGATGATATCCCATAACCCTCATGATTAAAAACCAGAGTATACCTATCTACATAAAATTTATTTGTCCACAGATTCATACAGCTACTTCGATTGAACACTACAGGCCACACCAAAGAAGAGATCTACTCTATCTTGTACCAGATAAGCAATTTACAACTACGCTTGTTCCAGTGGGACGTATCTGCCATCAATTTACTCATAACCGTTTTGGTAAAAGGTAAAAATTGGCTGCTGCTTTATGGCTGCGTATTTGTCATAGCCGGATAATCCGCCGTATTACATTACGGCTAGTTATTGTCAAAAACAGGGCTGTATTGAAATGCGGCGGATCAACGATTAGCCGCATCGTAGGTACTCTACTTATTATGACCAAAGAATTATGACAAGTAAATAAATAAATAAATGCGCCAGACAATCACACCAATCAACCTGGTATCAAACTAGGGCAACCCACAGGGGTTACACTATGAGTACCAGACGACGATAATCTGGGGGCGTCAACCCAGAACACCCAGACCCTTTTTTTTTTCCCAGGGGAAACCATCATGGCCTTCACCTTGCCACATGTGGGGGACAAGGTGGTGTGTGGGACTCTAACCCTAACCAAAACCCCTGGGGTGTCCATCTCAGCGCAATCGCGGTCGGATAACCCACAGCCGGGACTAGACCGTGCCGCAAATCGCGCTCGCCACATTGAGCCAAATGTTTGGCGCAATGCAGCCCTTCCCAAATGCGCGACCTACCAGGACACCCAGTAGGATTTTTTCCCTCGCGGAGTCGTGATACTGAGCAAGCCACTCCCCAGTAGTGGCATGCTTACGTACTCCGAAGCCCGTTTAGTCGCCTCTTACGACAGGCCGGGAATACCTTAGCAGTATTCTTAACGCCCCTAGCCACAGGGCACAGAGCGGCCCCCCTAACACCCAGACCCAAGACAGCTTAAAAAAAGCTTAAAAAAAGGAAGTTTCCTAAATTGACTTGACCGGGAATCGAACCCGGGACCTTTCGCGCTTCGGGCGAACACCTTAGCCACTGCGCCATCGAGGCTGAAGTGGTGCCACAACACAAAAATATTTTTACAAGGTTAGGATAGAGTAATTTTTTCGTTACCACCCATAAAAATAACGCTAGCCTAACATTTTACACAAAGTGTTTCTGGGTGAACTTAAGTATTCTGGCGCATTTAATCTGGCTTATCGTTGAACAGCGGCTTTTCAAAACGGCTAGCTTTATGTATTACGGCGGATTATTCGATCCGGCTGCGACATATCCACCAAACCATACTATTAAAATAAAGGGTTAGTATTTACTTACGAGTAAGTATTATACTGTGACAGTTAAGGTTTAATTAGGGTCTTTGAGTGCAGCTAATAGTGTAACATTTTGATGCTAACAGTATTTTACATGCTTTAATTTTGTTTCACAGAAAAGTAGGTAGTTATAATAATATAGTCAAAACATACTATTTTTAAGGGGCTATACGAATAAAACTAGCGCCGCCAGCCTATTTACACTGATTGTGGCGATAATACGATATTTTTTAAGAAAGCAAAACATTATAGACTTAGGCAAAAGTAAATTGAATTTTCCAAGATGCAATACATTAAATAAAACACGCGACAAGTAACAATAATGTCAATTATTGCTAAAAGTGACTGTTTTTAGCAATAATTATCATTATTGTTACTTGTCGCGTGTTAGAAATATTGTATTGCATCTTGAACAATCCAATTTACTTGGATCTAAGTCTGTAATGTTTTATTTTCCTCAAAAATATCATATTTTCGCCACAATCAGTGTAAATAGGTTGGCGGCGCTAGTTTCATTCGTATAGCCCCTTAACAGTATAGTTTACAATCCTACCTTACTGGTACTTACCGGTACTTACCGCTACCTATATTTCGCAGCGATTTTCCCGTGGTATATTCTCATATTTCATTTGACCAGGCATCTCCTTTCAGATAGAAACACTCTTTGAAGAATCTAAACTACGGAGTGAAATCGTTACTGGCGAGCTGGCACCTCGACATAGCCGATACGACCAACTTGCTTAAGCAGTCCAGGATATTCCGGCCACCTTGCGTGAGGGTCTCCGATTTTGAAGGTAGATCCATACTAATATCATAAATGGGAAAGTGTGTCTGTCTGTCTGTAACAGAGCTACGAATTGACGTGATTTTTAAGTGGAGATAGTTGAAGGCATGGAGAGTAACAAAGGCTACTTTTTGCCCTTTTCTAACCACCCCATTTAAGGGAGATGGGGGGAAGCGAGTGTAGTCGCGGGCAAAAGTTTAATATTCTATATTTCAAAGAAACAAAACCAGAGGGAGCCTAGCATGAACATACTTACACACACACACACACACACACACACACACACACACGCACATACACACGCTCACTCACATGCACACACGCGCACACGTACACACGTACACCCACATGCACATTACGCCACATGCGCCGCACACACAAGCACACGCGCCGCACACACAAGCACACGCGCCGCACACACATACATACACGCACACGGGTACATTCACGCACACACACACTCATTCAGACAAACACACTCACACACATTCAACAAACGCACTCACACACCCACACACACAAACACACACAATAACATCCGATATATGTACCTACATATTTTTCGTTAATTAGAAATAGAAGAGTTGTTTCATGATTACTTAGCCGTCTAACTAAAACCGCTACGATCGCTGACTCAAATCAAATCAATCAAAATCTCTTTATTTAATTTACTTAAGTCCTCAGAACATTTATGATTGTCAAATTTTATAATCTACTGCTGATTCGGAAAGTCAATTTCTACTGTACCTTTATTATCTGTTCCAGGTTCCACGAAGACGTCCCACGCAATCAGATACACAAAGTCCACTACTCCCAAATCTACGTGCTCTCTGGCTGGCAGAGATGATTGTGATTCATAAAACATTAATTTTAAAACCCTATTTTTTTTTTATTTTTACGCCCTAAGAAGTTGATTCATTAATACAAATACTTCATATAACCGGGACTAAACGCGACGAAATTTAATAAGTACATTCTAGCACTTACTGCTTGGCGTTTCGACTGCGTTACAACAGCCGTGGTCACAAGCGATTGATTGATTGAGTTCGCTTGTGACCACGGCTGTTGTAACGCAGTCGAAACGTCAAGCAGTAAGTGCTAAAATGTACTTATTAAATTTCGTCGCGTTTAGTCCCGGTTAAGTATATGAAGTATTTGTATAATGCAACGCGAAAGTTTAAAAACATATCTTACAAACCGATACGGGCTGGAAATTGTGACAAAAATTTATTCATTAATTCCGAGATGGTTATTCTAGTAAAACTACGCATTTACCGACTAAAACGCCTGGGACTCTCCCTCATCGTCCATCTTGGAAGATGTCATGGGTCCGCGACACGGAGCCTAGCACCACGACATCTTCCGGACGGGGCCCGCCTACACGGCAGGCACGGTGGAACTCCCCCCGGAGTCGGGGGTGGGAGGGGACAGCCGAGAGAGCCGAGCCGTCCCCACCGGGCTTTGGAGGGTGTCGGTGCAATGCCAGCAGTGGTACCCCCGTACCACCCGACGGCGGCAAAGTATTTGCCAGCGAGGGTCTCTCGTGACTTCTGATGTGAACAATTAAATTGAAAAACGCAAAATTTTCGCACTATTTACTAAATTTAACTTTTCCATTAATAACGGAAGGAGGGAGCGGCAATAACCGTTTCATGTTATCAGGTTCTCTGTCTTTATCTGGTATAGGTTCATTGAAATCATATTTTTCAGCTACAATAGGCACATTAGCATAGTAATTAGGACTTGATATCTTGTAAAAGTCTCTTTTAGGTATCATTGTACCCGCTTTTTTATTTGTGGTCAAGTCTATAGGTGTGGTGTTGTCTATAGCATCTTCTTTAGCATTCGGGGCTCCCTCGTCGTACCACAAATTTCCAGTTTGCGCCTTTTCTTCTTCTTCTTCAATTTCGACTATGTATTGATTATCTTCTTTAGGTGATTCAGGTTCTAAAGGCATCAGCTGTTTTGCAGGAATTTCTCCGTTTAATGCAATAACACTCTCGTAGGCGTCTTTAACTTTATATGTCACTGATTTCGGGAATTTTTGTATTACACCAACCGGCTTTCTGACTCTTACTCTTTCATGATCACTTTCGTACACATTTTTCTCTTTGGTTGGGAATACGTAATCTTCATAACTATCGTTTTAGTCAATTTCATTTTGGCAAATGACATATCGTTATTGTCCTTAGGTTTCAATCCTTCATTATCATTGTTTTCGTAGACGCCTTTGTCATCGGCGGGATCTGCCTCGTATTCAACGGTGGCATATTTGTCAGGGTTTTTTCCTGTGCCTGTTTTCTGTTGCCCTCTATGCTGTTTTTTTTGCTTCTCAAACCTTGTTTGTTCTCTGTACGGCTTTAATTCATATATTTGAGGTGTTTCATCCTTCATATCTTCCTGTTCCGTATCTTCGTGTCGCCCATCATCTTCTTCAAATTCCATTTCTAACTGTGGCGCTTCTCTTTGTTGATCTATGTGTTGTGGTCGCTGTCCTCTCTGTGGTTCTCTCTGCATCTTTTGTTTTATTGATTGAGGTGTCTTATAATCCTCATCATCTTCATCGGTTTCTTGCTTATATTTGTTTTGCGGACCACGTTGTTCTCTTTGTTGTGAAAGTCGGTGCTCTCTTTGTGGACCTCTCTGTAACTTTTGTTTTGATTGAGGTGGCTTATACGCTTCATCGTAGTCTTCGGTTTCTTGCTTATATTTGTTTTGGGATCCTTGCTCCCTTTGTTGTGAAGGTCTCTGCTCTCTTTGCGGATATCTCTGTAATTTTTGTCTTATTGATGGAGTCGTCTTATAAATCCTCATCGTATTCATTATTTTCTTGCTTATTTTTGTTTTGAGAACTTAGCTGATCTCTGTGTTGCTGCGGTCTCCGCTCTCTTTGCATTTTTTGTCTTGTAGATGATGTCTTGTCTTCTTCATCGTATTCATCTGTTTCTTGCTTATACTTATTTTGGGGGCTACGCTGCTCTCTTTGTTGTGGCGGTCTCTGCTCTATTTGTAGTTCGACCTGCATTTTTTGTCTTGTAGATGATGTCTTTTCTTCTTCATCGTATTCATCTGTTTCTTGTTTATACTTTTGGGGGCCACGCTGCTCTCTTTGTTGTGGCGGTCTCTGCTGTCTTTGAGGGTCTCTCTGTATCTTTTGTCTTGCAGATTCAGCTATTTCATAATCTTCTTCATCTTCCTCAGTTTCTTTTTCATCGTTTTGAGGATTAATTTGAACCTGGCTTTCTCTAGCTTCTTTCATTCTTTGCTTCTGGATTAACTCTTGCTTCAATCTCTCTTTTACCTTTTCGACTAGCTCGTCGAAGTTGAAATTTGGAGATGCAGAGTCTTCTTTCACCCTATTTTGTATTTCGCTGTAAGCATCCTGATATATATCTCGTGGGTAGAAAGGTTGTTCATACACATTGTCTTTTCGAAAAGAGGTTTCTTGAGCTAAGTCGGCCAACTGATCTGCCAGTTTATCTGGTACAAATTTCCTGGCTAAACTCTTGAAATCTTTCAGATTTGCCGCTACAAGAACGTACCCTTGGCATTGTGTAATAATGTAAATTACATCTGAAATAATTCAATTGAATGATCAATACATTAGACCGTTATCAATAGATGGCGCTGGGAGTCGATTACATTGCGCAAGTATTCGCTTTTTCGGTTTACCTATTAGTCATTCTGAACAACGTTTCTTCAACGACTTTTTGAAATTCATCCCCTTACAAACTAAACGAGTCACCGACTTTGTATGAAAAGTTGAAATTTTTTATGCAATTTTCCTAAAGTCATATAATATAACAGAATGTTGTTCAGAATGGTTGGTAGAAGACGTGGTTAAAGGGATGTAAATGTTCACAGATACACCCTGTATTGTAGTGTCAATAAAAAAAGAGCAGAAATGCGCAATTAGGAGTACTTACACACTTGTCCTATGAACAAATACAAATTCAAATACATTTTAAATCAAAAATAAAAGAATTTAGGCCATAAAACTTACCATTGATTTTCTCCATTTTATACGATTTTTATCGATTCTGTTTATTGGTACTTGCGCTATAAAACCATGGCTTTAGAAAAATAAATAAAACGTCCGCCCTCATTTTGTTTCGGGACGTCATTACTTCCAAATTGTATGAATAGGTGGCGCTGGGGGTTAATTCCATCGCGCAAATGTTTTGCCACTCTTGGCTTGTTTGACTACACTCGAGATGATGAAGATACTAATATTTTAAAGTCAAAAGTCAAAGTCAAATATTCTTTATTTGCATAGACGCCCCGTTGGCCTATGGTATAAGTGGCCATGATCTCGGGGTCCCAGGGTCGATTCCCGGTTCGAGCAAAAGTACGTTTCGGAATTTTCGAATATAGGTACCTACTTAACACGGGTTTGTGATCACCGCACCGCATTAGGCAAGCGTGGTGATTAAGCCTAATCCCATCATAGTTGCGATGACTTGATTTCTATGATGGAGGCCTTTGCCTTGCAGTGGCTCATACAGGCTGATAGTTTAGTACTTTTATGAACATTTCAACAAAGTCTATTTAGTTCTATGATCATTCAAAAGTTAATAATTTTAAACTTTAAGCCAAAGATGTTAGGTTTAATATCCATACTAATAACTATACTATTTATAAAGAGATTAATCTCATATTCCACGCCAGGGCTTATAGGTAAACCGAAAACCCGAAACACTTGCGTGAAACAATCAACGTCCAGCACCATCTATTGGTAGATAGTGGAACTACTGTCCCGAAACGAAGTGAGGGCGGGCCACTAGTCCATACTAATATTATTTAAATGCGAATGTAACTCTGTCTGTCTATTCTGTGTTGTTACTCTTTCACGCCAAAACCTAGTCAACGGATTTAAATGAAATTATGTGGTAGGATTATACAGATATCTAGACCCTGAGAAGGACACTAGGCTACTTTTTATATTGCGAATAGGGGGTTGTAGGGGTTGAAAAGGGGGGTAAAAAGATACTTTTACCTCCACGCGGAACGGAGTCGCGGGCGGCCGGCTAGTATTTATATAATGTGTCTGTCTGTAGTTTGTCTTTCTTTCACACGGCAAAACGGAGCGACGAATTGACGTGATTTTTTAAGTGGAGATAGTTGAAAGGATGGAGAGTAACATACGCTACTTTTTGTCACACCGTGCTACTCCGAATTTAACGGGAGCGAAGCCGCGGGTATACCTAGTCAATTAATAAATCATTGTGTAATCTGGTGCGTTGATATCTGTACAAGGGATCGTAAAAAAATAAAACTGTATACATGATCACTTTTTAATATTTTTCATTAAATATATAACGCTATATACTTAATCATATTAAATATAACTTACTTTCTAAATACACAGCTCTTCGTCCAAAATGTTACATTATCTTAAATAATACAAATAATTTAGTACTTTGAGGTACATTCTTATTTCACCAAGAAGTGATGTTTACATAGAAATATTAAGTAATAATTAGTATTTAATTACAGAATCTGATGTTTAAGTAGAGTAACATATTACTCTCTACACTTTTAACCATGGGAGAGCCATGCTTCGGCATGAATGGGCCACGGAGAGAAGCAGCGTGTGCGTTGTGTTCCTTCGAATGAGTAAGAGTACCGGAGTTCCAATTGGGGGGGAAAGGGGATAAAAGGTTATCAGCGCAGTTGTACTCTACAGGTGTTGCAAGGGTCTATGGGCTGCGGCAATCGCTTACCATCAGGTAAAGAGTTTGCTCGTCTGCCATCTATGACATAATAAAAACACTTTTGACTTTCCATATATTATTACCAAGTCATGTGACCGACTTTAAATGTTTTTTTTTGTGCGATTTTCCTAAAGCCATAGACCAAAATGTTGTTCAAAATGATTTGTATGAGAAGAAGTTCAAAGGGTGTTTTTATAGATATAACTAGTATACGCTTCGCCGTCATTACTTTAAAGAATTTATCTCGTCATAAATAATACAGAAAAGTGATGTTAAGAAAGTTTTTTTGTATATATTATATTATAGCCCGCCCTCACTTCGCTTCGGGACCGTAATTCAGAAATGAACCAATAGATGGCGCTGTGTCCAATTACATCGCGCAAGCGTTTCGTGTTTTCGGTTTACCTATAAGCCTTGTCTAGAAGTTATCTTTTTATAAATAGTATAGAAGATTATTTTTGATTAAAAATGTTTATAAGTTCTTTTTCCTGCCAGCCACAAGAAAAAATATCTTATACCCGATAAATGTCAATAAGGTAGTTTTATCAGATAATGAAAATAATCCTTAAATTCTATGTTTTTTAATAATATTACGTAGGTAAAGTTGTAGGAAAAGGTATAAATTCTTAGAGTAGGTTAAAGTTACCCAGTAAGCCCTAAAAATGTTCCTTACTATTTTATAAAAGGTGATTTTAATGTGGATCATTAAAAAGTTACTTTTTAAGTTTTAAAACCTAAAAAATATTTCTTTTTTAAATATTCCAAAATAACGAATATTTAGATGTGCGACGTATTTTTTTATTCTTTTTTATAATGCGTCTACATCACAGATACCAAATTACATAGATTTTCATGTAGATTAAGCTTTGGAATATTTCAAGTGTTCCAAAGAATAAGGTCCGATCTGCAATATGTTTAATATTGAAGATGGGACTTTCTGCTCCAAAGAATAAGGTCCGATTTGCAATATGTTTAATGTAGGAGATCGGACTTTTTTCTTCGTAGGAAGCGATTTTTTTACGCATTTTATTATGTGGTTTTCGTATCGTTGGCGCTCCGTGCTAGTCTTATCTTTTCAGGATAGATATCTGAAACAAAATTTAAACAATATATGTTAAGTTTCTGGGTATAAAAATTTGATTTTATCTTTTAACTTTGCTTTAACTACGGAGAAGTTATACCTATGACAGGTACCATACGAACAGGTAAGATGCATGCTACGAACGAGTAAGATGTATGCTACGAACTGTAATATACCTATATGCACGAACTAGTAAGATGTTTGTTACGAAGCAGTAAATTGTATGTATGCTATGAACTGTAATATATATGCTACGAACTAGTAAGATGTTTGGACGAACCAATAAGATGCATGCTACGAACCAGTAAGTTGTATGCTATGAACTAGTAAGAAGTATACGAACTTGTAAAAAGTATGCTATGAACTAGTAAGATGTATGTTACGAACTGTAATGTATGCTACAAAATCTGAAGCAGCCTGCTACTACCAATTAAGATCTACTCAAGTCATGTGTATGCTACCTACAAGTCCTGTGTTGTAATGCTCCTACAAGTCATATGTATGCTACTACAAGTAACAGGCATGTTTACCTACCATAAGTGAGTTCTCGTCCGAGCCGTGGGGAGAAGTTGATCTCCTCCCCAGCGGGTAGAAGTAGTCTGTGCGCCGGTCCACCTGCTCAGGGTCTGGCTGAAGCTGTAGCTGCAGCAAATAGGAAGAGGTTCGTATTGCTTTAATACCGGGCATAAAACTACCCTTTCTAGAACGGTTAATCCCTAAATGATTACTTTAATCCTTATTTGTTTACTAGCGGCCGCCCGCGACTCCGTCCGCGTGGAAAAGTAACTTTTTACCCCCGTTCAACCCCTTACAACCCCCTTTTCAATATATCCTTGCAAAAAGGGGTCCTTGCAAAAATCTACCTATGTCCTTTCTCAGGGTCTAGATTATCTGTATACCAAATTTCATTTAATCCGGTTGAGTAGTTTTGGCGTGAAAGAGTAGCAGACAGACAGACAGACGAGTTCTTCGCATTTAATATTAACTACTCGGCCGCCGCGACTTCGTCGCGTGGAAAAGTGACTTTTTGCCCCTTTCAACACCTTACAACCCCCTTTCGCAATAAAAAGTAGCCTATGTCCTTTCTCAGGGTCTAGATTATCTGTATACCAAATTTCATTTAAATCCGTTGAGTAGTTTTGGCGTGAAAGAGTACAGACAGACAGACGACAGAGTTACCTTTCGCATTTATAATATTAATATGGGAGTATGGATGTGCTGGGCGTTGACTGCATCCGCGCCTTTTTAGGTTTGTATAATGCCTATTAAATAGTTAGGTAGGTACATAATGGCTAAAAATATAATCTTATCTGATATATATAGACTAGGCATTATCCACTATGACTATGACTTATGGCCGGTTTCTGAATTAAGAATTAAAAGTTACCTGAGCAACTACTTAATTTGAAGTATGACTCAACTGTCAAAGTTTGTACTTTAGTGCAAATTTCAAATTCTCATTCAGAAACCGGCCGTTAGGGCACAAAATAGGGACTGCCACAGAAGGCTGACTGTCATTAAGAGCTAAAATAGTCATGTACACGCATGCTAACAAAACGCTTTTCGACCACATTAATCCTAATTATGACATAAGATTGTCAAACTGTCGAGGTCTATGGTAGAGGCGCGCGCTTATGTACTCATCGGGCAACAACCATAGCATACGTCACGAACTCTTCTATATTCAAATTAAGGCTGAGTCAACTTTCTGTGTCAGCCCTATTTTGTGGTTAGGGGCCTAAAAAAACCAGGGTTGTAAGAATAGGAACACTTGAAACTGGAAAGGCATCCATGACTGATGGTTCTGGGCAGGAACGAGGAGCTAAACCTCTTGGTGCGCGCCGGCACGCGCCGGCATGTGTCTGGATTGGTATGTGGATGACAACTGTCCACTTACTCTCGCTGTGCTTACTCGTTTGCCGTCTCTAGTATTTTTTTTTTTTTATATACAGCGGCAAAACGAGCAAGCGGGTCACCTGCTGGTAAGTAATCCCGCCGCCCATGAACATCTGCGAGATCAGAGAGGCCGCTGATGCGTTGCCGGCCTTTTAAGAAGGAGTACGCTCGTTTCTTGAAAGTCCTAAGTCATAGCCGTCAGGAAATACTGCCGCAATAAAAACAAAATTGTAATAGTATAAAACAAAATTGTGGAATAATTGGCAAATGGTGCCATATCATAAACTTACACGTCATCGTCTGAAGGCGTGACTGGCAGCGCCTCCGGGATCCGCCTGCCCATCCGCGGCGTGAACTCACGTTCTCGTAAATCTTTTGTCCGGGTAGAGAGACCGTTGAACGCTCCGACCCAGCTTTGGTGTGAAGATTACTTTCTTGGTACCTGGAAACAAGTGACAGATCTTATAAATGTAATCCATACTAATATTATAAATGGGAAAGTGTGTCTGTCTGTCTTTCTTCCAAAGCAAAACGGAGTGACGAATTGACCACATTACTGTGACTTGTGTTTAAGCGCAGCGCACTTGTAACTCCACTGGTGTTGCAAGTGTCCATGGGCGGGCGGCAATTGTCTTACCATCAGGTGATCCGCCTGCTCGCCTGCTACCTATCACATTAAAAAAAAAGAACACAAAATCTCATACATTGACCTGACTCCGTACTAAGTAGCTTATGTCCTGAACTTACTTTATGTTCTTCTGAGTCCTATCTATTGTTGTGATGTATAGGTATTTATTTTCTTTGTGGTCAATAAATGTTTTACTTACTATACTACTTACAACCATGACGTCGAAGGACCTCAGTGTAACAGTACGCCATCTAGCGGATGTTTCACACGCTGTAGCCCCCATTTAGGCACATACGGAGACCAGCGTCATTGAGAAATCAACTTTCCGAATCAGCGTAGCTTACATATATTTGATATTAATAAAAGTTCTTTAAGCCTTAAATTGAATAAAGATATTTAAGTATATTTCTGTTTCTTTCTATTCTAAGCACGAACAACGGGCGTTATTCGAAACATACTTTTGCTCTACCCGGGAATCGAACCCAGGACCCCGAGATCACGGCCCGGTATTAAACATCTAGACCAACTAGACAGTTTCAGGACGAAGTTAGTAAAGTCAGCAAAACAGTAATTTTGTCCCTTTTTTCCAGTAAAATGAAAGCAACCCGAACAGGCCCCCTTGGACAGCTTCCTACCGGCGCCTGCTCACCAACGAGGAACCAGTCGAGTGGTCCACTGCCAGGACCTCATCACACCCTTCTTCTCAGGGTACAAGAACGCACCGTCACGAAAAGGCTGACACACCTCGATCACTCCGTTAGGAGGTAAGAAGGAAAGAAAAGAAAGAAGGAAAGAAAGAAAGAAGAAAGAAAGAAAGAAGAAAGAAAGAAAGAAAGAAAGAAAGAAAGAGAAGAAAGAAAGAAAGAAGAAAGAAGAAAGAAGAAAGAAGAAAAAGAAAGAAAGGAAAGAAAAGAAAGAAGGATGAAAGACGAAAAAAGAAAGAAAGAAGAAAGGAAAGAAAGAAAGAAAGAAAGAAAGAAAGAAAGAAAGAAGAAAGAAAGAAAGAAAGAAAGAAAGAAAGAAGAAAGAAAGAAAGAAAGAAAGAAAGAAAGAAAGAAAGAAATATGAGAAAACAAGAAAAGAAAAAAAGAAAGAAAGAAGAATAATTAAATAAATAAAGAAAGAAAGAAATAAAGAAAGAAATTTTGTTAAAGGTACAAGAGAGTTGTTTCTTTGTTTTTGAAAGAAAGAAAGAAATTAGGAGAACTTATGAAATGAAGAATGACAGAACGAAAGAAATAAAGAAGGAAGATACATTAATTAATTTGGGATACCACAACGCAATACAAATTACCTACACACAAATTAATAAATTCTCACAACATCTCATACCTGACTCCGTACTAAGTAGCTTAAGCACTTGTGTTACAGATATCAGACAACAGATGATATCCCATAACCCTCAGACAGTGGTGGGGCAAGTTGTGGGCAATACTGATTTCTGCGAGTCCATTTTCTTTTCTGGTCGATTTTACAACGATATAATAGCTGGAGGCACGAACGAAAGTATAGCGATAACCGTTATTTTGCGCACTTGTAAAAAAGAAGACATCCTATCAAGATTGGTTTCTGCGCACTCAAGGTCATAACTACACTTTCTTGCTTCGGACTATACCTATACTCTGATTCATAATCATGTGGAGTTAACTGACACATCTCCATGTGTTATCCCCATACATTATCACTCAATTTGACAGACGCAAAACATCAAAATGTATAGAAACTTCACATTTGCATCTGTCAGTTTACTCCATGTGATTAAAAACCAGAGTATACCTCATCAGCAACCCACGCTCGTCCACTGCTGGACATAGGTCTCCCAATGCACGCCACCGCTCCCGATTTTCGGCCACTCTCATCCAGCTTACTCCAGCCAGCCTTCAAATGTCGTCATCCCATCTTGTAGCAGGGCGTCCAACACTACGCTCACCGAGTCGCGGTCTCCACTCAAGGACTTTACGGCTCCAACGGTTGTCAGTTCTGCGGCTAATGTGACCAGCCTACTGCCACTTCAGTTTGCTAATTATGAGTATACCTACCCACATAAAATGTATTTGTACACAGGTTTATACAACTACTTCGATTGAACACTACTGGTCACACCAAAGAAGAGATCTACTCTATCTTGTACCAGATAAGCAATTTACAACTACGCTTGTTCCAGTGGGACGTATCTGCCATCAATTTACTCATAACCGTTTTGGTAAAAGGTAAATGACAATCGGCTGCTGCTTTATGGCTGCGTGTTTGTCGCAGCCGGATCGTATAATCCGCCGTATAAAGACGTGTCGCACTCACACTCAAGAGTCGAGGCGGAAGCGTTCAAGAGGCGCACCGCCTCTGACTTTTCTTTACAATCAAATACTTATGTCAACGCATACTACCAGAGTCGCGGCGCAGTCGAGGCGGCGGAGGTGCAGGGTTGAGTCGGCGACGCGGCGCGGGCGCGCGGCACGCTGCCGCCCCGACCCCGCCGCCATTTTGTCATCGTCTTCTGACGACGACACGACATATTGAATGGGTGTAAACGATGCTCTGCACCTCCGCCTCGACTCTTATATCACACCACCGCCTCGACTGAGCCTTGACTCCGCCTCGACTTACATTGCGGCTAGCTGCTATCGAAAATAGGGCCGTTTTGAAATGTGGATCAACGATTAGCCGCATTGTCATAAATCTACGTTCTTAAATAAGGCGGGCCACGTTTAGCCGCATCGTATGTACATACTATTGACTACGACGTAACTACTATTATGACAAGTGTTGGCACTTAACAAAATTATCTTTACAAGGGTTATGGTTTTTTTTTGTGACCACCCAGAAATCCTTAATTTCTTCCGGGTGGTCGTAAAAAATTAACTCTTTAACCTTTTACACAGAGTGTTTCTGGGTGAACTTATTCTGGCGCATTTAATCTGGCTTATCGTTGAACCGTCGCTTTTCAAAACGGCTAGCTTTATGTATTACGGCGGATTATTTGATCCGGCTGCGACATATCCACCAAACCATACTATTAAAATAATGGGTTAATATTTACTTATGAGTAGGTAAGTATTATACTGTGACAGTTAAGGTTTAATGAACGTCTTTGAGTGCGGCTGATAGTGTAACATTTTGATGCTAACAGTATTTTACATGCTTTAATTTTGTTTCACAGAAAAGTAGGCAGTTGTAATATAGTCTAAACATACTATTTTAAGGGGCTATACGAATGAAACTAGCGCCGCCAACCTATTTACACTGATTGTGGCGAAAATACGACATTTTTTAAGAAAGCAAAACATTATAGACTTAGGCAAAAGTAAATTGAATTTTTCAAGATGCAATACATTAAATAAAACACGCGACAAGTAACAATAATGTCAATTATTGCTAAATGTGACCGTTTTTAGCAATAATTATCATTATTGTTACTTGTCGCGTGTTAGAAATTGTATTGCATCTTGAAAAATTCAATTTACGTGGATCTAAGTCTGTAAGTAATGTTTTATTTTCCTCAAAAATATCATAGGTTCGCCACAATCAGTGTAAATAGGTTGGCGGCGCTAGTTTCATTCGTATAGCCCTTTAACAGTATAGTTTACAATCCTACCTACCGCCATATTTTGCAGCAATTTTCCCGTGATATATTCTAATAGGTACTTATACTAATTATTTAATTTGACCAGGCTTTTCCTTTCAGATAGAAAACACTCTTTGAAGAACCTAAACTACGGAGTGAAATCGTTACTGGCGAGCTGGCACCTCGACATAGCCGATACAACGAACTTGCTGAAGCAGTCCAGGATATTCCGGCCACCTTGCGTGAGGGTCTCCGATTTTGAAGGTAGATCCATACTAATATTATAAATGGGAAAGTGTGTCTGTCTGTATGTTTGTCTTTCTTTCACGGAAAAACGGAGCTAGGAATTGACATGATTTTTTGAGTGGTGATAGTTGAAGGCATGGAGAGTAACAAAGGCTACTTTTTGCCCATTTCTACCGCCCCCCCCATTTAAGGGAGGTGGGGGGGCGCGAGCGAAGCTGCGGCCAAAAGTTTAGTACTCTATTTTTCAAACAACAAAACAGAGGGAGCACGAACTAGCACGAACATACGTATACACACACACACACACACACATACACACACACGCACACACACACAATCACACACACACACATATTAATATACACACGCACCACACCTAAACACGAACACACTCTTTTTCTCTCTCACACACGCATACTAACACACCCTCTCTCTCAAACACACACACATCACACACCAATTCACACGCACGTTCTAGAGCGCTTTTTTAGGGTTCCGTAGCCAAAATGGCAAAAAACGGAACCCTTATAGTTTCGTCATGTCCGTCTGTCCGTCTGTCGTCTGTCCGTCTGTCACAGCCGATTTACTCGGAAACTATAAGTACTACAGTGATGAAAATTTGATGGGATATGTGTTGTATGAACCGCTACAAAAATATGACACTAAATAGTAAAAAAAAGAATTGGGGTTGGGGCCCCCCATACATGTAACTGAGGGATGAAATTTTTTTTTTCGATGTACATACCCGTGTGGGGTATCAATGGAAAGGTCTTTTAAAATGATATAAAGTTTTCTAAAAAACATTTTTCTTAAAGTGAACGGTTTTTGAGATATCAGCTCTCAAAGTCGTAAAAAGTATGTCCCCCCCCTCTATTTTTATAACTACGGGGTATAAAATTCTAAAAAAAATAGAGGTGATGCATGCTAATTAACTCTTTCAACGATTTTTGGTTTGATCAAAGTATCTCTTATAGTTTTTGAGATAGGTTGATTTAACTGTAATTTTTTTCATTTAGCTTAGATTTTAATATTTGCTAGGTTGCAATTACCATTAAAACTTCCGATACATATTTTTTCCTTTTAGAAAAACTTACTTATGAGCGGTGCCTTTTGATTTCTGACACAAGCTGTTTCATTATTACTTAGCCGTCTAACTGGAACCACTTCGATCGCTGACTGTACCTTTATTATCTGTTTCAGGATCCACGAAGACGTCCCACGCAATCAGATACACAAAGTCCACTACTCCCAAATCTACGTGCTCTCTGGCTGGCAGAGATGATTGTGATTCATAAAACATTAATTTTAAAAAACCTATTTTTTTTATTTTTACGCCCTAAGAAGTTGATTCATTAATTCCGAGATGGTTATTCTAGTAACTACGCATTTACCGACTAAAACGCCTGGGACTCTCCCTCATCGTCATGTCATGGGTCCGCGACAGAGAGGAGCCTAGCACCACGACATCTTCCGGACGGGGCCAGCCTACACGACAGGCCTGGTGGAACTCCCCCCGGAGTCGGGGGGTGGCAGGGGACAGCCGAGAAAGCCGAGCCGTCCCCTCCGGGCTTTGGAGGGTGTCGGTGCAATACCGGCGGTGGTACCTCCGTACCACCCGACGGCGGCAAAGTATTTGCCAGCGAAGGGTCTCTCGTGACTTCTGATGTGAACAATTAAAATGAAAAAGGCAAACTTTTCGCACTATTTACTAAATTTAACTTTTCCATTAATAACGGAAGGAGGGAGCGGCAATAACCGTTTCATGTTATCAGGTTCTCTGTCTTTATCTGGTATAGGTTCATTGAAATCATATTTTTCAGCTACAATAGGCACATTAGCATAGTAATTAGGACTGGATATCTTGTAAAAGTCTCTTTTAGGTATCATTGTACCAGCTTTTTTATTTGTAGCCAAGTCTATAGGTGTAGTGTTGTCTATAGCATCTACTTTAGCATTCGGGGCTCCCTCGTCGTACCACAAATTTCCAGTTTGCGCCTTTTCTTCTTCTTCTTCAATTTCGACTATGTATTGATTATCTTCTTTAGGTGATTCAGGTTCTAAAGGCATCAGCTGTTTTGCAGGAATTTCTCCGTTTAATGCAATAACACTCTCATAGGCATCTTTAACTTTATATGTCACTGATTTCGGGAATTTTTGTATTACACCAACCGGCTTTCTGACTCTTACTCTTTCATGATCACTTTCGTACACATTTTTCTCTTTGGTTGGGAATACGTAATCTTCATAACTATCGTTTTTAGTCAACTTCATTTTGGCAAATGACATATCGTTATTGTCCTTAGGTTTCAACCCTTCATTATTATTGTTTTCATCGGCGGGATCTGCCTCGTATTCAACGGTGGCATATTTGTCAGGGTTTTTACCTGTTCCTGTTTTCTGTTGCCTTTTATGCTGTTTTTTTTGCTTCTCAAACCTTGTTTGTTCTCTGTACGGCTTTAATTCATATATTTGAGGTGTTTCATCCTTCATATCTTCCTGTTCCGTATCTTCATGTCGTCCATCATCTTCTTCAAATTCCATTTCTAACTGTGGCGCTTCTCTTTGTTGATCTATGTGCTGTGGTCGCTGTCCTCTCTGTGGTTCTCTCTGCATCTTTTGTTTTATTGATTGAGGTGTCTTATAATCCTCATCATCTTCATCGGTTTCTTGCTTATATTTGTTTTGCGGACCACGTTGTTCTCTTTGTTGTGTAAGTCGGTGATCTCTTTGTGGACCTCTCTGTAACTTTTGTTTTGATTGAGGTGGCTTATACGCTTCATCGTAGTCTTCGGTTTCTTGCTTATATTTGTTTTGGGATCCTACCTCCCTTTGTTGTGAAGGTCTCTGTTCTCTTTGCGGATATCTCTGTAATTTTTGTCTTATTGATGGAGTCGTCTTATAATCCTCATCGTATTCATTATTTTCTTGCTTATTTTTGTTTTGAGAACTTAGCTGATCTCTGTGTTGTTGCGGTCTCCGCTCTCTTTGCATTTTTTTGTCTTGTAGATGATGTCTTGTCTTCTTCATCGTATTCATCTGTTTCTTGCTTATACTTATTTTGGGGGCTACGCTGCTCTCTTTGTTGTGGCGGTCTCTGCTCTATTTGTAGTTCGACCTGCATTTTTTGTCTTGTAGATGATGTCTTTTCTTCTTCATCGTATTCATCTGTTTCTTGTTTATACTTTTGGGGGCCACGCTGCTCTCTTTGTTGTGGCGGTCTCTGCTGTCTTTGAGGGTCTCTCTGTATCTTTTGTCTTGCAGATTCAGCTATTTCATAATCTTCTTCGTCTTCCTCAGTTTCTTTTTCATCGTTTTGAGGATTAATTTGAACCTGGCTTTCTCTAGCTTCTTTCATTCTTTGCTTCTGGATTAACTCTTGCTTCAATCTCTCTTTTACCTTTTCGACTAGCTCGTCGAAGTTGAAATTTGGCGATGCAGAGTCTTCTTTGACTCTATTTTGTATTTCGCTGTAAGCGTCCTGATATATATCTCGTGGGTAGAAAGGTTGTTCATAGACATTGTCTTTTCGAAAAGAAGTTTCTTGAGCTAAGTCGGCCAACTGATCTGCCAGTTTATCTGGTACAAATTTTCCTGGCTAAACTCTTGAAATCTTTCAGATTTGCCGCTACAAGAACGTACCCTTGGCATTTTGTAATAATGTAAATTACATCTGAAATAATTCAATTGAATGATCAATAAATTAGGCCATTATCAATAGATGGCGCTGGGAGTCAATTACATTGCGCAAGTATTCGCATTTTCGGTTTACCTATAAGCCTAGACGTTGACACGTTTTCTACCAGTCATTCTGAACAACGTTTCTTCAACGACTTTTTGAAATTCATCCCCTTACAAACTAAACGAGTCACCGACTTTGTATGAAAAGTTGATTTTTTTTATGCAAATTTCCTAAAGTCATAGAACAAAATGTTGTTCAGAATGGTTGGTAGAAGACGTGGTTAAAGGGATGTAAATGTTCACAGATACACCCTGTATTGTAGTGTCAATAAAAAAAGAGCGGAAATGCGCAATTAGGAGTAGGTACTTACACACTTGTCCTATGAACAAATACAAATTCAAATACATTTTAAATCAAAAATAAAAGAATTTTAGGCCATAAAACTCTCCATTGATTTTCTCCATTTTATACGATTTTTATCGATTCTGTTTATTGGTTGCGCTATAAAACCATGGCTATATTTTTAGAAAAAGAAATAAGTGTAGACCTCACTTTGTTTCGGGACTTCATTACTTCCAAATTGTATAAATAGATGGCGCTGGGTGTTAATTCCATCGCACAATTTTTTTTGCCACTTTTGGCTTGTTTGACTAATAATAATAATAATAAATAATCCACCCTGTTACGCTTGACTGAGGTCCGCGTATCAGGATATTACCCACTCCTTGTAGCAGGAGGGAGAAAGTTAAAACTTTGATACATAATAATAATAATAATAAAGCATTTATTCAGTGTTACAAAAATGTTACAAACAGTTAAAATCTAAAATAATTACAGTATTTAAGAGTAACACTAAAAAGGTTTCCTCTCAGCATAATGTCAAGGTGCCCGGTGGACACCTTGACGCTGGTCTTCCGAGGATACCCGTAGAAGGAGCGGTTGCTACTGGGCGCGCCAACGTCGTCCACAAAATAAACAATTAGGATTAGTTAATATTACACAAATAAATACGATATATATATATATTGTTAATTGGTATAGTATGGATTAATGTAAATATAAGTATAAGATTGCACAGCTACTCAGCTATTTAGACTTTTGGACACTTAATAGATGCAATTTAAATTTAGTCTTAAAAGATCCAATACTAGTTAGGTTCCTAATAGGAGGTGGAATATTATTCCAGCACTTCGTGGCAGCATAGCGAAAGCTACCACGAAATGCAGCTGTGCAAGTTCTAGGGCAAACGAGACGGGAAGCTATCCTTAAAGGACGTTGTGAAAATTGAATTTTTTTGTGCAAATAGACTGGCTCTTTAGTTTTCACAACGCCAAACAGCAGACAAGCGAAGTGAAGAGTTCTACGTGTCTCCATTGTCATAAGGTTATATTTATTCAGAATGGGCGTTATATGAGACCGGCGTGGAATAGGGAAGCAAAATCGAGCGCAGGCGTTTTGGACCCTCTGGATAAGCCGCTTTGTGTATCCGAGCAAACATTCACCTATGACGGTGTCAGCATAATTAAGCTTTGATAGTATCAGAGCCTCACAAAGCCGAATTCTAACGTCCGTACATAAAAAAGCACGAATTTTATATAATATTTTAAGTCTATAAAAACAGTTTTTTACCACTTCTACAACATGATTATGAAAGCCAAGCCTGCCATCCATAAGGACACCAAGATTGCGTGCTTCAGTGACAATATCAATAGCGGTATCATTAACTTTTACTAATGGGATGTGATCGTTGATTTTAGTTATCTGTGCCTTAGAACCCAAAATTAACAATTTAGATTTTAAGGGGTTTAATACCAAATTATTTCTGTTTGACCATTCAGCAATGTTATCAAGATCTTTATTAAGTTTTCGTACTGCTACTCTCGCTACACTCGAGATGATTAAAAATACTAATATTTTAAAGTCAAAAGACAAAGTCAAAGTCAAATATTCTTTATTTGCATAGACGCCCCGTTGGCCTAATGGTAAATGGCCATGATCTCGGGGTCCCAGGGTCGATTCCCGGTTCGAGCAAAAGTACGTTTCGGAATTTTCGAATATGCTTAACACGGGTTTGTGATCACCGCACCGGATTAGGCAAGCGTGGTGATTAAGCCTAATCCCATCATAGTAGCGATGACTTAATTTCTATGATGGAGGCCTTTGCCCTGCAGTGGGACAGTATACAGGCTGATAGTTTAGTACTTTTATGAACATTTCATAAAAAAAATAGCTAAAAATATTAGTTTCAAATAAAAAGTCTAACTTTAATTCAAAGCGGAGCGGAGTATTCTAGGTATAAAGAGAGTGGATAGAATACGAAACTCCATAATACGTGCAAAGACCCAAATAGCTGATGTTGGAACGAAAACTGCCAAGTTGAAGTGGGAATGGGCAGGTCACGTTTGCCGAATGGACCCTAAGAGATGGACGAAAATTTCCACCCAATGGCAACCCGATGGACGCCGACAGCGGGGTAGGCCCAAAAAGCGATGGGCTGATGACCTCAACAGTTTTGCACGCGATTGGCAAATGGCATTAGATAGAGATCGGTGGAGGGATTTGGGGGAGGCCTTTGCCCAGCAGTGGGACAGTATAGGCTAAATAAAAAAAAAATCAAAAAAAAGAAAAGTCAAAGATGTTAGGTTTAATATCCATACTAATATTTAATAGGAGATTCTGTGGGTAACTGTGAAACAAGCCGCATCGGCTGATGCAATCCAAAGATTTTAATTAGTATCTAGTGGTTTTTAGTGTACAAATTTGGTGTTACTTTGTGCAGTGAAGTGCCGCAGGGTGATATTAATATAAGAATCATTGAATTGTGTCGTTTTTAACACTGCTATTGTGTGTCGAGTGAGTTGTCACGTGAACAATTTGCTTTGACCTAATAGAGTCTTAAAACCTACGGCTTTGTTAAAAATAGTCTCCACAGAATCCTTAGGACATTAAAACGCTAAACACCGGCGTTTTTATTGTGTGACTGTAACTTCGACTGACTTCGACTGTTGACTACACTTTATCAAAATACACTTGACATTGGCAAAATTAAATGTGTCATGAACACAATACAGGCCATATAAAAAAATAATAATTAATAAATGTGTCTGTCTGTATGTTTGTCTTTCTTTCACGGCAATACGGAGCGACGAATTGACGTGATTTTTTAAGTGGAGATAGTTGAAAGGATGGAGAGTAACATAGGCTACTTTTTGCCACTCCGTGCTACCCCGAATTTAAAGGGAGCGAAGCCGCGGGCATAAGCTAGTCAATTAATAAATCATTGTGTAATCTGGTGCGTTGATATCTGTACAAGGGATCGTAAAAAAATAAAACTATATACATGATGAATTTTTAATATTTTTCATTAAATATATAACGCTATATACTTAATCATATTAAATATAACTTACTTTCTAAATACACAGCTCTTCGTCCAAAATGTTACATTATCTTAAATAATACAAATAATTTAGTACTTTGAGGTACTTATTTCACCAAGAAGTGATGTTTACATACAAATATTAAGTATTAATTAGTATTTAATTGCAAAATCTGATGTTTAAGTAGAGTAACACATTACTCTCTACACTTTTAACCATAGGAGAGCTACGCTTCGGCATGAATGGGCCACGGAGAGAAGCAGTGTGTGCGCTGTGTTCCGTCGAATGAGTAAGAGTACCGGAGTTCCAATTGGGGGGGAAAGGGGATAAAAGGTTATCAGCGCAGTTGTGACTCTACTGGTGTTTCAAGTGTTTATAGGTGGTGGCAATCGCTTCCCATCAGGTGATGCGTCTGCTCGTCTGCCACCTATGACATAAAAGACACTTTTGACTTTACATACATTATTACCAAGTCATGTGGCCGACTTTAAATGAAAAATTTAATTTTTTTTTATGCGATTTTCCTAAATCCATAGACCAAAATGTTGTTTACAATGATTTGTATGAGTAGTTCAAAGTGTATTTACAGATACGACCTGTATAAGCTTTGCCGTCATTACTTTAAAGAATTTATCTCGTCATAAATAATACAGAAAAGTGATGTTATGAAACTTTTTTTGTATTTATTATATTACTAGTGGCCCGCCCTCACTTCGCTTCGGGACCGTAATTCTGAAATGAACCAATAGATGGCGCTGTGTCCAATTACATCGCGCAAGCGTTTCGTGTTTTCGGTTTGCCTATAAGCCTTGTCGTTGTCTATAGAAGTTATCTCTTTATAAATAGTATAGATTTATAATTTTGATTAAAAAAGTTTATAAGTTCTTTTTCCTGCCAGCCACAAGAAAAAATATCTTATATCCGATAAATGTCAATAAAGTAGTTTTATCACTAAGGAAAATAATCCTTAAATTCTATGTTTTTCAACTTCATAATATACGTAGGTAAAGTTGTAGGAAAAGGTATAAATTCTTAGAGTAGGTTAAAGTTACCCAGTAAGCCCTAAAAATGTTCCTTACTATTTTATAAAAAGGTGATTTAAGGGTTTTATGGGTCATTAAAAAATACTTTTTAAGTTTTAAAACCCTAAAAAATATTTCTTTTTAAATATTCCAAAATAACGAATATTTAGATGTGCGACGTATTTTTTTATTTTTTTTATAATGCGTCTACATCACAGATTCCAAATTACATAGATTTTCATGTAGATTTAGCTTTGGAATATTTCGAGTGTTCCAAAGAATAAAGTCCTATCTGCAATATGTTTAATATTGAAGATCGGACTTTCTGCTCCAAAGAATAAAGTCCAATTTGCAATATGTTTAATGTAGATTGGACTTTTTTCTTTGTAGGAAGCGATTTTTTTACGTATTTTATTATGTAGTTTTCGTATCGTTGGCGCTCCGTGCTAGTCTTATCTTCTCAGGATAGATATCTGAAACAAGTTTTAAACAATATATGTTAAGTTTCTGGGTAAAAAATGGGATATTATCTTTTAACTTAGCTTTGGATGAACTGTGTTCAGCTTTGTTTAACGCATGCTATTTTCGTATACCATATCTCGGTGAAACATAGTGGTCTAAAATGTGTGATGTCATATTTTTTGTTAACCTGTGTTTACAAATAAATATATTTGATTTGATTTGATTTGATTTAACTACGTAGAAGTTATACCTATGCTACGAACAGGTACGATTAAGATTTATGCTACGAACTAGTAAGATGTAGGTATACTACGCACGAAGATACTTGCTACGAATTGTAAGACGTATGCTACGAACTTTAATATGCATGCTACGAACTAGTAAGATGTACGCTACGAACTGTAAGATGTATGCTACGAACTGTAAGATGTATGCTACGAACTGTAATATGTATGCTACGAACTGTAATATATATGCTACGAACTAGTAAGATGTTTGTTACGAACCAGTAAGTTGTATGCTATGAACTAGTAAGATGGAATGTTACGAACTGTAAGATGTAAGTATGCTTCAAACTGTTAAGATGCATGCTACGACCAAGTAAGATGCTACGTACAAGTCATGTGTATGCTACCTACAAGTCATATGTATGCTACCTACAAGTCATTATATATGCTACCTACAAGTAACAGGCATGTTTACCTACCATAAGTGAGTTCTCGTCCGAGTCGTGGGGAGAAGTTGATCTTCCTCCCCAGCCGGGGGGAGAAGTAGCTGGTGCGCCGGTCCACCTGCTCAGGGTCTGGCTTGAAGCTGTAGCTGTAACAAATAGGAAGAGGTCAGATTTTTGCTTTACCCTGGCATAAACTACTACCCTTTTTAGAAAGGGTATTCCTAAATTGATTAACTTTAAGTCTTATTTGTTTATTTTGTGCTGGGCGTTGACTACATCGCGCCTTTTTAGGTTTGTATAATCTATATCTTCTTCTATCTTCTATACTATTTCTAAAGAGATAACTTCTATAGACAACGACAACAAGGCTTATAGGTAAACCGAAAACACGAAACGCTTGCGCGATGTAATTTAGCACAGCGCCATCTATTGGTTCATTTCTGAATTACGGTCCCAAAGCGAAGTGAGGGCGGGCCACTAGTACCTTATAAATAGTTTAGGTACATAATGGCTAAAAATATGTCTTATTCTGATATAATGTAGACTAGGCTATTATTACACTATGACTATGACTTATGGCCGGTTTCTGAATTAAGAATTAAAAGTTACCTAAGCACTACTTAAGTACAAACATTGACATTTGAAGTATGACTCAACTGTCAAAGTTTGTACTTTAGTTGCATAATTTCAAATTCTCAATTCAGAAACCGGCCGTTAGGGCACAAAATAGGGACTGACACAGAAGGCTGACTGTCCACTAAGAGCTAAAAATATGTCATGTACTCACGCATGCGCACAAAACGCCTTTTCGACCACATTAATCCTAACTTATGACATAAGATTGTCAAACTGTCGAGGTCTATGGTAGAGGCCGCGCGCTTATGTACTCATGCCGGGCAACAACCCTAGCATATGTCAACGAACTCTTCTATATTCAAAATCAAGGCTGAGTCAACTCTCTGTGTCAGTCCCTATTTTGTGGTTAGGGGCCTAAAAAACCCAGGGTTGTAAGGAGGAGGAAACACTTGAACTGGAAGGGCATCCATGACCATCCAAGACTTGATGGTTCAGGGCAGGAACGAGGAGCTAAACCTCTTGGTGCGCGCCGGCACGCGCCGACATTGTCTGGATGGTATGTGGATGACAACGCTGTCCACTCATTCTCGCTGTGCTTACTCTTTTCTTTTTTTTTTAAATGGCCTGTATTGTGTTCATGACACATTTAATTTTGCCAATGTCAAGTGTAGTTTGATAAAGTTTAGTCAACAGTTGAAGTCAGTCGAAGTCACAGTCACTCAATAAAACGCCGGTGTTTAGCGTTTTAATGTCCTAAGGATTCTGTGGAGACTATTTTTAACAAAGCCGTAGGTTTTAAGACTCTATTAGGTCAAAGCAAATTGTTCACGTGACAACTCACTCGACACATAATAGCAGTGTTAAAAACGACACAATTCAATGATTCTTATATTAATATCACCCTGCGGCACTTCACTGCACAAAGTAACACCAAATTTGTACACTTAAAACCACTAGATACTAATTAAAATCTTTGGATTGCATCAGCCGATGCGGCTTGTTTCACAGTTACCCACAGAATCCTGTGCTTACTCGTTTGCCGTCTCTAGTATAAAACAAATTTGTGAATAATTTTGGCAAATGGTGCCATTATCATAAACTTACACGTCATCGTCTGAAGGCGTGACTGGCAGCGCCTCCGGGATCCGCCTGCCCAGCCGCGGCGTGAACTCTACGTTCTCGTAAATCTTTTTGTCTGGGTAGAGACCGCTGACGCTCCGACCCAGCTTTGGGGTGAAGATTACTTTCTTGGTAACTGGAAAGAAGTGAAAGATCTTATGCAATTTTATAGGTTATGAGAGAGTGTTATTCGAAATGTTTTTTTTGTAATCTCGAGTTTTTCTCCGCCAAACTTATGAAGGGAAATATGAGTTCTGTCTGTTTTATAAATAAATAAATAAAATACAATTTATTGACGAAAAAATGGTAGATCATTTCAGGGTGGTAGCATACATTCCTTTCAAAATGGCCTATGGGTTTGTGGGTAGGCTAGTGTTCGATCAGCACATTGTTTTTCCGTATTTTGCTAGGGCGTAATAACGCTCGGATAGGTTAGTTTTTGATAGATAGCTTATGAAAAATCAATTGGGTGGGAACTCAGTCACATCTATATAAGGGGTACTTCATGTGGATAGAAGATGAGTAATAGTTGTCACACAACCATTGACGTCAAAGGACCTCAGTCTAACAGTACGCCATCTAGCGGATGTTGCACACGCGGTAGCCTAAGGCTTTGTTACCTCTCGTCTCAGGGTCATCAGCTTGCGACTCGTAGAAGGGCAGTTGGTCGTAGTAATACTTCAACGCGTCGGCCGCTTCTAGCAACCTTAGGAAGGTTTGTCTGTGAACATAGGACACTTTAATTAATTAATTTATTCTTTATTGCAAAAAAAAAGTACAATTGGTGGGCTTAATGCTATACAGCATTCAGATTGATGGTGGCTTATAAATACTACAAATGCCGCCATATGTTCCAAACTGCAATATGTATGCTACGAACTAGTAAGATGTATGCTACGAACTGTAATATGTATGCTACGAACTGTAATATGTATGCTACGAACTAGTAAGATGTGTGCTACGAACTAGTAAGATGTGTGCTACGAACTAGTAAGATGTGTGCTACGAACTAGTAAGATGTATGCTACGAACTACTTAGTAAGATGTATGCTACAACTAGTAAGATGTATGCTACGAACTAGTAAGGTGTGCTACGAGCTGTAAGATATATGCTACGAACTGTAAGATGTATGCTACAAACTGTAAGATGCATAGGTTTGACGGCCTCTATGGCGCAGTGGCTAAGGTGTTCGTACGAAGCGCGAAGGTCCCGGGTTCGATTCCCGGTGACATCAAGTTAGGAAACTACATTTTCCCCCAGTTAATTATCGTCATCTGGTACTGATATATTTTTTTTTATCTAATAGGTAGCAGACGAGCAGGTGAATCACCTGATGGCAAGCAATTGCCGCCGCCCATAGACACCTGCAACACCAGTGGGGTCACAAGTGCGCTGCCAACCTTTTATCCCCTTCTCCCCGGTGGGCCTCCGGTACCCTCACTCACTCGGCGAAACACAGCACAGGAGCTGCTTCACGCCGGTTTTCTGTGAGGCAGTGGTAACACTCCGGACGAGCCGGCCCATTCATGCCGAAGCGTGGCTCTCCCAAATTACAGGGATTGCTCAAGTTTGAGACCAGGTTGATTGGTGTGATTGTCTGGCGCAAGTAAGTTAGTAAGTATAGCTGGCGGCACCAAAGTATAGCGATGACCGTTATTTTGCGCACTTGTAAAAAAGAAGACTTTCTATGAAAATTGGTTTCTGCGCACTCAAGGTCATAACTACACTTCCTTGCGACAGACTTATAAGTAAGTATAGGCGTAGCCAGGAGGGCGAGATTATTGACTAGAAGCTGAATATTTTTTAGCATATAATATTATCATCATAGATTGCCTTTACTATTGTTAGGAGACGCCATCGTTTACCATCAGGTGATCCACTTGCTCGTCTGCCACGTCACATAAAAAGGTACCTGTTGTCTTCTGTAGCGACTCGTAGAGACCGTTTCCCGAGTCTGGGGCCGAACCACAGCGCCCCGCGGTCGCTCGCTCCCCTGTCTTCCCCTGGCGCCTCGTCCTGGTAAATCAGGGATATTATTAAAAGAAATTAAATGTAATGAAATAATGAAATGAAATAATGAAATGAAATAATGAAATGAAATAATGAAATGAAATAAATAATGAAATGAAATAAATAATGAAATGAAATGAAATGAAATATGAAATGAAATAATGAAATGAAATAATCATATGAAATAAAAAAATGAAATAATGAAATGAGATATTTTAACAAAAACATATTACAAGGGAAAAAAGTGAGCTATACCTATAAAACAATGAGCTAATTGTCGATTCGGACCCTACTCAGCATTCGCACCCCCCAACTTGTCTAAAATGGGGGGTTAAAAAGCGGCAAAAAGTAGCCTATGTTACTCTCCGTCCCTTCAACTATCTCCACTTAAAAATCACGTCAAATCATCGCACCGTTTTGCCGTGAAAGAAAGACAAACATACAGACCCACTCTCAGCTCGTTTCGTATTAGTTTAATTCGTTTTAAAAGCCTCATACGAGGCAAAATCAGTTGATTATTATCTATTATGTCTGCTGTCTGGGCCTTACGACGTTAATTCGTAATCTAAATTTATGATTAACAAAATTATATTAGGTAGTTTTTTTTTAATTTAAATATTTATTGGAAAAATAATATTATTGGAAAAGTACTGTTAAATAATGTTATTGGATAAAGTGTTAAATTAAGAAATTATCCAAAAATCCGGCAATCATCAATTGGATAGCCCATCAAATTCATAGTAACATTTATTATGAAAGTACCTAACCTTAGAATAATAACTCTATATTCTAAGTACCTAACTAAGTAGTTGTCAAACGCAACATTTCTCATCATCAATCATACAAAGTTTAAGTATACGCCACGCGTAGAAAATACATAGCGGAGACTAGCGTTTGTACTTACATGAAGCGTTTTTGGTCAAGTTCAAAACTGTGATTTTAAATCACAATAAACGTTTTTAAGATACAATTACAAAGTAAATAGTATTTTACCATTTTTTTTTGTGATTGAGCAATCTTACGATGGTCTCGGAAGAATTCTATTCAGTCCGAGACGATTGAATAACAAATTAAAAATAATTCGTTTAGCCTATTATTAAGATATTTAAAAAACAATTGACATCGATTTGCATTAAAATTTATTACCATATCTGTGAAATTGTTATACCTATTAAGTACTTATTGATAACTGGCGACTGGAGTTAACTGGCGAGTTTCTTGCCGGATCTTCACGTCAGAATCAACTTTCCGATACCGGTGGTAGAATCGCATTATGTCTATTTATGTTTTAGTATATCTTATGTATCAAGATATATATTTAATTTTATTTAAATTATATACATTATTTTTAAATAGTTTTAAATATTTTTTTTATGTATGACGATTTGTAAGTGCTGTGTATGCAAATAAAGAATATTTTGACTTTAAATTTGACTTATTTTTTATTTTATTTCATCATTTGGACAACCTACAAGATCATACACCTTAAAAGCAAATAGATACATTTAATTTTGTTGTTTAAAAGCGTGTACGGCCTTAAGTATACAGGCTGCGACATATTTTTTTTTCTTATAGTTTATTTCCTGCCCAATCTAGTTACCTATTGAGTTGATTTACTTCATAGGTACATATAAATCTTTCCTATATAAATTAATACCTAATAATAAAACTATTAGAAAAAAATATTACCTTCATATCATCAATAGCAGAGACCAGTCCACAGAACAAAAAAATGGAAAAAAATACTTTATAATTCAAAGACATTTTAATTTTTTAAGAACTATTTTCCCATAAAGAGTTTTGTATGGGAAATAAAACCGTACTGGCCATGGTGCCGAGAGGGGTGGCTTTATATAAGGGTACAAATTGAAATTGTATGCAAATGAAGTGGGGGCAGTGGGGGTGAAAGGATCTTAACAGAAATCTAGTACTTATTTACTATTTCTTTCTCAATTCAACTTTTAATCGTGGTAGAAAATTCGTGTTTCGGCATGATAGGGCTGGCTCGACCGGAGTGATACCACGGCCTCAAAGAAGACCAGCGTGAAGTAGCGTTCGTCGAGTGAGTGAGAGTGCTTTAGGCCTTTTTTATTGATAGGTGGCCGAAGAGCAGACGGATTACCTGCAACACCAGTAGAGTTCACAAGTGCGATGCCAATCCTTAACATCATTTCCCCCCAATTGGGCCTCTATAACCCTCACTTACTTGAAGAAACACAGCGCAAGCGCTGCTTCACGTCAGTCTTCTGTGAGGCCATGGTGTCAATCAGGTCGAGACGGCCCTATCATGTCGAAGCGTGACTCTCCCACCGATGAAATCGGTATTTTTAATACTCGTTAATACTATTCAATAACTCATCAAGCCTCGTCTTTATAATTTCGCTCGTGTTTTAATTACCCTTATTATATGACTTTTACATAAACTAACTACTCCCCTTGGTCCAGTGGTTTAAGTATCGTTATCTTGGGATCCTTGGTTCGATTCCCGCGTCAAATATAAAGTATGATTCGAATTTCTCAAACACAGCTCGGGGATGTGATCACCAATCCGCATTAGGCAAGCGTGGTAAATAAGCCTAATCTGGTAATTGTGTATATATTTTACTAGCGGCCGCCCGCGACTTCGTCCGCGTGGAAAAGTAACTTTTTACCCCCCTTTTAACCCCTTACAACCCCCTTTTCGCAACAAAAAGTAGCCTATGTCCTTTCTCAGGGTCTAGATCATCTGTATACCAAATTTCATTTAAATCCGTTCAGTAGTTTTGGCGTGAAAGAGTAACAGACAGACAGGCAGACAGACAGAGTTACTTTCGCATTTATAATATTAATAAGTATATAAGTATTAAGTATGGATTAATGGTCAATAAATGCTTTAGTTTACTTTTAAGATCCGTTTCGCCCCTACTCACCCCGCCTTAAAAAGTATTAGGAGAAAATTGAAACAAATGCTTGCGACTCTGGATTTACAAGCAGATTGCATCTGTGACAGGACAGTTAATAACGTTGGGATCGGAAAATCTGATTTAAGTACTACGTAGGAGGTATTTATTTATAGGTACCTATTTACCCCAATTGGGGGCTGATTGGAAAGTAATAAGAGAAAATTTGAAACCTTGTAATGGTTAAGTTTGGGAAAAATTGAGTGGAAATAATTTTTCACTGCTATTCATTCAAATTTTAATTTGGAGAAAAAAATAAGTAATTTTTATTCTTTAATTTTTTTTTTGAGGCAAGAGTAAATAACTGTGGGAGAGCCACGCTTTGGCATGAATGGGCCAGCTCGACCGGAGTGATATCACTACCTCACAGAAAACCAGCGTGAACCAGCCTCTGTGCTGTGTTCCGCTGAGTGAGTGAGGGTACCGGAAGTCCACTCGGGGGGGAAGGGGACAAAAGGTTGGCAGCGCACTTGTAACTCCACTGGTGTTGCAAGTGTCCATGGGCGGCGGCAATTGATTACCATCAGGTGATCCGCCTGCTCGCCTGCTACCTATCACAAAAAAAAAATTGAGGAGAATTTTTTTTTTCTTTTAAGGCAGGGTTTCTTAAAGTGGGGTGCACGGACCCCTTAGGGGTCCGTAACATGAGTGTCAGGGGTCCGCAGCAGCTCATCATCATCAGCCCATTTACGTCCCCACTACTGGGGCACGGGCCCTTCAAACAAGAGCATCCTTCTCACTAATTTAGTACAAAATACAAAATACAAAATACAAAATCATTTATTTGCAATAAATAGGGTGGTTACATAAATGTAGATCTTAAGTTAGACATTATTACTTAAACCTATTTAGCCATTATAAATAGCATGCAAATTTTTGTGTAAACCTATAAGTACCTACATACAACTAAGTAATTATAAAGTCACAAAGTTTGAAAGTCAATTTAAATTTGAACAAACATAATTTCGTTAAACGAAAAATACCATGAAAATAAAGTTCAAGGAATCAAAAAAAAAGAAATTATATATACAATTTATAAGTAATTAACTCAGCATACGGCAAATAAACAATCTCATTCTAGTTAGCAAATTATTTCACTTAATTAGTGGTGAAGGAAAATATTATAAGCATGTTTTTATTATCTAAGCTGGGTCCACAATTAGTCTACCTAAGTCTACCTAAATGTTTTTACTCTTCATAAATTCATCAAGAGAATAAAATGTGTTTTTTATGAGGAGATTGCGTAATGTTGCTTTAAATTGATGTGTAGGTAGCAACTTAATATGGTCAGGAATTTTGTTATAGATTTTTATACACATCATATAGCAATTTTTTAAGCAACGAGTGGTGTTAGGTGCGATATTGACAATTAAATTGTTTTTATGTCTGATATTTCTGTGAGTGTGATTATTTGCTGTGACGAATAAGTGTTTATTTTGAGTTACAAACGTACCTATTTCGAGTATATAGAGACAGGGGAGGGGTAGGATATTAAGTAATTTGAAATATGGTCTGCAAGAAACGTCAGGAGCTATGTTACATAGGGATCTTATGCACCTTTTTTGGGCTATAAAGACTGAGTCAATGTCGGTCCCATTTCCCCAGATTAATAGACCATATCTGAGGACAGATTCTACGTATGCGTAGTAGGGCAGTAATAGCTGTGTTTAGGTTGGCAATTTTAGTTAATTTGTAGAGTGCAAATGAAAATCTATTAATTTTTTGTGCATACTTTTTCTACTTGCTCTTTCCATGACAATTTAGGATTTATGATAAGTCCTAAGAATGAGGCTTCGCGTGTGTGGTGGAGAGTGTATCCGTCTAGATCAACTTGAATATCATGGTTTGTGGAAGTTATTGAAGTTCATTATTTTGTTTTGTTAATATTTATCAGTAGATTATTGCTATTTAACCAGTTTGTAACAGATGTGAGAGATTGAGCGATGTCTGTTTTGTGTTGGATCAGCGATGATTTATTGTTAGTTGTTACTATAATTGAAATATCGTCTGCAAAAAGAATGGTTTTATTATATGTACAGTCAGGTAAATCATTGATATACAGCAAGAATAGAAGAGGACCGAGTATACTACCTTGCGGCACTCCTTTTTCTATTAACCACGAGATCTGATTTAAAAGTTTGCATGTAGGATTTGGAATGGATTTTTTTAATGTGATTTATTTCTACATATTGTGACCTGTTTTCTAGATATGATTGTAGCCATTTTTGAGCAGGCCCCCTAATGCCATTAAAATCTAGTTTATTTAAGAGTAGCTTATGTGATACGAGGTCGAAGGCTTTAGACATATCTAGAAACATAACAGTGGTGAAGTTTTATTATTAATATTTTTTAATATCTCATGAACTAAATTGAATGCAGCGTGTGTGGTTGATTTTTTCTTTTGGAACCCATGCTGATTTGATTTAATAACATTATATTTCGTTAAAAAGCAATTAATTGGTTATGTATTACCCTCTCAAATATTTTCGAAAACACTGAAACTAGCGTAATGGGTCGGTAGTTTCCTAAATCTGCACTATCGCCTTTTTTATGCAGAGGTTTGACTACAGATATTTTTAGTTTTTCCGGAAAAGTACTGGATTCAATAGAGAAGTTGATTAAATATGTGAGTATAGAGCTTAACTGTTTTTTACAAGACTTGATAATTTTGGTGGATACTGAGTCGTAGCCTTCTGATGGAGTGTTATTTAAATTCATAATTACTTTAGATAAATCATCTTCATTTATTGGATTTAAGAAAATTGTATTGGGTAAACTATTTTGGCATGTATTATTTGTTTTGTTATGAGAACTTGGTACATTAATAAAATAGTTATTAAATATAGAGGCAATTTCTGTAGGGTCATTTATTTTTTCTCCATTGCATTCAATTTCATTGATATGTTTGTGTGTTTCATGATTTTTGGCCTCATTTTTAATTACTGCCCATGTGGCACTACCTACATTTTTACTATTTGTTATAAATTTTCTATTAGATATTCTTTTTGAGTAATAAGTAATTTTTTTTAGTAATTTATTGTAATTCAAGTATTTGTTACGATCAGTTTCAGTACGGGTGGAGTAATATTTTTGACGTAGTATTCTTTTGGTAGAACAACTTTTTCTTAGCCCTTTTGTAATCCAAGAAATTTTGCGTATCATATTTATTCTTATTCTAGTTGGAAAGGCGATACCCTAACTATGTACTGGCAACTACGAAATGAAAGACACCTTGTAGTTTGATCTATTCGGGTATATTTTTGAACTGTCACTTACACATCTTATAGTTTTAGAAAATCACAATACTTGCGCGGGGCATAAATGCACACCGCCATCTCGGGTCTGATTTGGGGACTAACCTTTTGATAAAAGCATACTTAGGGTTCTAAACATACCGCCCCCTTTGGACGTTATTAACAAAAAGTCCAAAACAAACGACGTACTTATACAATAAACTAGGAAAAAAACAACTCATGCATGAACTAAAAGTAACAACAGCTCTTAAACTTATTCACTCTATTTCCCCGCGAAACACAAGAAAGGACGTGGTAGTTACCACTTTTACCACTTTGTACTTATAAAAACAAAATAGGTAATTATTACATGGCATCATACTTAATACTAATACAAACAACTCTTAATACTATTCTTAATTAGCTATGGGCAATACACATATCTTTGAAATTGACCTTTTAATGACAGACGATTTTGTGCGTAACGTGACTACACGGGTTATACTGTCACTGCCCGGATGTTTATCTAAATTTCGACCTAAAAGCCTTGGCTTGGCGGCAAATCGTCTTCTTTGACCAAAACAACTTGCCCAATGCTTGGTTCTGGTACTTGAGCTCTGCATTTATACCTATTGACCATATTGGATAAATATTCCTGAGACCATCCCTTCCAGAACGTTTGTAACATTCTTTGAACGAATTGCAATCTCATCAAACAGCTCACTAAAAAAGGCTCATAGTTGGGTTCAGGCACATTAACCAATGGTTCTCCTAACAGAAAATGACCCGGAGTTAAAGGCCTTGGATCATTATGATCTGAACTATCTACAATAACTATGGGTCGCGATTTTAGAACTTGGACAGTTTCCATTAATAATCTCGACAGCAACACTGCACCACACAACTCCAGCCTCGGGATACTAACTTGCTTTATTGGTGTAATTCTAGTTTTCGCAGTTAACAGAGACACCTTTATTTGACCCTCCGCATCAACAGTCCGAACGTATATCACTGCAGCGTACGCAGATTTCGACGCATCCGAAAACCCATGGAGTTCTACAACAACGTTCTATTAGAGCGAATAGGCGCTTCATCATGGGCAGAAGTACTTGCCTTAGGTGCGTCAGGTTTCGCCGTGGATTTCGGGTTGTTCTCACTTGTAGCAACATAGTGTAATAAGGTGTGGTGACGTCGCTTGCAGAGCTTGCAAGTGGTAGGCTTCTTGCAATCATAAACTGTGTGATTTCCTCCTAAGCAATTGAAGCACATTTTATTCCTTATCACAAACTCCCTTTTTTGATCATAAGTCTGTTTGGCAAAATCTTTACAAAAACAGAGTTTATGATCGGCCTTGCAGAATTCACAAGGTAAAATACTAGAAGAATGGACCTTTGTAGCTAATAACGATTTTGTACTAACTGGAGGAGGCTGTGGTCTCTTGGACTCTAGGCACTCCAACGCCCTGAAACGAGATTCTATGAACTCGTTGAACTGTTTGAGAGTTGGCAATTCGTTGGAATCATTGCTGGATACGTTCAACTCCCACTGCTTACGCGTTTCAAGATCTAGTTTGAAAGTGACAATATGTATAATTATAATGTCCCATGTACTCACGTCTACATTTATATTTTTTAACGCACTTAAACAGTCTGTAGTGTTATCTAACAGCTCCTTTAACCCTGAAGCGCTTTCGAAATTCAAGCGTCTTTGGCCGAACAATCTCTTTAGAACACAGTTCGCGAGGTAACGTTTATTGTTGTATCTTTTTTCCAAAAGTGTCCAACACTGACTATAGTTTGCTGCTGTTATCGGAGTGTGTCTAATTAGTTGTTCGGCCTCCCCTGTAAGATGCCCTTTTAAATAATGTAACTTTTGGACGTCGTCGAGTGTTTTATTTTTGTCCACGAGCGACGTGAATAGATCCCGAAAAGTTGGCCATTCTGAATACCTACCTGAAAAAGTGGGTATAGATATCTTTGGCAATTTTACGAAGGAGCTGGCAGATTCACCCTCGACATTATCCTTCGCCTTAACTGACTTATTTCTTACTAACAACAACTTATTAAGCTCAGTTTTCATGCTCGACTTATAAGTGATGTACGTGTCCTCACATTTGTCATAAATTTCTTCCCGCACATAAGTACTATCCTCAGTCTCAACTGGTTTGAAAACTTCATATAACTTAGTATTATTTGTCCTAAACAACGACCAATCCCTTTCTAAATTTTCTAAGCGTGTCTCTATGTATTCTACGTTAATTCTATCTTTTGGACTCTTTTTAAAATTAATTAAACTCTTCTCTATTGACTTATGCAATTCTCTTTGAACATTTATGATACTCTCCATCCTTAACTTTAACAATTCACAACTAGCCACACAAACAAACTGAAGTTAGAAAATCCAAAAATTTTTACAAGTCTTTTTTACAGCCGAAAATTTTACAAGTGTTTTAAAGTAATTAACATCTGAGCAAAATCGGGCATGGATTCCCCGTTCCCTCGTTTTTTTAGAAATTATTCTAAGTCCTAGTCTACTCAAAGCTAAAATGTTAAAGTTAATGTTAATTTAAACTAAATTCTACTAAGTTAATTTCTTCATACAAATAAGGTTCAAATTTGCACTGCACTTAACTCACACACACGTTGTACTTTGCCGCTTCATTCAATGACGTCACATCCAGCAATACGTCACGATGTCGTAGTCCTGGTGACGTAGTACCGGAACCTCCAAAATGACGTCACAAGTGATCTCCGTATGACGCTTAGTAGTGATGACGTCACACTCTCCTTGATAGCTCGTCTGCTGTCCTGCTTTCACCGCTGAAATTCAGCTGAAATCGATGCAGCGTACTGGTTTGCTGCGGCGATCCACCGCAAGCACGCTGAAGTCCACTCTGGACTCTGGTCTACTCAAAAAATCCGGCCTCTATGGACCAATGGAAAGGCGATACCCTAACTATGTACTGGCAACTACGAAATGAAAGACACCTTGTAGTTTGATCTATTCGGGTATATTTTTGAACTGTCACTTACACATCTTATAGTTTTAGAAAATCACAATACTTGCGCGGGGCATAAATGCACACCGCCATCTCGGGTCTGATTTGGGGACTAACCTTTTGATAAAAGCATACTTAGGGTTCTAAACACTAGTTTTAGGGAAGCAAAGATTGTACAAAAGACAAAACCAGTCATAGAACTCATTGAATGCGTCATTAAAGTCCGTCTTTGAATATACTTCCGAAAAGGTGAGCGATTCCAAGTGTCTTTTGAATAAATCGATGTTTTCTTTTGCATAGCATCGTTTAAACACATATATCGATTTAGGGATTTCTTTTAGAAGATCTACTTTGAATTTAAGAATTTGAGCAGTGTCATGGTCCGAAAGCATTAGAGGAAGAACGGATCCAGTTGCATAGCTCATATTGCTAATGATCAAATCAAGACATGATTCTTTTCTAGTGGGCTGTTCTATGTGTAAATACAGATTATATTTGTTAATAACATGTAATAAATTTGAAGAATGTTTAGTTTTATCTATCATATTTATATTAAGATCTCCAGTTATTATAATTTTTTTATTTGGATATTTTTTTATGCATTTATGTAATGCTGAGTCCATTTTTGCTAGAAAACAATCGATATCGTTTTGCGATTTAGATGGAATTCGATATATACAGATGATAATTATGTTATTTGAAATTAAGTTAACTGCACAGCACTCAAAGTGGTGTAACGTAGCAAGAGTATCGAAACAAGTTAGCTTTTTAAATGCAAGTCCTTTTCTAATAAAAATACAAGAACCTCCTCTTTTATTTTGTCTTGAAAAGTTAGAAGCTAATATGAAGTTGTTAATATTAATACCTTGCTCTTCTCCAGCTTTTATGAATGTTTCGGTGAAACATAATACGTCAGGATGAGAATTTTCTTTTAAATCTGTAAGAGTAAGTTCTAAGAGCTCAGTTTTACTTCGTAGTCCTTGTATGTTCTGGTGCAATATTGTAAAGACATTAGTTTCTGGGGGAACGAAAAAATGTTTTGTTGTTTTTGGACTGATGTTGGATGGGTATTGAATTAATGTTTTGTTGGGGTTGGTTGGGTGTTGAGTTAATGTTTTGTTGGGGTTGGTTGGGTGTTGAGTTAATGTTTTGTTGAGGTTGGTTGGGTGTTGAGTTAATGTTTTGTTGGGGTTGGTTGGGTGTTATGTTACTGTTTTGTTGGGAGTGAGTAGCTGTTTGTTCCTTTTTATTATCATATGGAGATGTTATTTTAGTGTATGCGTTACTTTTTCTGAAGTAATAGGGAATTGTTCCTTTTTTAGGATTGAGATTACTTACTTGCGTATGATTTACTTGAGCTTTACGATGAGGTGTTTTTATATTATTATGTTTTCTAATGCAATCGAATGACAGAAAATTTGACTCATATTCACTATAGTCAATGCATAGATTAATTTTTTTACATATATTGGAAACATAATCAGTATTTTTCATGTTACATGAATTCAAGCTGATTGTTATACAATTATTAAAATGTTTAGTCCATAATTTTAGGTTGTAGTTGAGCATTTTTTCATTTAAATATGCATTTTTGTTTATTGGTGCGATAAATACTTTTGTTTTCTTTAACTGGCTTAAAGCTACACATAAATTAGAGTGTAATATATTTATATCTTTGTCATTATTACCGAAGCTTAAGATAACTACATCATCATCTTTGACATTTTTTGCGAGACTATCGCATTTTGTTAGAAGTTCTGTGCTGGTAGCACCAGGCATCACGAAAGCTTCAGACTTATAAACATCGTTCCATTTGTTCTGCCTTGAGTTGAGCAATGCTGCTGATAATCCTTTTACTTGTTCATCTCCGAGGATATAGATGTGTTTATTTTTGTTGTCATGACTATTAGCGGTTTTTATTATTGGTGAGCGGACATCTAATTCTTTAGCCTGTCTTGTAGGCAACTTCTTGATCTTCTGTAGAATAATACTCTCTGTAGAAATGTTGGGCGAAATAATGGTATTATCCTGCGATTTCAAATGTTGAGCCGGTCTATGTGAATCGGATCGTTTTTGTTCTACTTCTTGATGCTGGTGTTTAGTTGGTTCTGTGTTTGATTGTTGTTGTTGTATACTGTAGGAATTTTCTGGCTTGTTTAATTGCTTTCTTAAGTTATGATTTTCTAATACCAAGTTTTCAATCTCATATTCAGCCATTCCAAGTTTCCGTTCCAAATTTTTTATCTTTTCTCTTAGTTCTTCTATGCATGTCTTTGATCGTAAATCTGAGCAATCTCTTAGTGTATCGCCAACAGGCGTTGATGTGATCGATAAAAAATTTTCATTTTCTTCGGCAAGTTCTTCAAATGAGTTGTTAGTTGGTATATTTACTTTGTATTCATTACTAGTGGTATTTGTAAGTGTAGTATCGGTATTCAACAATTCCTCCGAATGATGTTGCAATAAGCTAATTGATGATGATGAAACTGGCATGTTAACGGTTCCGAGAATGTTTTCTTGTTTTTTGTTTCTGCAGCCGTCGCATTTGTAGTTTTTTTTATTATCAGCGGTCATTATGCGGAAGCGTGGAAAGGAAACGGATGTGCAGTCTAGGTGGTAATGGTAGTTGCACACACAGCATAGCAATAATTGTTTGTTTTTAATAGGTTTTTTACATTCCTTGCAAGATAGCGTCATTTTGCGATGAAATTCCGAAGTAGGTATTTACATGCAGGGAGTCTTACAAGCGTTATTTGTATTGATAGTAGTTTTCAGTTCATGCAAACATCCACATGTAAGGTATTATTAAATGTGCGGGAAAAAGCAGCAGGAATGGAAGGTTATAACAAGGGTAGTTCAAGCTAGAATTGCACACGCCTTGAAAGAAATAGTCTGGAGTAACACGCTTTAACAGGTACAAATAGTCTGGGAGAGCGCGATTCCACGTAGTCATGTAGTCTGGAGTAGCACTTTGACATTGGCGCAAATAGTCTGGAGCAGCACGGCACTAATCGTATATACCTAGTTCACACGATCTTCAATAGGTGGCGCTCGCTGTTATTGTCTATGGTAAGGGGCAGAAGTTATCTGTGGTTATTATTGTTTGTCGATAACGATAATGTCTTCTATTTTGAATAAAAAACGACTGTGTGAGAAGATGCTATTCAACATTTAGACGAATCGAGCATGCATTGGCTGTAACTTTGTTTACCACAATCACCATTTGTTAACCCGACACCGTATAATTACAAGCAGCACTGTTTTCAGAAGCGTTTTGTGTTAAAATCAGCTATTAGTGCGAGATTGAAGTCTAAGTCACTCTTGGTTGTCTTTTCTATAAAATAATGACACTGTTCACGTAGATAACACACTCACATACGCATTATAAGATTCTTTTTAAGAATTTGCTGTAAATTCAGGCGAGAAGCACTATTTACTACACTTTTTCCATTTAATTAGAAAAATCAGATGTTTACGTTCTCCTCTTTTTTTTTTTTCTTTTTTTTTGTTTTTTTTTTTTTTTTTTTTTTTTTTTAGTACCTAAGTATTAGTGCCTAAGTGTAAGTAAACTACCAATAAAAGATTTTTGTGCAATAAAACTGATTACTACATAAAAGGTTTTTTTTCCTAAAATATTCGTTGACAGGGGTCCGTAGAGGTTTTTAAATTCAGTTGGTGCAGGTAATGACCGGGCATGGTTGCTTCGGCTATTACCTGCACAAGATCCGCCGGGAGGAGACGCCTTCGTGCCACGCGTGCGGCGCTGTGGAGGACACGGCGCAACACACTCTAGCGGTGTGTGCGTCGTGGGCTCCACAGCGCTATGCATTGGTAGGCGAAGGTCGGCCAGGACCTCTCACTGGCTAGTATAGCGAGAGCTATGCTAGCGAGTGATGAGGCCTGGAAGGCCTTTGCCGCCTTTTGCGAGCACGTGATGGCGGCGAAGGAGGCGGCGGAAGCGCGAGCGAGAGGCGGATCCTCTCGCCCCCGCGCTCCGAAGGGCAAGGAGGGGGAGGAGACGACGCCAATATGTGCGTCTCCTACCTCTCCATGGAGGGAGTCCGCTGGCGGGTGGTACGGGGGGTACCACCGCCGGCATTGCACGGACGCCCTCCGCAGCCTGGTGGGGGACGGCTCGACTCTCTCGGCTGTCCCCTCCCACCCCCCCGACCCCGGGGGAGTTCCGCCGTGCCCGCCGTGTAGGCGGGCCCCGTCCGGAGATGTTGTGGTGCTAGGCTCCGTGCTTGGACCCAGGACATCTTCCAAATATGGACGATGAGGGAGAGTCCCAGGGGTTTTAGTCGGTAAACCCCCGCCTTCAGCGGGGGGAGTCCGACATAACCCGTCCACCCCCCGGTGGACGGGTATGCGTAACGCATTTCCCTGGGTAAACAAAAAAAAAAAAAAAAGGTTTTTTAAATTCAGTTAGTGGTCGGTGACTGCATAAAGTTTAAGAAACCCCGCTTTAAGGCAAGAGTGAATAGGCTTTTCACGGGCAAGCATGGCCCACCTTCGACCTCAACTTCACTTAACATCAGGTGTGATCGAGGTCAAATGCCTGTCTGTCTGTGCCTGTGAAAGTCTGTCGTTGAATTAAAAAAAATGTGATAGGTGGCAGACGAGCAGACAGATCACCGCCGCTCATAGACAACTATAAAGGGTTCGCCTAGAGTTCGCGGTGTTGAGAATTTTTCATTTATATATTTATGCTTTTTTCTCAAGAAGACATTACATAGACAGATGTAAATTTTTCTTTTTCAAAAGCACCATAGACATCCCGTGGGAACGTTTTTAACAGAAAATTATAAAAAACTAATCGTGTCGCTATAGGGCTACCATACCTACTTTATGACGTAAACGACAATATAAAAACGGTCATTTTTAGCAATAACTGACATTATTGTTACTTGTCGCGTGTTCTATATATTGTATTGCATCTTGAAATATTCAATTTACCTACTTTTATCTAAGTCTGTAATGTTTTGCTTTCCTAAAAAATATCGTATTTTCGCCACAATCAGTGTAAATAGGTTGGCGGCGCTAGTTTCATTCGTAGCCCTTAATTTCATGACTGTCTTGATGCATTATAACAGAGCTTAGTCTGCGGCATGAAACAGTAGTTATGACCTTGAGTGCGCAGAAACCAATTTTAATAGAAAGACTTCTTTTTTACAAGTGCGCAAAATAACGTGCCGCTTTCATGCCGCCAGCTATACTACATTTTGGCACTTCCTATGCGTTTTAAAATTCCACCATCCATACTAATATTATAAATGCGAAAGTAACTCTGTCTGTCTGTCTGCTACTCTTTCACGCCAAAACTACTCAACGGATTTAAATGAAATTTGGTATACAGATAATCTAGACCCTGAGAAAGGACTTAGGCTACTTTTTATTGCGAAAAGGGGGTTGTAAGGGGTTGAAAGGGGGGTAAAAAGTTACTTTCCTACTCGGACGGAGTCGCGGGCGGCCGCTAGTAGTACATATTTATGGAATACCCGCATATTACCTTGTAGCACTATGAATCCTAATAAATCACTATAAACATGAAATAATACGAGAATAGCTACTTATTGTGGAAGTAGTGTCTGGCGCATTATTGCCTAACTACGTCAAGTGGAGTTCTGAAGATGACCTATTATATTACTGGGTCAGGTTTATGCAATAATGAGCTTTATCGACATAAGACTCAACCAAAAATTTCAACATTTTTTGCTGGTCACTGTCCTTTTTTTTCCCAGGGGAAACCATCATGACCTTCACCTTGCCACATGTGGGGGACAAGGTGGTGTGTGGGACTCTAACCCTAACCAAAACCCCTGGGGTGTCCATCTCAGCGCAATCGCGGTCGGGACAGGGACTGGACCGTACCGGAAATCGCGCTCGCCACTTTGAGCCGAATTGTTTGGCGCAATGCAGCCCTTCCCAAATGCGCGACCTACCAGGACACCCAGTAGGATTTTTTCCCTCGCGGAGTCGTGATACTGAGCAAGCCACTCCCCAGTAGTGGCATGCTTTCGTACTCCGAAGCCCGTTTAGTCGCCTCTTACGACAGGCCGGGAATACCTTGGCAGTATTCTTAACGCCCCTAGCCACAGGGGCTGGTCATTGTTCTAACCTAACCTGAGCAATATTTCTTCGTTTAAGTAGTAGAGTTTGAAGAATGAATGAATGAATGAATGTATGCTAAGCGGGCGCCTATTTGGCACAATCCTTTTTCCTATTTTTTATGTTAAAAGCCATTATGTTTTTAAGCTGTTGCATTTTTATATTTTGTAGCGTTTTCTTGTTTGTGTGTACTATCCTACTACTATTATAAAGGCGAAAGTTTGAATGGATGTATGGATGTTTGTTACTCTTTCACGTAAAAACTACTGAATGGATTTGAATGAAAACTTTTACCACAATATAGCTTATACATCAGAATAACATATAGCTGAAATTTTTGAGGTTTCTAATGTGAGGTCGTAAAACCTAAAGTCCGCGCGAACGAAGTCGCGGGCAAAAGCTAGTAAATACATAATTAATTCATCCATTCAACGACATTGGTTGTTTAGTAACATTTTGACATCTCACATCAAAAATATCTAATCACTGTGTTGATATAGGTACCTACCTCGAGTGCTAAAGTCTGTTCTTCAATTGACATATTAGAGTAAGTAGTTAGACACCTATTAATACCAATAAATACTAACCAAACAAAAGTGTTTTTAATATCGAACTCGCAGTACGGAGGTCACGATCACTGTTAAAAATAGCCAAGTTCTCTGTTAATTAATTACCTTTGATTTAATTAACTCTAAGATTAGAGCATTTAATCCGACGCCTTCTCGTGGGCTTGAAATAACTTTGTTTGTCATTAAGTACATCTACTAAGACTAAAAAGTACAGTATACAGGTATTGTCCCATTGCAGCGCAAAGGCCATTTAAAAATGAAGTCATCGCTACTATGATAGGATTAGGCTTAATCACCACGTAATACGGATTGGTGATCGCAAACCCGAGCTATGGTTGAAAAATTCGATACATACTTTTTGCTCGACCCGGGATTATAGCCAGGGCCCCGAAATCACGGACCGGTACTTAAACCACTAGACCAACGGGGCATATTAAGGGGCTATACGAATGTAACTAGCGACGCCAACCTATTTACACTGATTGTGGCGAAAATACGATATTTTTTAAGAAAGCAAAACATTACAGACTTAGGTAAAAGTAAATTGAATTTTTCAAGATGCAATACAATATATAAAACACGCGACAAGTAACAATAATGTCAATTATTGCTACAAGTGGCCGTTTTAGCAATAATTCACATTATTGTTACTTGTCGCGTGTTAGAAATATTGTATTGCATCTTGAAAAATCCAATTTACTTGGATCTAAGTCTGTAGTGTTTTATTTTCTTCAAAAATATCATATTTTCGCCACAACCAGTGTAAATACGTTGGCGGCGCTAGTTTCATTCGTATAGCCCCTTAATTTAGGTATGTGCTTATAATGTTAATTTAGGAAATAGTTTACCCCTGCTCACAGGACAGGCCTAGCATATTGTGAACTAGCGAAAATTATTCTATGTAACATTTTTGATAATAAATAAATTTGTTTGTATTTAACAACTAGTGGCCCGCCCTCACTTCGCTTCGGGACCGTTATTCAAAAATGAACCAATAGATGGCGCTGTGCTAAATTACATCGCGCAAGCGTTTCGTGTTTTCGGTTTAGGTACCTATAAGCCTTGTCGTTATCTCTTTATAAATAGTATAGATTTGTGTTCCTGTGTTGTCTGATATTGTAACACAAGTGCCTTAATCTACATAATACGGAGTCAGATCAATGAGGTGTTAAACACACGGTAGGTACTGCTGGTCAATGGAGACGGAGATTGTTTTTTTTTGTTCTTGTTATTTTTTGTTTTAGTTTATTTTATTAATTTTATTTTATTCTGTATTTTATTGTGTTTGTGTCAATTGTCTGTAGTATATGTGTTGTGGTGTCCAGAGTAAATAAATGTATTTTCTTTCTTTCTTTTGTTGTGTTGTGTGAATCTAGTCTTGGTTCCATACAGCACCCTATCGTCCCGTTAAGCCAGTAGCGAGATGCGCACAGCGCAAGCGCCGGGCGCACGGACAATACGACATTTTGTGCGCGCGCGCCGCGTCAACATGACAATGTGTGAGTCAAATCATATTTTACTATTTAATACTTCGTAGGGACTTTACGGCTCCAACGGTTGTCAGTTCTCCAATGTGACACTTCAATTTGAGTCCTTGAGTGAAGACCGCAACTCGGTAAGCGTAGTGTTGGACGCCCTCCGACAAGATGGGATGATGACATTCGAAGGCTGGCTGGAGTGAGCTGGATGAGAGTGGCCGAAAATCGGGAGCGGTGGCGTGCGTTAGGGGAGACCTATGTCCAGCTGTGGACGAGTGTGGGTTGCTGATGATGATGACTTAGGAGGGGACCATAAGTAGCAAAATTTTTTGTTACCGTGAAAGTTTTTTTAAATTTTATTTATGCTAGTCACATGGTTAAACATATAGTTGGTACAAACAATTTATGTAAGAGCATAATTTTATTGTTCACGTTACACCCTGGTACTGCATTTTATAGCTAGAGAGCGACAGAAATAGAAATAGAAAAAATCTTTATTCAAGTTAGGTCCATACAGAACACTTATGAATGTCAAAAGATATACAATACAATCTACCACTGGTTCGGAACGTCGATTTTTACTGAGAGACGACACCAGCAAGAAGCTCAGTAGTTACTCTTGTCAAATGTGCCGAAGCATGGCTCTCCCCGGTTGAATAAAATAGAAAGGTTGGCAGCGTACTTGTAACTCCACTGGTGTTGCAAGTGTCCATGGCTTACCATCAGGTGATCCGCCTGCTCGTCTGTTACCTATCACATAAAAAAAAAAAAAAAATAGAAATAGAAATAATTTATTCAGTACTTGTGCAAAAACTTACAATAATGGTTAAGTCTTACACTAATAGATGAAATAAAAGATCGCAACACAAAAATAAACAAGTACTAAAAAGGCCTCCACTCAGCTTTATGTCGAAGTGTTTCGAGGAACACCCCAACGCTGGTCTTCCGTGGGTACCTACCTAATAAAATGTCGCCACTGCGCGCTCCAACGTCATAGTATATACTATTTAAGAATTAAGTTCATTATATGAGTAGGTATACTTAAAACATTACAGACTTAGGTAAAAGTAAATTGAATTTTTCAAGATGCAATACAATATATAAAACACGCGACAAGTAACAATAATGTCAATTATTGCTACAAGTGGTACTTGTCGCGTGTTAGAAATATTGTATTGCATCTTGAAAAATCCAATTTACTTGGATCTAAGTCTGTAGTGTTTTTTTTCTTCAAAAAATATTATTTTTTCGCCACAATCAGTGTAAATAGGTTGGCGGCGCTAGTTTCATTCGTATAGCCCCTTAATAGGTATTTGTGCTTATAATGTTAATTTAGGAAATAGTTTGCCCCTGCTCACAGGACAGGCCTAGCCTATTGTGACGACTAGCGAAAATTATTCTATGTAACATTTTTGATACTAAATAAATATGTTTGTATATAACAACTAGTGGCCCGCCCCCACTTCGCTTCGGGACCGTAATTCAGAAATGAACCAATAGATGGCGCTGTGCTAAATTACATCGCGCAAGCGTTTCGTGTTTTCGGTTTACCTATAAGCCTTGTCGTTATCTCTTTATAATAGTATAGATTTGTGTTCCTGTGTTGTATGAGATTGTAACACAAGTGCCTTAATCTACATAATACGGAGTCAGAGTGTTGGACGCCCTGCGACAAGATGGGATGATGACATTCGAAGGCTGGCTGGAGTGGGCTGGATGAGAGTGGCCGAAAATCGGGAGCGGTGGCGTGCGTTAGGGGAGACCTATGTCCAGCTGTGGACGAGTGTGGGTTGCTGATGATGATGACTTAGGAGGGGACCATAAGTAGCTAAATTTTATTGTTACCGTGAAAGTTTTTTTAAATTTTATTTATGCTAGTCACATGGTTAAACATATAGTTGGTACAAACAATTTATGTAAGAGCATAATTTTATTGTTCACGTTACACCCTGCAAGGGTACTGCATTTTATAGCTAGAGAGCGACAGAAATAGAAATAGAAAAAATCTTTATTCAAGTTAGGTCCATACAGAACACTTATGAATGTCAAAAGATAATACAATACAATCTACCACTGGTTCGGAACGTCGATTTTTACTGAGAAGACACCAGCAAGAAGCTCAGTAGTTACTCTTGTCAAATGTGCCGAAGCATGGCTCTCCCACGGTTGAATAGAAATAGAAAGGTTGGCAGCGTACTTGTAACTCCACTGGTGTTGCAAGTGTCCATGGCTTACCATCAGGTGATCCGCCTGCTCGTCTGTTACCTATCACATAAAAAAAAAAAAAAAATAGAAATAGAAATAATTTATTCAGTACTTGTGCAAAAACTTACAATAATGGTTAAGTCTTACACCTAATTAGATGAAATAAAAAGATCGCAACACAAAAATAAACAAGTACTAAAAAGGCCTCCACTCAGCTTTATGTCGAAGTGTTTCGAGGAACACCCCAACGCTGGTCTTCCGTGGGTACCTACCTAATAAAATGTCGCCACTGCGCGCTCCAACGTCATAGATATACTATTTAAGAATTAAGTTCATTATATGAGTAGGTATACTTAATACATACAATATTATATATAATTATATGGAATGGGATATTAATTAGCCACTTCATAAATAAAAGTAAACTATTGAAACATACATTGATACATTTACTTTGTTTACAGGGACCCCTCTGCTAATATTCAGTGTGGTATCACTGTGCTACGGCCTCCCAGTAGATGAACCGACGACCCTTGACTATGAGACCACCGTACCAGACCTGCATATCGTCAGTTTGCAGAGAGATGTCAACTTGGTGTCATACATACAGAACTTTAAACAGGTAAAGAGGATACTAGACCCAATTTGGGGGGAAGGGGATGAGGCTGGCTGGTGACTGTGAACATTTACATCCCTATAACCACGTTTTCTACAACCATTCTGAGTGATACCACGGCCTCACAGATAACCAGCGTGAAGCAGCGCCTGCGTTGTTTCGTCGTGTGAGTGAGGGCACCGGAGTCCCAATTGCGGAGAAAGGGGTTAAAGGTTGGCAGCGCACTTGCGACTCCACTGGTGTTGCAGGTGTCCATGGCTTACCATCAGGTGATCCGTCTCCTGATCTGCCACTTATCATATAAAAAACAACATATTTTGTTCTATGACTTTTCGAAATTCGCATTAAAAAAAACAACTTCTCATACAAAGTCAAAGTGACTTGGTCATGTCAGGGAAGTAAAATTTTTCTTTGAAGAATTTTCACAACTCGTAGAAAAAAAATGTTATTCAGATCTTCATTATCATTTCAGCCAATAGACGTCCACTGGACATAGGCCTCCCCCAACGTTCTCCACACAGATCGGTCCTGTGCCACCCACATCCAATGGGCTCCCGCGACCTTCCCATATCGTCGTCCACCTGGTGGGAGGCCTGCCACGGCTGCGGCCTCCTTCGCGTGGCCGCCACATCAGGACCTTTCTACCCCAACGGCCGCCTGTTCTCCTCGCAATGTGCCTTGACCACTGCCACTTCAGCCACGCAATTCTTTGGGCTATGTCCGTGACCTTAGATCTCCAGCGGATCTCATCATTTCTGACACGATCACGCAAGGTGATTCCGAGCACAGCTCTCTCCATTGCCCTCTGAGTGACTTCTTAAGCGGCCCATTTCAGAATGGTTGGCTGTCTTTTCTCCTTTACATAAAAACCAGTTTTATAGCTTATTGAGATTAAGTTACTGTCATATTATAGACTGTAAGTTAGTGGTGGAATAATATATTTTTTTATAATGCCAATTTTGTTACTGTTTCTAAGTCCGGTGGTGCAATCCTGGTGGCGAAAATGTATTTAAAGTGGTTTTAAAAATTCGCCACCGTAATTAGGTTTGTTGAAATTCACCCTTTTTTATTGTATGAAAAATTGTAATGATCATAATTTGAAAAGAGTGACCACTGAGTTTCTTGCTGATTTTTCTCGGTAGAAATCGACTTTCCGAATCAGCGGTAGCTTTGACATTCATAAATGTTCTGAATAAAGAATACTTAATTCTATGTCTATTATTTTTAGGTATGGCAGAATACGTCAACGCCCAATACCAGAACCTAACCATAAACGAAATGGAGCAAGTCAAAATGACTCTCGAAGAATTCCTTCAAAACTTCGCTAAGGACCTCAGAGAAACCATGGAGAAAAAAAACAATGCCATAGTTGAGAACGAAAGAATCGACGATGAAGCCTACGCCGAAATTAAAAGGAAGTTAGTCATAGAGTTTCCGGAAGTAGATGAGGCCACAGCTGATATAATAGTTGTCAAACTGAAGAAGAATTTGTGCGCAACGAGGGACAAATTGGACGAGATTATAAAGCAATCTTATAGAGCTGCGATCGAAAACTCACAGTGATACTTTTAATATCAGCCTTTAACTATGTAGTCTGTTCGTTTTATTTTCTTGAACCATGACTCTTGCCCCCAAATGCCCCCTCGAATCCTGGGTCGAGCAAAAGTATGTCTCCAATTTTTCGAAAATAGCTCGGGTTTGTGATCACCGCACCGCATTAGGCAAGCGTGTTGATTAAGCCTAATCCTATCATAGTAGTTAGGTACCTAGCGATGACTTGATTTCTATGATGTAGGCCTTTGCCCTGCAGTGGGACAGTATAGACTGATACTTTTACCATGGTCCTTGAACCATTATGAACATTGTTCAAAGACTTTTCAAAATGTTTTTGACTGCCTACTCAAAATGACCGTGTCACGTGACCGACTTGGTATGGAAAGTTGAATAGATGACGAAAATTTCTACGTTCTGGTATTATCCACAGGTTCTCAAATACCTATAGATGGGCCTAAAAATGCGAAATGGTTCCTGTAAAGGATGGTATGGTAGTGTTTGCTACGCGCTCAAATTGGTGGGGGCACTCCCGTGCCCCTTGGAGACCCATTTTTGAATATTCGCTTCGTCCGAACAAAACTACTCGTTTTGCAAGTCACGTCGTCTCGTAAGTCGCATGATTCATAATTTTCCCTATTTTTGAAATCACTCGCTTAGGGTATTGCCAAGCTTGTCAAAGTATAGTTTTAACTCATTTCACGTTGACGTACTCGTAAAAATGCGTCCACTCGCTTCACGGAAACGAGTGGTTTATACCACTCGTTGCAAAACGCTCGTTTTTGAATGATTTTTTGAATGCGGATGTCAAAAATCATGCGAGTCACACATTTTTTAGTGACACAACAATTCAAAAATAAACAAAAAACTCTATACTCACTATTGAGCCGAGTTCAAAGATTTTATATCCAATATCTTTGGCCGAGTTTGCGTCCAAACTGTATAAATTTGACACCATACAGTTCTGACCCGAACTCCGCTTAATATTAAGTATAAGTAGAGTTTGTAGTTTAGATCATTTGCTGTTGCCTGAATCAGGAATATACTTGAGCTTAGCAGGTATTTTTTAAAGTTAGCCTTGTAACCAAGTTATTTTCCTCATACTGCCTAAAAAGTTAGATGAATCAACCTAACTTTCATGGTCATTAAAACTTTGATAGGTATTGATTTTTAGAAGATTTGAGAAATTGTCTTTTAAGAGCCATTAAGTCGTCTGTCAAAACCTGTTGGCCTTCTAATTGAATTGAAATGAAGCAGCTGCAGCATATGCTAAGTTTGGACCTTATTGACCACCTATCTGTCTATATATGTAAGCACGTAATGTTTCTCTCTGTTCTCGTATGTACGGTGGCCTGCACATCAAGTTACTACAATCTGTCAAATTTCTTCAATCTAACCTTACTTTTATGTCAAACGTGTTTGGTTCAATGGTTCAATATCAACTGAGGAAATTTGACAGATTGTAGTAACTTGATGTGCTGGCCACTGTACCTACTTCTTATTATGTATTCTGTGTCTTATTACTGCTGTCGTGTTGTATCTCTTCTTGTATGGTCAATAAATGTTTTACTTACTTACTTACTTCCTAATTTAGAAAATAACTTAAACTAAGGGAGTCCATCAGTGGACACTAAACAGTGTATCTATGATCATTTATCCCTTTGACCATGTCTATAATAAGTAATCACTCTGAATAAGATCCGTTCTACGGAATGGAAATGTGTGGAATTTTTTTTCGACTCCCCATACAAAATAAACAAGTCACCGAGTTTGTATGGAAAGTCGAGCATTTTATAATTAACTATGCGAATGTCCAAGTCGTTATAGAGCTTTTAGGTCACAATCTACGGGGAGAAGAAGTGGTTAAAAAAGGCTTGTATAGTCCGAGGCAAGAAAGTGTATGTAGTTATGACCTTGAGTGCGCAGAAACCAATTTTGATAGAAAGTCCTCTTTTTTACAAGTGCGCAAAATAACGGTCATCGCTATACTTTCGTGCCTCCAGCTATAAATATTCAAAGACGGGGGTACCCGTCTAAAAAGTAAAACTCAAAAATACATTTAAATCATTTATTTTCGATTAACGATTTTTTCTTCCCAATTTTACAATCAGGGCGTTTTTTACTTGCTCAATATAATTTATATATAGGTAATATAATATTTATACGGGTCATTTTCGTCTAGAAATTATTTCGTAGTGGGTAGGTATATCAAAGGTAGTTTTCGTAATTTTCGTTCTAGGTACTTAGAATCCGACCTGTCTGCGGACGTTGAAGGGCATGTCTTCAATTCTGTCCCAGCAAACGCAGATTTTTCCTTTGCCTCTGTCTGGACCTGGAGTTCCTGGGGTTCCTGGAGTGCCTGGGGTTCCTGGAGTTCCTGGGGTTCCTGGGGTTCCTGGGGTTCCTGGGGTGCCTGGGGTTCCTGGGGTTCCTGGGGTTCCTGGGGTGCCTGGGGTTCCTGGAGTTCCTGGGGTTCCTGGCTGTCCTGGGGTTCCTGGCCCTACTGGAGTTCCTGGTTGTCCTGGTTGTCCTGGGGTGCCTGGCTGTCCTGGTTGTCCTGGTTGTCCTGGGGTGCCTGGCTGTCCTGGTTGTCCTGGGGTGCCTGGCTGTCCTGGTTGTCCTGGGTGCCTGGCTGTCCTGGCTGTCCTGGTCCTCCTGGGGTGCCTGGCTGTCCTGGTTGTCCTGGGGTGCCTGGCTGTCCTGGCTGTCCTGGTCCTCCTGGGGTGCCTGGCTGTCCTGGTTGTTCTGGGGTGCCTGGCTGTCCTGGTGTCCTGGGGTGCCTGGGGTGCCTGGGGTGCCTGGAGTTCCTGGGGTTCCTGGAGTTCCTGGAGTGCCTGGGGTTCCTGGAGTGCCTGGGGTGCTGGGGTTCCTGGTCCTCTGGAGTGCCTGGGGTTCCTGGAGTACCTGGGGTTCCTGGAGTGCCTGGGGTTCCTGGAGTCCCTGGGGTTCCTGGGGTGCCTGGGGTTCCTGGGGTGCCTGGTGTCCTGGGGTGCCTGGGGTTCCTGGGGTGCCCGGGGTTCTGGAGTTCCTGGGGTTCCTGGCTGTCCTGGCTGTCCGGGGTGCCTGGTTGTCCTGGTTGTCCTGGGGTGCCTGGCTGTCCTGGTTGTCCTGGGTGCCTGGTTGTCCTGGTTGTCCTGGGGTGCCTGGCTGTCCTGGTTGTCCTGGGGTGCCTGGCTGTCCTGGCTGTCCTGGTCCTCCTGGGGTGCCTGGCTGTCCTGGTGTTCTGGGGTGCCTGCTGTCCTGGAGTTCCTGGGGTGCCTGGGGTGCCTGGGGTGCCTGGAGTTCCTGGGGTTCCTGGAGTGCCTGGGGTTCCTGGGGTGCCTGGGGTTCCTGGAGTTCCTGGGGTGCCTGGGGTTCCTGGCTGTCCTGGGGTTCCTGGTCCTTCTGGAGTTCCTGGCTGTCCTGTTGTCCTGGGGTGCCTGGTTGTCCTGGTTGTCCTGGGGTGCCTGGTTGTCCTGGTGTCCTGGGGTGCCTGGCTGTCCTGGCTGTCCTGGTTGTCTGGTTGTCCTGGTGTGCCTGGCTGTCCTGCTGTCCTGGTCCTCCTGGGGTGCCTGCTGTCCTGGTTGTTCTGGGTGCCTGGCTGTCCTGGAGTTCCTGGGGTGCCTGGGGTGCCTGGTTCCTGGGGTTCCTGGCGTTCCTGGTTGTCCTGGGGTGCCTGGCTGTCCTGGTTGTCCTGGGGTGCCTGGCTGTCCTGGTTGTCCTGGGGTGCCTGGCTGTCCTGGTTGTCCTGGTTGTCCTGGGGTGCCTGGCTGTCCTGGCTGTCCTGGTCCTCCTGGGGTGCCTGGCTGTCCTGGTTGTCTGGGGTGCCTGGCTGTCCTGGAGTTCCTGGGGTGCCTGGGGTGCCTGGGGTGCCTGGAGTTCCTGGGGTTCCTGGAGTTCCTGGGGTGCTGGGGTTCCTGGGGTGCCTGGGGTTCCTGGGGTTCCTGGTGTTCCTGGAGTGCCTGGGGTTCCTGGAGTTCCTGGGGTTCCTGGAGTGCCTGGGGTTCCTGGAGTGCCTGGGGTTCCTGGAGTTCCTGGGGTGCCTGGGGTTCCTGGCTGTCCTGGGGTTCCTGGTCCTTCTGGAGTTCCTGGTTGTCCTGGTTGTCCTGGGGTGCCTGGCTGTCCTGGTTGTCCTGGGGTGCCTGGTTGTCCTGGCTGTCCTGGGGTGCCTGGCTGTCCTGGCTGTCCTGGGGTGCCTGGTTGTCCTGGGGTTCCTGGTCCTTCTGGAGTTCCTGGCTGTCCTGTTGTCCTGGGGTGCCTGGCTGTCCTGGTTGTTCTGGGTGCCTGGCTGTCCTGGCTGTCCTGGGGTGCCTGGCTGTCCTGGTTGTCCTGGGGTGCCTGGTTGTCCTGGCTGTCCTGGTCCTCCTGGCTGTCCTGGTTGTCCTGGGGTGCCTGGTGTTCCTGGTTGTCCTGGGGTGCCTGCTGTCCTGGCTGTCCTGGTCCTCCTGGCTGTCCTGGTTGTCCTGGGGTGCCTGGCTGTCCTGGTTGTCCTGGGGTGCCTGGCTGTCCTGGTGTCCTGGTCCTCCTGGCTGTCCTGGTTGTCCTGGGGTGCCTGGCTGTCCTGGCTGTCCTGGTCCTCCTGGCTGTCCTGGTTGTCCTGGGGTGCCTGGTTCCTGGTTGTCCTGGGGTGCCTGGCTGTCCTGGTGTCCTGGGGTGCTGGTTGTCCTGGGGTGCCTGGCTGTCCTGGTTGTCCTGGGGTGCCTGGCTGTCCTGGCTGTCCTGGTCCTCCTGGGGTGCCTGGGGTTCCTGGGGTTCCTGGAGTTCCTGGGGTTCCTGGGGTTCCTGGAGTGCCTGGTGTGCCTGGTGTGCCTGGGGTGCCTGGCTGTCCTGGGGTGCCTGGGGTTCCTGGAGTGCCTGGAGTGCCTGGAGTTCCTGGGGTTCCTGGGGTGCCTGGAGTGCCTGGGGTGCCTGGAGTGCCTGGGGTGCCTGGGGTGCCTGGAGTGCCTGGGGTACCTGGGGTGCCTGGCTTTCCTGGTTTGCCCGGAGTTCCTGGGGTTCCTCCTACTGTTGTAGTAGTTGTTGATGAGCTTTCTTTGACGGAGCTGGAGGAGCTCGAAGACTGGCTGCTTGAGGAACTGCTTTCAGAAGACGTTGAGCTGGAGGTGGAAGTGTAGCCTGGAGTTCCTGGTTGTCCTGGCGTTCCTGGTTGTCCTGGGGTTCCTCCTACTGTCGTGGTAGAAGACGAAGAGGTTTGTTTGACGGAGCTAGAGGAACTTGAAGACTGGCTGCTTGAGGAGCTGCTCTCAGAAGACGTTGAGCTGGTGGTGGAAGTGTAGCCTGGAGTTCCTGGAGTGCCTTGAGTTCCTGGTGTTCCTGGGGTTCCTGGGGTGCCTGGGTTCTGGGGTTCCTGGTGTTCCTGGGGTGCCTGGGGTTCCTGGAGTTCCTGGAGTTCCTGGGGTTCCTGGGGTTCCTGGGGTTCCTGGGGTTCCTGGGGTTCCTGGGGTTCCTTGAGTTCCTGGAGTGCCTGAAAAAATAGAAGAATAAAATCTTTGTGTTAACACAATGATTGATTTATATAAATGGATTGGCCACATGGCGCATTTGGTAGTGACCCTGCCTCATACGCCAATGGTGGGTTTGGACAAACAGTCGTCTGATGAACACTTATGTTCATTCTCATTATTCAATGTCTGGGTGTTATATAATGTATTCAATAAGTATAGTATAGTTTCCGTTGGAGCCGTAAAGTCCTTGAGTAGAGACCGCGACTCGGTAAGCGTATTGGACGCCCTGCGACAAGATGGGATGATGACATTCGAAGGCTGGCTCCTGTGGGCTGGATGAGAGTGGCCGAAAATCGGGAGCGGTGGCGTGCATTAGAGGAGACCTATGTCCAGCAGTGGACGAGTGTGGGTTGCTGATGATGATGATGAAGTATAGTTGTGTTTACTCATTTGTCTGATATCTGTAACACAGGTGCGTAAGCTACTTAGTACGGAGTCAGATCAATTTGTGTGAATTAAAAAAATCTCTGTAAATTCATTCACGGATCGATTGATCAGTCAATCTATTTTGTGCCTTTTTAGGGTTCCGTAGTCAACTAGGAACCCTTATAGTTTCGTCTTGTCTGTCCGTCTGTCTGTCCGTCCGTTTGTCCTGGCTCGTTCTCCGCCGTTTCTACACCGATTGCCACGAAAATTGGTGGAGAGATGCATACTGATAATTCAAGAAGAGGTTTTTAAAATTATCGAAAAATAATTATTTTTCACCCCCCCCCCCTCCCCCCTCCCATACAGCGAAAAGTTAACTTGAAAATAAAATTTTACCTAGCCCATCGTGGGAAATAACTACCTACAAACTATGAAAATAAGATTGGCCCATCTCATGGCTACGGAACCCTTTCATGTGCGTGTCCGACACGCTCTTGGCCGGTTTTATCTTGTGGCCTGCCCTCACTTAGTTTCGGGCCATTAGCTCCTCTGTCTACCAATAGATGGCGCATGTTTGTATCGCGCTAGTGTTTCGTGTTTTCGGTTTACAAGCCCTTGCGTGGAAAATGAGATTTACCTCTTTATAAATAGTAGGTATAGATATAGAAGTAGCAAAGTTTCCAATTTCTATTTTTTCCATATTAACAAATTTAACAGCCCCCAGTATTAAGCGCGACATATTTATATTAAAAAAATATAATACATACCAATTAAAAGTGTACTTTTCTATTTATTAAAATAATCATCATCATCAGCAGCAACCCACACTCGTCCACTGCTGGACACAGGTCTCCCCTAATGCACGCCACCGCTTCCGATTTAATCCGACAGAGAACCAGAGTCACCGACATAGCCCACCGAATTAGCAAACTGAAGTGGCAGTGGGCTGGTCACATTAGCCGCAGAACTGACAACCGTTGGAGCCGTAAAGTGCTTGAGTGGAGACCGCGACTCGGTGAGCGTAGTTTATTGAAATAGGTATGACGAGAAAATTTAAATTAAATTATCTCGTATTACTTGTATTTATCAACATTTTAAGGGTATGTTTATTCTAAACAGGATCTAGCTTTTTCGGTAAATTTCAGTGCGCCTATTAAAGATATTCCATTTTCATTGTAGCTTGTAAAATGTTAATAAGTTTGTGAATAAAATATTTACCTGGTCCTTGTGGCTGTTGTCCCTGTGGTCCCTGTGGTCCCGATGGCTGTTGGCCCTGTGGTCCCTGTGGTCCCGATGGCTGTTGGCCTGTGGCTGCTGTGGTCCCTGTGGTCCCGATGGCTGTTGGCCCTGTGGCTGCTGTGGTCCCTGTGGTCCCGATGGCTGTTGGCCCTGTGGCTGCTGTGGTCCCTGTGGTCCCGATGCTGTTGGCCCTGTGGCTGCTGTGGTCCTGTGGTCCGATGGCTGTTGGCCCTGTGGCTGCTGTGGTCCCTGTGGTCCGATGGCTGTTGGCCCTGTGGCTGCTGTGGTCCCTGTGGTCCCGATGGCTGTTGGCCCTGTGGTTGCTGTGGTCCTGTGGTCCCGATGGCTGTTGGCCCTGTGGTTGCTGTGGTCCCTGTGGTCCCGATGGCTGTTGGCCCTGTGGCTGCTGTGGTCCTGTGGTCCCGATGGTGTTGGCCCTGTGGCTGCTGTGGTCCCTGTGGTCCCGATGGCTGTGGCCCTGTGGCTGCTGTGGTCCCTGTGGTCCCGATGGCTGTTGGCCCTGTGGCTGCTGTGGTCCCTGTGGTCCCGATGGCTGTTGGCCTGTGGCTGCTGTGGTCCCTGTGGTCCCGATGGCTGTTGGCCTGTGGCTGCTGTGGTCCTGTGGTCCCGATGGTTGTTGTCCCTGTGGTCCCTGTGGTCCCGATGGCTGTTGGCCCTGTGGCTGCTGGGCTGCTGTGGCTGCTGTGGCTGCTGTGGCTGCTGTGGCTGCTGTGGCTGCTGTGGCTGCTGTGGTCCCTGTGTCCCGATGGCTGTTGGCCCTGTGGCTGCTGTGGTCCCTGTGGTCCCGATGGCTGTTGGCCCTGTGGCTGCTGTGGTCCCTGTGGTCCGATGGTTGTTGTCCCTGTGGTCCCTGTGGTCCCGATGGCTGTTGGCCCTGTGGCTGCTGTGGTCCTGTGGTCCGATGGCTGTGGCCCTGTGGCTGCTGTGGTCCCTGTGGTCCCGATGGCTGTTGGCCCTGTGGCTGCTGTGGTCCCTGTGGTCCCGATGGCTGTTGGCCCTGTGGCTGCTGTGGTCCCTGTGGTCCGATGGCTGTGGCCCTGTGGCTGCTGTGGTCCCTGTGGTCCCGATGGCTGTTGGCCCTGTGGTCCCTGTGGTCCCGATGGTTGTTGTCCCTGTGGTCCCTGTGGTCCGATGGCTGTTGGCCCTGTGGCTGCTGTGGATGCTGTGGCTGCTGTGGCTGCTGTGGCTGCTGTGCTGCTGGGGCTGCTGTGGCCCTGTGGTCCCGATGGCTGTTGGCCCTGTGTTCCTCCTACTGTTGTAGTAGTTGTTGATGAGGAAGATTTGTTGGAGCTTGATGAGCTCGAAGACTGGCTGCTTGATGAGCTGCTTTCAGATGTTGTTGAGCTGGTGGTGGAAGTGTAGCCTGGTGTTCCTGGAGTGCCTTGAGTTCCTGGGGTGCCTGGGGTTCCTGGGGTTCCTGGGGTACCTGGGGTTCCTGGGGTTCCTGGGGTTCCTGGGGTACCTGGGGTTCCTGGGGTTCCTGGGGTTCCTGGGGTTCCTGGGGTTCCTTGAGTTCCTGTAGGCAAGAAGACAGAATAAGGACCCGCTCTAAAATAGCTGGCATAGTACGTTAAAGCCTTACTTAATCTATACAATTTATAAAGAGATAACTTCTATAGGCAACGACAAGGCTTATAGGTAAACCGAAAACACGAAACGCTTGCGCGATGTAATTTAGCACAGCGCCATCTATTAGTTCATTTCTGAATTACGGTCCCGAAGCGAAGTGAGGGTGGGCCACTAGTAACTTTAATAAGGTGACATGTATGTACAATTTTAGTTATATCTTAGTACGAAGTCATATAATACTCATACTCGTTGATATTATATTCCTTTCAACTCTTTTATTTTTCGTCCCTAAGTATACCCGTGAGGAAAAAAATAAAAGCACTACTGTACTTGGGGTGCCTTGAGTTCCTGGGGTGCCTTGAGTTCCTGGGGTGCTTGAGTTCCTGGGGTGCCTGGAGTTCCTGAGGTGCCTGGAGTTCCTGGGGTGCCTGGGGTGCCTGGAGTTCCTGGGGTGCCTGGAGTTCCTGGGGTGCCTGGGGTTCCTTGTGTCCCTCCTACAGTTGTAGTAGTTGATGATGAAGATGACTTGACAGTGCTTGATGAACTAGAAGACTGACTGCTTGAGGAGCTGCTCTCAGTTGTTGATGAGCTGGTAGTGGAAGTGTATCCTGGAGTTCCTGGGGTTCCTTGAGTTCCTGGGGTTCCTGGTGTTCCTGGGTTCCTGGGTTCCTGGGTTCCTGGAGTTCCTGGAGTTCCTGGAGTTCCTGGAGTTCCTGGAGTTCCTGGAGTTCCTGGAGTTCCTGGAGTTCCTGGAGTTCCTGGAGTTCCTGGGGTTCCTGGAGTTCCTGGTGTTCCTTGAGTTCCTGGTGTTCCTTGAGTTCCTGGTGTTCCCTTAGTTCCTGGAGTGCCTTGAGTTCCTGGGGTTCCTGGAGTGCCTGGAGTTCCTGGGGTGCCTGGGGTTCCTGGGGTTCCAGGGGTGCCTGGGGTTCCTGGGGTTCCTGGTGTCCTGGTGTTCCTGGAGTGCCTTCAGTTCCTGGGGATAAATTATCACAAATTGTAGGTCTTTGTTTTGCCCACTAAACTTTTCTATTTCTAATTGTGTAAGGTGTATTATAAAAAAACATATATATATAAGTGTTGTTCAGAATGGTTGATATACCCTCTCCTAATAAAAGTCGTTAAATTTATTTATTCCGCAACTAATACAGAGTGTCATAGTAAGTATTATAACCATTGGGGCTACCATACTCTATGACGTCCGCGGCAGTGGCACCTTAAATTTCATATCATGACTTTCTTGATGCATTGTAAATAAATTATTGTGCTGACTATTGGAAATTAAAAACAGGAGTAGACTCAAGCGTGAGCTTACCACTTACGAGTCACGGCTACGCAAATTTAGCCTAAAATCTCTTGAGAGCCGTCGTAGGCTACATGATTTCACTCTTCTGTACAAAATTTTAGGTTAGGGGAAAACTCGCCCGAATAAGTAAAATTCGCACGAGAATAGGGTATTTGACTAATCTCGATAAAGTAATAAATATTGATACTCTATCAAAATATTGGTAAATCATCAACAATCATTTTCAGTTAAAAATATAACGTCTAGCTGGTTTCGTGAGCATTCAAAGTTTCATAGGCAAGTCCATTTTGAAAGTATAAAATTAAAAAAAAAAATTATATTATTGCACTACCCGTACATTTTCAACCAACTTTTATTATGAAACCATTTACTTAAACGAAACATTTGATATAGCTACCAAACAAAATTTACTAGACGCGGATACAGAAGTTTGAGTTGTGACGTCACAACTCAATAGCCATTTATATAGTGTTTTTGGGCTTGCCCAAAATATGTGCTCTTAAAGTTGTGATTATCTCTGGTCTAGTCTGGTCTGGGTGTTTTCTATGTATTATAAGTATGTATTTACAAAAGAAAAGTATTATCCATACTTCCATACTAATATTATAAATGCGAAAGTAACTCTGTCTGTCTGTCTGTCTGCTACTCTTTCACGCCAAAACTACTCAACGGATTTAAATGAAATTTGGTATACAGATAATCTAGACCCTGAGAAAGGACATAGGCTACTTTTTATTGCGAAAAGGGGGTTGTAATGGGTTGAAAGGGGGGTAAAAAGTTACTTTTCCACGCGGACGGAGTCGCGGGCGGCCGCTAGTATGTATATATTTGTAATCCCACTGTTGGTTCTGAGCTTGAGCTACCTATCTCAGAGTCAGATCAATGTATGTGATTATTATTATTACCTATCTCAGGTAATTCAAATGCGAATCAAGTGTCATTCTACCAACGATGTTTCTTAAATTGAGGCGTCTTTTGATTAAACACAAAAATTTTTAGTCAAATACCCAATTTCAAGATTGTTTGCTAGACTGCTGCTCTAACTTAACTTCACCAATTATTTTTTGTTTGGTAAAGTTAATAGAGTATTATCATCATAAAAATAATAATTGGTAAGGTTAGATTAGAACAGTGACCAGCCAAAAAATCTCGAAATTCACGGGCGAGTTCTTTTAGGCCCATTTTTTCCCCAACCCAAAATGTTAAATGGTAGCATATCCTACATCTCTTGTCGGATATTCACCTGAATGCCCCACAGAGATCCTTTGGGTATAACAGTCCGTTCAGTGTTCCCTTTTGCAACAAAAATGTGTCCTTCCACAACCCTATTTATAGAGTGTGTCGGTAATATCGACGGTCCCCTACGTATAAGGCCGCAAGTGGCACCTAAGGGATTTGCATGTTTTTATTGCAAAACCCCGAAATCAACGATAACTTAATTTCGATTTAGTTTCAAACAGTAGGTCGAAAATGTGCCTAAAAGTACTCTAAATCGATGCACGACAAAGTACGTCAAGTGCACTACGACCAACGTATAAATACTGTAATGGTAGTAACGGTCTACTACTTTGGAATGTTGCCATCATAATTTCCGTAGTGCCCAGTTGAGCGCTTTACGCCCGAGACGGAACAACGCGAAGGTGCAGTTCAGTTAGTTATACGTGGGGAATTTTATATACAATGTGGCTTATGGTTTTTTGGGCAGTTTTACGCCGGGAAGTTTAAAATCAATGTCTTACTATATACCAGATGTGATGTTTTACGATGGAAGCTATTATTTTAGTATTGCTAGTAATTACCATTTACGTAATTTTACGTCGTAAACGAATATAATGACTGAGTGTGATTAATGTTTTAAGGGTTGTATTTTGATTAATTTATTGCTTTTTTTTTCAAAAAACTGTTCATTGTTTAGTAACAAAAACACAAGTCCCTGGATCGAAGAAGTTCCATTGGCTACACCTTTTATTTTGCTTATTCGGCAGCTTGTCAAAAGATGAGCGCCAGTTGCTACCTCTTCTTCGGCGCCACAGAGTTCAGGGTCTGTTACACGGCGGCACTCGACTACGGCACAAAATTGTGCTACTTTGAGCCTGGCGCACTTAAAGTTGAGCTTCTGCCCCTAACATGATTTCAGCTTATCATAACTAGTTGCAGCTGGTATCACCTTGCTCTGGCAACAGAGAGCTGTTGCTAGAGCTAAACGAAAAGAGCTTATCAACGCATTTAGCAAACCTGTAAACATCGTGGCTTGTGCATCTGCTCGTTGACATTTCTTCACATTATGCCTCAGTGCCAGCGCACTTGTGACCGTTAGCTGCGGCAATCTTCTGGGATATGACTTCATCTAGTCGGCACCACCAGTTAGTGTAGGCGGCATAGATATGAATGATAGACGATGTTGTACCGTAAGACTCTCGCTGGATATGACTGCACACATCGTCGCAGCCACATTTACAAACTACCAGCACATCTTAGCCACAAGTCGTTACTGATATCCCAGTAATCCCTCAGCAATTACCACGGCAATCACATTTTATCCGCTTGGACGACTCTTGCCAATGATGTAAGAGCCATCAAAATATTAGTATCAAATCCCAGTTGCGTCCCAAGCTGGCGCTTTGAAGTTCAGGGTTCTCTTTCCTATTGTATCTTCTCCACTTTGCGCAGACTAGTCTTTTGCACCCATTTTCCCTTTACTACGACGTCAAGTCCGACTTTTTTGATCCTTCCTTTTAACCAAGACCCGGCGATAGAGGCATAGCCAGAAATTATTTGCCTACATCTATCCAGTTTGCGTAAAATGTGGACGACATGCTCCAATTTATCTGCTATGTCACAAAAATGAAGGATGCCGTGTATCCGATATTACCTCACACGATCTTGCCGCATAACTCCACATATCCATCGCAGCATGTTCGGATGAACGATACTGGTGGTGTGAACTCCTACTTATTTCGCTTAAGTACAGCCAAGACTTACTGCCATATGAGAGAGAATCGGCCAGGTAATGGATTTATATACCTGTCCTTTCAGTTCAACTGGCATATTAGGGTCATAAATGACGCCTGCCAAGCCAACTCTCGCCATTTTGCTCACGCGGAGTCAATGTGCGCCTTGACGTCGCAAATAATGTCACTGGCCGAGTAGAGTACTAATACCAGGTTCTTATATCGGTCTCTGCACTCAAATTTATGCAAACATGCATGGGATCCGTAAAACTGCTAGCCATACACTCCGTCTTTGCCACATTGAACCTTAGACTACCGTTTTTAAGGAACTCCTTTCACTCTTTCGCTTAGTCTACCAGCGCGATATCAGCAGCATGTATGAGCATCCTATATTACTCTGAACCATAACAGCTACTACCTTTCTTCTGTAGAAATGCCACATATCACTCACTTTTGTCGGCTATGTCGATCAATATGCAAAAATATAACGTTGGACTGCAAAGCGTAGTTCCCTAGTGGAGGCTCGTTTCCATGGCCGTGTTCCCAGCATAGTATGCCTAAAAGCACTGAGCAAGCCACTCCCTAGTAGTGGGTATGCTCACGTACTTCAAAACCCCGATTAGTCGCCTCTTACGACAGACCAGGAATACCTTGGCAGTATTCTAAACGCCCCTAGCCACAGGCAGAACGGCAGAACCTCCCCTATGATGCCTCCTCCTAAACTGGGATTTAAACGCTCACGTTCGCGCTGGGCTTCCTCATTCTGGAGCATGACACTCTCGCAAGAAGTAGAAATCTACTCTCAGGCTACCCTGCACCCGACCATAGTGCGCACTACAGTCGGCAGGGATAAGTCGACTCCAATAGTGACGCAGAGATCTCTACGTTCCACCAACCAAGCAGCATATACCGCGAGTGTATACTCTACCTAGTCATGATGACAGGCAGGTAGCATTTGGTTCCTTTCCTATCCGGCACAGATATCTCCCGAAGCATCCATGCCCCGAGAGAGTGGAGGATCTGTGTGAGCCGGAAAGATAACCCTGGCACAGAGGGTTCTAGCATCAAGCTCCTAGGGTAGAGTACAGACCAGCATGCATGCCGCCTCAAACGAGAACGAGCGATAGCCACGTATAGCCCTGATAGCCATCACCAGCTGTAATGAATGCAGTATGGCGATACTTCGGCTAATCAGGGAACCGGAAAACACGGGGGCTCCATACATGGCTATCGATCGTACCATACCAGCATATAGCCTCTGGCATGAGGCCTCTGGACCAGCAAGATTGGGTAGCAGTCGACTAAGTGTTGCCGCAGCGTCCTATTCGAAGTAGCTCTTGTACTGAGCATTTGTTTTATGGCTAATTTGCTTCGCATCGTAGATTACAGATATTATGTGGGCGAATAATCCGCCAAATTGAAGTGGAACTGGGCAGGTCAGGTGTAGGATGCACCCGGAGAGTAGGACTAAAATAGTTACACTATACAAGCCAACATGGGCATTGGTTGAGAGGCAGACCCAGAAAAAGATGGCGTGATGATTTAGACCACCACAAACTGGATTGCCAAGCTGGCTACTGACAGAGACCAAGGGGTTTGGGAGAGGCCTTTGCCCAGCTAGGACAGATTAGACTAATAACAAAATAGCTTAGTTACCATCCATTGCGTTTTATTACTAGTTACTATTAAGTTTTGTATATTTTTAGTGATACGAGTAGATACGAAGTTCACCAAAATTCATTATCAGTCCCTGTTCTGTTAAATTTAGTTAAAAAATATTTAAGATCCAGCTGTTCCCAAGTTTCAAATGCCTTTTTAGGGTTCCGTAGCCAAAATGGCAAAAACGGAACCCTATAGTTTCGTCATGTCCGTCTGTCCGTCTGTCCGTCTGTCCGTCTGTCACAGCCGATTTACTCGGAAACTATAAGTACTACAGTGATGAAATTTGATGGGAATATGTGTTGTATGAACCGCTACAAAAAATATGACACTAAATAGTAAAAAAAAAGAATTGGGGTGGGGCCCCCCCATACATGTAACTGAGGGATGAAATTTTTTTTTTCGATGTACATACCCGTGTGGGGTATCAATGGAAGGTCTTTTAAAATGATATAAAGTTTTTCTAAAAAACATTTTCTTAAAGGTGAACGGTTTTTTGAGATATCAGCCTCAAAGTCGTAAAAAGTATGTCCCCCCCCCCTCTAATTTTTTAACTACGGGGTAAAATTCTAAAAAAAAATAGAGGTGATGCATGCTAATTAACTCTTTCAACGATTTTGGTTTGATCAAAAGTATCTCTTATAGGTTTTGAGATAGGTTGATTTAACTGTAATTTTTAAAATTAATATTCATACATAAAAAGTACACAAGGCAAAATATCGGGAGAGTTTAGGCTCCATTCACCAGGTGTTATAAATTGACATAATAAGTTTATTATATTTGCTGCTACGGAACCCTTTGTGGCGCGAGCCCGACTCGCACTTGGCCGGTTTTGATATATAGATTGCATCGAACAAAAAATAGAAAACCCCAAAACCCCGTATGTGAAATTATATTCGGCGTAAAATGACCTTTCGGGCAGTTAATGTTAGGATTGATGATTAAGTACTTAAGTCCCCCGTAAGCAAGGTTGTACCACTTACGTTGTGTAGTCAAACTAATTCCGGCGTAAAAAGTTAGTAAGTAACAAATAGTATATAAATAATAATAGAAACTTATTATTAGCTTTTTTACGCATTATAGCACCTATTTACCTAGTGTGCCAAATTTCATAACTGTAGGTATAATAGAACATGAGCAACACATGTTTAAAACTTTAAAACGCTCTCCTGTAAAATTTAGGTTTTGAAGATACGGCGTTATACGTAGGGACCGTCGATATACGCAATTGGACGACCCGGTTGGTTCAGTGGTAGTGAATGCTGCGTCTGATTCAAGGGTTGCGGATTCGATCCCCGCACAGTACAAATATTTGTGTGCATGAACATGTCTGTTTGTATTGGTCTGCGTGTTTTCTATGTATTATAAGTATGTATTTACAAAAGAAAAGTATTATATGTATATATTTGTAATCCCACTGTTGGTTCTGATATCCGTAACACAGGTGCTTGAGCTACCTATATCAGAGTCAGGTCAATGTATGTGATGTAGTGAAATATTATTATAATTATTATTAATTTAAAAAAGCCGCGATGAGGTATCTGACATCTTCAGCTCAACCCTTCATATATGGAAACACGAGAAACACGAGATTGTCCATAATTATTATTATTACTATATTTTGTGTATACTTACTTATTATAATTATATTTATTTCGATACTAATTTTGAAATAACTATTCATACATTTTTATCTATTTTTTAATCTTCTATACCTAACAACGCTGTTTTAATTAGTAATATCTGTTTATATTATTTCAACGATTGATCTCTAAACTTGATTGATTTTGGTGATATAACTTATCATTGTTTCTATATTATTATTATTTTTAATAATAATAATCATGATTTGTTGTAACTTTGTTCTGTGTACCAAATAAAGAAAGTAAAAATCGTTTTCTTTTTGGATTTAACATACTTATTTCCTGATTACCTACCGATTTAATTGAAAAGTGTTTTTTAACGCTTTTTTATGAATAATTACGAGTACCTCACTTAATTATTATGTTATTATTGGAATGTACTGATTTACCTGGCTGCTGTGGTCCCTGTGGCTGCTGTGGTCCCTGTGGTCCCGATGGCTGTTGTCCCTGTGGTCCCGATGGCTGTTGTCCTGTGGTCCCTGTGGTCCCGATGGCGTTGCCCTGTGCTGCTGTGGTCCCTGTGGTCCCGATGGCTGTTGTCCCTGTGGCTGTGGTCCTGTGGTCCGATGGCTGTTGTCCCTGTGGCTGTGGTCCTGTGGTCCCGATGGCTGTTGTCCCGTGCTGTGTGTCCCTGTGGTCCCGATGGCTGTTGTCCCTGTGGCTGCTGTGGTCCCTGTGGTCCCGATGGCTGTTGTCCCTGTGGTCCCTGTGGTCCCGATGGCTGTTGTCCCTGTGGTCCCTGTGGTCCCGATGGCTGTTGTCCCTGTGCTCCCTGTGGTCCCGATGGCTGTTGTCCCTGTGGTCCCTGTGGCTGTTGTCCTACATTTCCTGGGGTTCCTGGGGTTCCTGGAGTTCCTGGTGTTCCTGGAGTTCCTGGAGTTCCTGGAGTGCCTGGTGTTCCTGGAGTTCCTGAGTTCCTGGAGTTCCTGGAGTGCCTTGAGTTCCTGGAGTGCCTTGAGTTCCTGGAGTGCCTGAGTTCCTGGAGTGCCTTGAGTTCCTGGAGTGCCCTGAGTTCCTGGAGATAAATTATTACCAATTGTATTTTTGGTGCCAACTAAACTTTTCTTCTCTTTTCTAATCTAAAGTAGTAATTAGTTTATAGCTGAGATTTAAAAGTAAATGATGGTCTTTTCCTTCGGTATTTGTGACAAGAAAGGGGTCCCTAATTATATTTGGTGCATCAAATTATCATTGTTTCTTTATTATTATAATTTTAAATAATAATCATGATTTGTTGTTACTCTGTTCTGCGTACCAAATAAAGAAAGTAAAAATCGTTTTCTTTTTGGATTTAACATATTTCTTTCCTGATTACCGATTTTATTGAAAAGTGTTTTTTTGCGCTTTTTTATCTATAATTATGAGTACCTCACTTAATTTTTACGATATTATTGAAATGTACTGATTTACCTGGCTGCTGTGGTCCCTGTGGCTGCTGTGGCTGTTGTCCTGTGGTCCCTGTGGTCCCGATGGCTGTTGTCCCTGTGGTCCCTGTGGTCCCGATGGCTGTTGTCCCTGTGGTCCCTGTGGTCCCGATGGCTGTTGTCCCTGTGGTCCCTGTGGTCCCGATGGCTGTTGTCCCTGTGGTCCCGATGGCTGTTGTCCCTGTGGTCCCTGTGGTCCCGAGGCTGTTGTCCCTGTGGTCCCTGTGGTCCGATGGCTGTTGTCCCTGTGGTCCTGTGGTCCGATGGCTGTTGTCCTGTGGTCCCTGTGGTCCCGATGGCTGTTGTCCCTGGGTCCCTGTGGTCCAGATGGCTGTTGTCCCTGTGGTCCTGTGGTCCGATGGCTGTTGTCCCTGTGGTCCTGTGGTCCAGATGGCTGTGTCCCTGTGGTCCCTGTGGTCCCGATGGCTGTTGTCCTGTGGTCCCTGTGGCTGTGGTCCCTGTGGTCCCGATGGCTGTTGTCCCTGTGGTCCCTGTGGTCCCGATGGCTGTTGTCCCTGTGGTCCCGATGGCTGTTGTCCCTGTGGTCCCTGTGGTCCCGATGGCTGTTGTCCCTGTGGTCCCTGTGGCTGTTGTCCTACAGTTCCTGGGGTTCCTGGGGTTCCTGGAGTTCCTGGTGTTCCTGGTGTTCCTGGAGTGCCTGGTGTTCCTGGAGTTCCTGGAGTTCCTGGAGTTCCTGGCGTTCCTGGAGTGCCTTGAGTTCCTGGAGTACCCTGAGTTCCTGGAGTGCCTTGAGTTCCTGGAGTGCCTTGAGTTCCTGGAGTGCCTTGAGTTCCTGGAGTGCCTTGAGTTCCTGGAGTGCCTTGAGTTCCTGGAGTGCCTGAGTTCCTGGAGTGCCTTGAGTTCCTGGAGTGCCTGAGTTCCTGGAGTGCCTGAGTTCCTGGAGATAAATTATTACCAATTGTATTTTTGGTGCCAACTAAACTTTTCTTCTCTTTTCTAATCTAAAGTAGTAATTAGTTTATAGCTGAGATTTAAAAGTAAATGATGGTCTTTTCCTTCGGTATTTGTGACAAGAAAAGGGCCCATATTTGACAAAAACATATTTTTGGTGCATCATATCATTGTTTCTATATTATTATTATTTTTAATAATAATCATGATTTGTTGTAACTCTGTTCTGCGTACCAAATAAAGAAAGTAAAAATAGTTTTCTTTTTGGATTTAACATATTTCTTTCCTGATTAACGATTTTATTGAAAAGTGGTTTTTTACTCTTATTTATGTATAAATATGAGTACTGTAGCGCGCCAACATTTTAATTTAACTCCCCGCATCTACCGCCGAGGGCGCGAGCGTAGATTACCCGCTCGGTTTCGAGAGTAAGCCGCAGCGACGCGAGCGCCAGTGCGCCATCGCGGAGAGTCGCAAGGAACGCTCCCGGCGGAGACGCACCCGCGCAGCGTCGATATCCTAATCCTAACTAATATTATAAATGCGAAAGTAACTCTGTCTGTCTGTCTGTTACTCTTTCACGCCAAAACTACTGAACAGATTTAAATGAAATTTGGTATACAGATGATCTAGACCCTGAGAAAGAACATAGGCTACTTTTTATTGCGGAAAAAGAGGTTGTAAGGGGTTAAAAGGGGGGTAAAAACTTTTCCACGCGGACGAATTGTAATATAAACATTCCGTGCAATTGTCGGTCATTATTGTATTAATTAATAGTGCAGTAAATGGTTATCCTACTGAAAAAGTGTGTTGTCACTGTTTCGCCACCACCAACCCGTAGGAATGCGTGCCGTCCACGCGAGCAAACTCACAGTACCTCACTTAATTTTTACGATATTATTGAAATGTACTGATTTACCTGGCTGCTGTGGTCCCTGTGGCTGCTGGCTGCTGTGGTCCCTGTGGCTGCTGTGGTCCCTGTGGCTGCTGTGGCTGCTGTGTCCCTGTGGCTGTTGTCCCTGTGGTCCCGTGGCTGCTGTGGCTGCTGTGGTCCCTGTGGCTGCTGTGGCTGCTGTGGTCCCTGTGGCTGCTGTGGTCCCTGTGGCTGCTGTGGCTGCTGTGGTCCCTGTGGCTGCTGTGGTCCCTGTGGCTGCTGTGGCTGCTGTGGTCCCTGTGGCTGCTGTGGCTGCTGTGGTCCCTGTGGCTGCTGTGGTCCCTGTGGTCCCGATGGCTGTTGTCCCTGTGGTCCTTGTGGCTGTTGTCCTACAGTTCCTGGGGTTCCTGGGGTTCCTGGAGTTCCTGGGGTGCCTGGAGTGCCTGGAGTGCCTGGAGTGCCTGGTGTTCCTGGAGTTCCTGGAGTTCCTGGTGTTCCTGGAGTGCCTGGAGTTCCTGGAGTGCCTTGAGTTCCTGGAGTGCCTTGAGTTCCTGGAGTACCTGAGTTCCTGGAGTTCCTGGTGTTCCTGGAGTTCCTGGAGTTCCTGGAGTGCCTTGAGTTCCTGGAGTGCCTTGAGTTCCTGGAGTGCCTTGAGTTCCTGGAGTGCCTTGAGTTCCTAAAGATAAATTATTGCCAATTGTATTTTTGGTGCCAACTAAACTTTTCTTCTCTTTTTTAATCTAAAATAGTAATTAGTATTTTTTAGCTGAGATTTAAAAGTAAATGATGGTCTTTTCCTTCGGTATTTATAACAAGGGCCCAAATTTGACATAAACATATTTTTGGTACATCATATCATTATTTCTATATTATTATTATTTTTAATAATAATCATGATTTGTTGTAACTCTGTTCTGCGTACCAAATAAAAAAAGTAAAAATAGTTTTCTTTTTGGATTTAACATATTTCTTTCCTGATTAACGATTTTATTGAAAAGTGGTTTTTACGCTTATTTATGTTTAAATATGAGTACTGTAGCGCGCCAACATTTTAATTTAACTTCCCGCATCTACCGCCGAGGGCGCGAGCGTAGATTACCCGCTCGGTTTCGAGAGTAACGCTCCCAGCGGAGACGCACCCGCGCAGCGTCGATACTTTGTGGCGAACATTAAAAAAGTAACCGTGCAATTTTCGGTCATTATTGTATTAATAAATAGTGCAGTAAATGGTTATCCTACTGAAAAAGTGTGTTGTCACTGTTTCGCCACCACCAACCCGTAGGAATGCGTGCCGTCCACGCGCGCAAGTTTACAATACCTCACTTAATTTTTACGATATTAATGAAATGTACTGATTTACCTGGCTGCTGTGGTCCCTGTGGCTGCTGTGGCTGCTGTGGTCCCTGTGGCTGCTGTGGCTGCTGTGGTCCCTGTGGCTGCTGTGGCTGCTGTGGTCCCTGTGGCTGCTGTGGCTGCTGTGGCTGCTGTGGCTGCTGTGGTCCCTGTGGCTGTGTGGCTGCTGTGCTGCTGTGGTCCCTGTGGCGTCTGTGGCTGCTGTGGCTGCTGTGGTCCTGTGGCTGTGTGGCTGCTGTGGTGCTGTGGTCCCTGTGGCTGCTGTGGCGCTGTGGCTGCTGTGGTCCCTGTGGTCCCGATGGCTGTTGTCCCTGTGGTCCCTGTGGCTGCTGTCCTACAGTTCCTGGGGTCCTGGAGTTCCTGGGGTTCCTGGAGTTCCTGGGGTTCCTGGGGTTCCTGGGGTTCCTGGAGTTCCTGGGGTTCCTGGAGTGCCTGGAGTTCCTGGGGTTCCTGGGGTTCCTGGGGTTCCTGAGGTTCCTGGGGTTCCTTGAGTTCCTGGGGTTCCTGGGGTTCCTGGAGTTCCTGGGGTTCCTGGGGTTCCTTGAGTTCCTGGAGTTCCTGGAGTGCCTTGAGTTCCTGGAGATAAATTTAATTATTACTAATTGTATTTTTGGTGCCAACTAAACTTTTCTTTTCTATTGTAATCTGATTTTGTAAGGTGTATTATAAAAAAATCCTTTTCGCTTAATTGTAATACTGAATCAGAGTCTAGTAATTTTTAGCTGAGATTTAAAAGTAAATGATGGTCTTTTCCTTCGGTATTTGTGACGAGAAAAGGACCCATATTTGAAAATAAAAAGAAGATGTCTCATTTTAGGTTGGGTCTATGTAATTTGGATTAAAAAAACGAAGAATAAAGTACTTATTACGAGAAATATACTATATAATGCACAAAAGTGGCTAAAAAAATAAATTACCATTTTATATATACATACTAGCGGCCGCCCGCGACTCCGTCCGCGTGGAAAAGTAACTTTTTACCCCCCTTTCAACCCCTTACTACAACCCCTTTTTCGCAATTAAATGTAGCCTATGTCCTTTCTCAGGGTCTAGATTATCTGTATACCAAATTTCATTCAAATCCGTTGAGTAGCTTTGGCGTGAAAGAGTAGCAGACAGACAGACAGACAGAGTTACTTTCGCATTTATAATATTAGTATCGATTCCTTTTGTGATGAGACAAGAACAAGACGTATTCATTTTGTTATGAGACAAGAACAAGACGTATTCATTTTGTTATGAGACAAGAACAAGACGTATTCATTTTGTTATGAGACAAGAACAAGACGTATTCATTTTGTTATGAGACAAGAAATACTCATTACTTACTGGTTTAATTGAAAAAATTTTGAATACGTTTTGTACATACGTTATATACGATTACTGATTTTATTATTAAGCGGTTTTTATGCTTATGTCTGAATAAATACGAGTACCTGACTTTATTTATACGGTTTTGTTGAAATTTTATTTGATTTACCTGGCTGTTGTGGTCCCTGTGGCTGCTGTGGCTGCTGTGGTCCCTGTGGCTGCTGTGGCTGCTGTGGTCCCTGTGGCTGCTGTGGCTGCTGTGGTCCCTGTGGCTGCTGTGGCTGCTGTGGTCCCTGTGGCTGCTGTGGCTGCTGTGGTCCCTGTGGCTGCTGTGGTCCCTGTGGTGCTGTGGCTGCTGTGGTTGCTGTGGCTGCTGTGGTCCCTGTGGCTGCTGTGGCTGCTGTGGCTGCTGTGGTCCCTGTGGCTGCTGTGGCTGCTGTGGTCCCTGTGGCTGCTGTGGCTGCTGTGCTGCTGTGGTCCCTGTGGCTGCTGTGGCTGCTGTGGTCCCTGGCTGCTGTGGCTGCTGTGGCTGCTGTGGTCCCTGTGGCTGCTGTGGCTGCTGTGGTCCCTGTGGCTGCTGTGGCTGCTGTGGTCCCTGTGGCTGTGTGGCTGCTGTGGTCCCTGTGGCTGCTGGGCTGCTGTGGCTGCTGTGGCTGCTGTGGTCCCTGTGGCATCTGTGGCTGCTGTGGCTGCTGTGGTCCCTGTGGCGTCTGTGGCTGCTGTGGCTGCTGTGGTCCCTGTGGCGTCTGTGGCTGCTGTGGTCCCTGTGGTCCCTGTGGCTGCTGTGGCTGCTGTGGTCCCTGTGGCTGCTGTGGCTGCTGTGGTCCCTGTGGCTGCTGTGGCTGCTGTGGTCCCTGTGGCTGCTGTGGCCCTGTGGCTGCTGTGGTCCCTGTGGCTGCTGTGGCTGCTGTGGTTCCCTGTGGCTGCTGTGGCTGCTGTGGTCCCTGTGGCTGTTGTCCTACAGTTCCTGGGGTTCCTGGAGTTCCTGGAGTTCCTGGAGTTCCTGGAGTTCCTGGAGTTCCTGGAGTTCCTGGTGTGAAATTATATGCATTTGTACATTATTTCCGTAATTCTTTTTCACAATTTTTTGCGTGCATGCTCGGATTCGAACGACCTTAGCTTCTAAGCTACCGTGGCTTTTATTTTATTTTCTTTTTTGGGGAATACGACATAACCCGTGCGTAACGCATTACTCCAAGGACAACAAAAAAAGCCGGGCCATGTTCTTAGGGTCCCAGGTCGAACAAAATATTTTTCGATGTTTTCGACCATAGCTCGGGTTTTGATCACCAATCCGCATTAGGCAAGCGTGTTGGTTAACCCTAATCCCATCATAGTGATGACTTGATTTCTATGATGGAAGCCTTTGCCCTGCAGTGGGACATTATAGGCTGATACTTTTTTTTTTGCTTTTAACTGTTACCAGTAGCAAAAATTTAATCGGACTTATTATAACTTGTTGGTTTAGCGGCCATGGCGCTGGTTGTATGACTGTGAGTCCTTAATAAGTTATTTCCAACTAGCGGCCGCCCGCGACTCCGTCCGTGGAAAAGTAACTTTTTACCCCCCTTTCAACCCCTTACTACAACCCCTTTTTCGCAATTAAATGTAGCCTATGTCCTTTCTCAGGGTCTAGATTATCTGTATACCAAATTTCATTCAAATCCGTTGAGTAGCTTTGGCGTGAAAGAGTAGCAGACAGACAGACAGACAGAGTTACTTTCGCATTTATATAATATAATATATGATGTAACATACATTATTATATATACAGTCGATATAATTCAAAATCAGAGGAACAATCTCATGCATTACGAATTTAGATATTTTCTACTTCGTCCATGTAAATCTCTATCCCATCAAAAACAATAAAAAACCAAGTCTCGCCAACCAAAAAGTGGTGAGATCCATGTTTTTCCAAGTCGGTTATTCATTTATTGACTTGGCAATCACACGATATATCTCACAAGTAATGACTTAAATTGATTCGGATGTGATTGCAAGCCCTCATTCCTCATGATTTTCGATGTGAAAACAACAAGTAAGTATCCCTCGAAGGTTATCCCTCGAAAACTATGCTTAATATTAACAACTATGTTTTTGCAATGCAAATCTATTTTAGATAATAATTATTATCACATGAATTATTCCAGATTATCACATGAATTTCCAATAATTTTCATAACTGGAGTAAAATGTGCTTTATTTACCTGGGGTGCCTGGAGTTCCTGGGGTTCCTGGAGTGCCTGGAGTTCCTGGGGTGCCTGGGGTGCCTTCAGTTCCTGGAGTTCCTGGGGTTCCTGGAGTGCCTGGAGTTCCTGGGGTGCCTTCAGTTCCTGGAGTTCCTGGGGTGCCTGGGGTGCCTTCAGTTCCTGGAGTTCCAGGGGTGCCTGGAGTTCCTGGGGTGCCTGGAGTGCCTTCAGTTCCTGGGGTTCCTGGTGTGCCTGGAGTGCCTGGGGTGCCTGAGTTCCTGGGGTGCCTGGGGTTCCTGGGGTGCCTGAGTGCCTTCAGTTCCTGGGGTGCCTGGAGTGCCTGGAGTTCCTGGGGTGCCTGGAGTGCCTTCAGTTCCTGGGGTTCCTGGAGTGCCTGGGGTGCCTGGAGTTCCTGGGGTGCCTGGAGTGCCTGGGGTGCCTGGAGTTCCAGGGGTGCCTGGAGTTCCTGGGGTGCCTGGAGTGCCTTCAGTTCCTGGGGTTCCTGGAGTGCCTGGGGTGCCTGGAGTTCCTGGGGTGCCTGGAGTGCCTTCATTCCTGGGGTTCCTGAGTGCCTGGAGTGCCTTCAGTTCCTGGGGTTCCTGGTGCCTGGGGTGCCTGGAGTTCCAGGGGTGCCTGGAGTTCCTGGGGTGCCTGGAGTGCCTTCAGTTCCTGGGGTTCCTGGTTCCTGGAGTGCCTGGTGTTCCTGAGTTCCTGGGGTGCCTGGAGTGCCTTCAGTTCCTGGAGTTCCTGGGGTTCCTGGAGTGCCTGGGGTTCCTGGGGTTCCTGGAGTCCTGGAGTGCCTGGAGTGCCTTCATTCCTGGGGTGCCTGGAGTGCCTTCATTCCTGGGGTTCCTGAGTGCCTGGAGTGCCTGGGGTTCCTGGTGTTCCTGGGGTTCCTGGAGTTCCTGGGGTTCCTGGGGTGCCTGGTTCCTGGGGTGCCTGGAGTGCCTTCAGTTCCTGGGGTTCCTGGAGTTCCTGGGGTGCCTGGAGTTCCTGGGGTGCCTGGAGTGCCTTCAGTTCCTGGGGTGCCTGGAGTCCTGGGGTGCCTGGAGTGCCTGGGGTGCCTGGAGTGCCTTCATTCCTGGGGTTCCTGGTGCCTGGAGTGCCTTCATTCCTGGAGTGCCTGGGGTGCCTGGAGTTCCTGGGGTTCCTGGAGTTCCTGGGGTCCTGGAGTGCCTTCATTCCTGGGGTTCCTGGAGTTCCTGGGGTTCCTGGGGTGCCTGGAGTTCCTGGGGTGCCTGGAGTTCCTGGAGTGCCTGGAGTGCCTTCAGTTCCTGGGGTGCCTGTAAAATTCCACACGTTTTTCTCATTCTTACGGCCGCTGTCAGAGACGTCATTAAGTTAATATTCAATACTTATTATCGTAGTCTTATGGTATTGAAATAAGTGTCATTTATTTCTTAGTATTATTAGTAATCAAATCTGGTCCAGTAGTTTTTAATAAATAATTATATTATTTTATTATTATAGTACAGCATTTCGGTATCAATATACGTAGTCCGCAGTTACTTGCTTTTTGTTTATTACCTTATAAACCTTTACGACACATTTTAATTTAAATCATATTGCCCTTCGAGTTTTAAGACTACGAATTATTTTTATTTTATAGATATATATTTTACCTGGCTGTGGTCCCTGAGGTAGTTGTGAGTTCTGCCCCTGGCTTCCACTGGTAGTAGAAGACGATGATTTGTACTGAGACTGTGAGCTAGAAGACTGCTGTTCTGCCGCACTCCTCTCATACGAGCTGCTCCTTGAGCTGGATGATCTGGAGCCGGAAGACTGTGATGCCTCAGACCCTTCAGAGGAAGATGAGCTGGACTCCATAGAACTGGACTTCATAGAGCTGGATGAGCTAGCTTGTTGGCTTTGTGAAGCGCTGCTCTCGAATGAAGATTCAGATGATCCGGACATCACTGCAAAAGAATAGGCATTTGTAGAAAGTTTGTAAGTATGGATGGATGGATGTTTGCTTCTCTTAATGAAACTTAACCATAAATAGCTTATACATCCCCACCACCACCCTCCACCCTTACACTGTGGAAGTTCCACCAGCTCGTACTAAGCGTTTCGCTTCTTCTTTCTTGGTACGAACTGCTAAGGAATGGAACAACTTGCCGGCTTCTGTATTTCCAGAGAGCTACAATTTGGGTGTCTTTAAGTCGAGAGTGAATAGGCTTCTTCTGGGAAAGCACGCTACATCTTAGACCTCATTGTCACTCTCCATCAGGTGAGATGAGGTCAAGTGCAAACCCATCTTATATAAAAAAAAAATACATCAAAGTAACACATAGGCTGCAAGGAATTAAAATATAATGTGTAGATTGACCAAATATGACGGTAAGTCTAACTCCGCAGGTACGCAGTCGCAGGCGACCGCTAGTATTCTACTAAGTACATGCTTAAGCTACTCAGTACGAAGTCAGGTTAATCTATATCGACCAATCGTAATGATTAATCAAGTAAAGTAAAGTATGTCGAAGAAATAGAAATAGAAATATTCTTTATTCCAGCGTTTCCCAATAGCCGGGTCGCGACCCGGTGCCGGGTCACCAAAACGAAATAACCGGGTAGCGACATATTCGTCTTTTTTTAAAAACATGACTACGGAACCAGCTTCAGTTTGAAAGTAGGTACTTAGTGGGTCACGAAGGATCAATGTTAAAATTACCGGGTCATGGCATAACAAAGTTTGGGAAACACTGCTTTATTCAATTTAAGTCCTTATAGAATATTTATGAATGTCAAATGAAATATAGAAGCATGCTTCTCCCACGCACGATAAATAAGATTATTAACCTAAAAATAAAAGTAACCAATGTCAAGCCTTACCTGGGTCCCTTGGAATAAGTGGAAGACCATCAGTAGGGTCTTGCCATGGCTTCCATGGGTGCCATGGCAGCCATGGGAGTGGCTGTTGTGGTGGCATTGGTGGTGATGGCAACCATGGAAGCGAGTTGGGCCAGAATGGTAGTTGTGGTGTCATTGGTGGGGACGGTGGAATAGGTTTCCTTGGTCCGTGGCCTGAAATTTATTTCATAGTTGAAATATAAACAAAGACAAAATATGAGGCGAATTTTCTTAATGTGATTGGTGGCAGACGAGTAGACGGATCGTCTGATGGTAAGTGATTGCCACCGCCTGGCACCTGCGAGACCAGTAGAGTGATATCAACATTCCAGTATAAAATCTCCATCCATTAAATATAACTGCTAATCTAATTCAAACCTCAAGGTTGGTATTGGTCCGAAGTTTAAGGTACTTACCATCATTTAACTTCAAATGAATTACTGGTTTACGAGTTTCTCTGTCTATAGTGATCATTTCGTATTCTATTTTATCTGAAAAAATATTCAGCAATCAGTCATATAGTTTTTTAACGACAGACCAAGTGAATTCATTTACTAATTGATGCACCTGACGGTAAGTGATCACCGCATCATCACAAAATGCGATAACATGCGCTAATATAAATTTAAAATAGGTAAAATAAATAACAAACATTTGGGTCGGTGCGGGAATCGAACCCGCGACCCTTAATTTAATGGAAATTATCCCTAATTTAAAACATCGGACCTAAATCTCAACCCTGAGGTAAGCATTAGAAAATTTAGTTATATTAGTATTATTGACACAATATTGGAGTTTTTTTTTTATATTTTACCTTCTGGAATGCTGATATCAAAATCCTGATGTTTTCCTGTAATGTTAATATAAATATTTAAAACATTTGCTTATAAGTATAAACTATCACATCTTAGTCGAACGCAGTATAAAAATCTATAAATATTCCAAGAATTTATTGTGATTTGGATTTTGTTTTTAAAATTTGATTGATGAAAATATTGTATGTAATTTGATCGGGAATAGGATAAAATAATACAAATTTATAATATTTAAAGACAGAAAGAAAATAACGCGAAAATTATACTGTTGAAAATAATATGTATTTTATCAACGTTAAAACATTAAAACAATGTACCTATTTCTTTCTTACTACTTCTCTATTGTCTTCTTTTAGCATTATCATGGCAGATGGCCTAATACCCTTTGAAATCTTTTATTTTTATATGCTGATAATGATATTTACCCATGCCATGTCCGTATCCATGTCCTCTGTGTACTACTACACCGTGGTTTGCTAAAATAATAAAAAAAAATGTAAGTGTTTACTCCACATAAGTGTGAAAAATAATCCATATTATTAACTAGAAAGTATTGAAAGAATTCTGGAAAACCAATTTGAAAAGTTACGTTTGTTTTTTCAATTTTTCAGTATGTCTGAGTATGTGTTTCGTCTTAAGAGTCTAAAAAAAATATGTCCTAAATACTAACAAAGAATAATTGTATTGTTGAAACTTGGATTGCTAATATCCGTTCAACAGAAAGGCAACTTAACATTGACATACAATTTTATAAATGCTGTACTTAGGTACATAATATTTGTTAATTTTAATTGAATTACATAATTAGGTTTAAGAGCCTCACTTCGCTTTGTGAACTTAGTTTTGCAATAGATTAAAACGCTAACTTTTTTCGACATTTTGGACTACATATTATATGTCTATAGAAATTACGTATGTCTTTATAAATACTAGATTATGTAAGAATTCTAGTACGTTTTCTCGCTTGTTTCCATTCTACATAATGGGGAAATTATTAAGAATAAACTATAATAGAAATTATAGTTTCACACTTACATTCTTCATCTGATGATGACATCATCATCGATGAGGACTCCTCAGATTGAGAAGATGACTCCTCAGATTGAGATGATGATGATTGAGATTGAGAAGATGACGATTCAGATTGCGACGCCAATGATGACGAGGATTCGAAGCTGGCTGTTTGGACAAAACATCGGTTTCGTATAGATTTTTTAAAGTATTCATTTTCTTTTTCATTAATTTTGAAAAATACTTTAACCTCCTGGATTCCAGAAACAAAAAAATATATTGATGTTTTAACAGCAATAATTACGTAGTATCTTAGAAGTATACTATAATAACCCAAAAAACAAATACAAAACATATTTTTTGAAACTTTAATGACTATTGTTTAAGACGTTTTATTGCGTAAATTAGTGTTTCGTGCCAAACGTCATCGTGGTTGTTGAAATGGCTCACAAATATATTTTTCTTTCTTTTTATGTAAAAGTAACTATTATAGGTATGACGCTAAGAGCTTGGCATCCAGGAGGGATAATTCGAAATAATGATAAATATTTCTGTCCGATGTTTGTTTAATTTTATTATTGAATTATTCACTTACATTGTTCATTTTCACTTCCCTGTGATGAGGATAAAACCTCAGACTGGGAAGATGAGGAGGATGATGAAGAAGACGAAGACGATGATGACGATTCGGCTGGATGGACAAAATCACGATCGTCAGAAAAAAGTTTTGTGAAAAAAAATATTTCAAAATTACTTTTATTTTATTTTAAGCATATTAATTATATTTTTTAAATTTTTATTAAGCTCTTTAATTATTGGTTTAAATTATTATTTAGGGTTTACTTACAGCTGCTGGTCTCAAATTCCTGGACTGTTAGGAAAAGGGAGAATGTCAATGTTAAAATTTTCAATCAATAAAATAATATTTTCAAAGACTAAGTCAAAACTGTTTAAGCAAATAACAAAAATGCAACATCGATTTTTATTAACCAAAAACTTGCCGCAAGGCAAAAAGAACGAATTTAATTAGCCGAAATAACGGAAAATTACCAAATAACGATTTTTAATTTGCCAATATAACGGAAAAAGCTGTAATAACAATTTTTAATTTGTCAAAATAACGAAAAATTGTCAAAATAACGAGTATTTATTTTACTTACAACTGGAGTCGAATTCCTGAGCTGTTAGAAATTAAAAATATTGGATAAGTAAAATTGCATATTTCTTTTCCGAATTTTTATAACCTATCATGTTATAGGTTACTTAAATATCCATTTAGACTGACTGGGTGATTTATCATAGCAGAGCCGAAACAACTGAATCTAAATCTAAAAATTTGTTAGGTAGAAAATAGTTAAACACTTAGACACACTGAAAAAACGTGTTACGGGCAGACGATTTTCAAAAATTCTTTCAGATTGGATAAAAAGAGACAAAAGTTGGTGCTCTCAACTTACCTTGAGGTGCTGCATAGGCACTCAGAACCTGAAAATAGTTTCATGAAAATTAATAAAATAATCCAAACAAAAGGTTGTCTGGAAGAAATTGCTACAAGCGATAAGACCGCCTTATTGTACTGTCTATAGCTGCTGTTTCACTCATGTATTCTATTTCTGTGCAATAAAGAATATCTATCTATCTATCTGTTAATAAATGGGAAAGTGTGTCTGTCTGTATGTTTGTCTTTCTTTCACGGCAAAACGGAGGGACGAATTGACGTGATTTTTAAGTGAGATAGTTGAAGGGATGGATAGTAACATAGGCTACTTTTTGCCCCTTTCTAACCCCCCATTTTAGGGAAGTGGGCTAGTATTAAATAAATAATAATTATAAATTGAAACTACATCACATACATTGTCCTGGTCCCAAACTAAGGTTTTCCCTTGCGCTATGGAAACCAGAAACAACGAAGGAACGACAAACACTCAACCCAACACAAATATCTGTTTCATCAACAAACATTTGTGTTGGTGCGGGAATCGAACCCGCGAGTCCGCGACCCTTACGTCTCAACCGGCGCTCAAACCATTCATTACTCTAAACGGATCGTCAAATAAATAACATCTAAATGGTGGTTTTATGAAATAGACAAATAAGAAATGGGTTGATGGTCTAATGGTTTAAGTACCGGGCCGTGATTTCGGGGTCCCGGGCTCGACTCCCGGGTCGGGCAAAAGTATGAATGAATGAATGAACGGGCTTTCCGAGGCACGGGGGTACAAGACCGCCAAACTTCCAGATTTCGGGCTGTCACTGAGAATTTCTGAACGGAATAACTCTGGACTGAAATTCACGCAATCTAGTACATATGATAGAATATCCCTTTTTTATATCGCCGGTGAAATACGGCCTTCCCGAAATGCAATGGCAGTGCCATGCCTCATGCATACCCCGCCGGCGGGGGACACGTGGGTTATGTTGGGCTACAGTCTGGGAAAGGAGCCCAGAGGCATACCAACAACACCAGCGGTGCATCCTTATCACCATAGTTAAGAGAGATCATGGGAATCCAGCGTAGCCTTGACTCCACAACCTCCCAGGTGGAAGCCCGCCTACACGGTGGACTAGACTAGGACACCCAAGGTGAGGAGTGTCAGGGACCGCCGAATGCGCCGAACCATCCCCGTTCGACATTGGTAGGATAGGATATATAAGTGGCAGCCGGATCGTATAATCCGCCGTACTACATTACGGCTAGCCGTTATAGAAACCAGGGCCGTTTTGAAATGCGGTGAATCAACGATTAGCCGCATTGTTATTGAGATACGTTCTTCAATAAGGCGGGCCACGTTACACGCAGCGCCGAGAGTGTTAAGAATCGAGACTAAAAACTGCCATAGAGGCAGCTAATCTCCCGCCTAATTACATTGTGGCTAGCCTAGTATTGAATAACGTATGACATCGAATACAATCCGACCGTTTTTTATTCAGCCGCATTCAATCTGGCTTATCGTTGAGCCGCCGCATTTCAAAACGGCCCTGTTTTTAAAAACAGCTAGCTGTAATGTAATACGGCGGATTATACAATCCGGCGACATATTTAACAATAAACAAGATGGAGAGTTCTGTGTTCACAAGTGAACAGCTGATAAAAATAAAAAAGATTACTTACACTGAGTGCACACAGCAAGAAAATGGTAGCACAACGCATTTTTGGGCCTTAGGAATAAAAATCCTTTAGACCGAAAGTCAGTTGACTATGCTCTCCCAACAAACGACCCAGCTTATATACCCCAAAATTTTCCAAAAACCAACCAAACACGCGGACGTAAAAGCAAACTAATAAATAATACGAACAATTGATTAAATATTCTCTTTGTTCGTGATCGCTAATAAATAAAAAGACGGTAAATAGCGGAGACGTGGTAGTTTTAAAATTTATTGGCTGGTAAAATTTTTGACCTTCAAGCAATGTAGAACTAATGTCCGGATCTTTAAAATAAGTGTCCTACTAGAAAATATTTTTGCCAAAAAATATTTTTACCAAAAAATATTTTTGCCAAAAAATATACTTAGCTAGTACATTTTCCTTTTCATACAGGGGTAGGTGTACTGTAACGATGGTAAACTCCTTTGATACTGGCCGCCGTTTATGGCTGACTTTATAATGGGAATCTGTCATGATTGAAAAATAAACAGACACGCTCTCGGGAGCGCATTCGGATCTGAGTTGCGATATCGCGAGGAATTAGAGTAAGGAGGGTCCAGACCTCACGTTATAGTAGGGTCTTGGAGGGAGTATCCTCCAGATTGTGGTATAGAAAGTGAACTAACCAATTGATTTCAGAAAAGAAATAAAAGATATTTCAAACCAATACCGCCTCCACCTCATTGCGATAGTACTGTACTCCCATATCAATTGTTACATGGATGGTTCCCTTTTAGTTGCAAAATATTTTTACAGCCCTATCTGGGGGCCCGCCAAGTCGAGCAAAAAAGCGGCACGGCCGTACCATCCTTTTCTCGAAGCAATCAGGCCATTTTCGACCCCATAACTTCGTTGTGGATAAAACTAGAAGACTGAAATTTAAGTTATCATGCAAGCATTGTAAAAAAGACACGGTATATTTCAAATTTCATTCAATTTGAACTACTTAGGTAATTATGTAGGTAGTTAAAGAATTATAATGGGTTCAAAGTTTCTTAATTTTGTCACTCACTGACTCACCGATCATCAAAATGCTGAACTTCGATGCGCACTTGTTGCATGTGTTCATGGGCGGCGGCAATTGCTTACCATCAGGTGATCCGCCTGCTCGTCTGCTACCTATCACATAGAAAAAAAATAGAACTTCGTATGTCGAACGAAAATCAGTAGAAAACGTGCTCTCGACTAGCGACGAGTGAATCAAAAATAGATGTACCCAAGTCTCGCAACTCAGTTGTTCTACCATAAAACGTTGTGAGATCCATGTAATACCAAGTCGGTTTTTAATTTATTCAGTCCCTTTAACGTTAATAGGTAACGTTTTAAAGAAATATTTTGACTCGGCCATTCACGCGCACAAAGTAGATCATTAAATTATGGAAAATAAAAATCTGCTGTTTTGTTGTCCGAATTTTATAATTTCTAAAAAAAAAACTATTCACCATTCAATACCAAAAAAGTTAAGAATTGACACTATAAAATACCTGACAAAATATTTTTTTTGTGCCCCCAAAAAGACCCTACAGCACGAGCGCGCATGCGCGCGCAAGGAATTCTTGATGGCCGATTTCGCGCCATTTTGTTTAGTAATTTTTGTTTTAAAAATAAAATAAAAAAATGCCTAAGTCTGTAAGTGAAAACATTACAGTGATTTTTAGGATTTTGCTCCACCTGATACCAATTTAGAACATGCGTCATTGTTACAATAATGGTAATACAAATGAGTAATCTTTTACCGGAAAAATCTAAAAGGAAATTTAATAAGATTTACTTAGGTATTAAGTAGGTAAGTAAGTTTTATTATCAGTACCAGTACTAATACTTAAGTTGTATAATTAGCTTGTCAAACGAAACACCCAGACCCATCACTAATTACATCGCCCAAGCGTTTCGTGTTTTCGGTTTACCTATAAGCCTTGTCGTTGTCTATAGAAGTTTTCTCTTTATAAATAGTAGTATAGGTAGATAGAAGATAGAAGATATGACATGAAATGGGAAAGAGCAAGATAACCCCAACATAAGTATTTATTACTTCCTGGGGCATCTCAAAACATGTATAATTTTCTTCTTCTATACATAGATATATTATAGATAAAATAATAATAATAAATATAATAAAAATGTAAAAAGCTGTGTCTGTACATTGAAGATATTTATCTCAAAATAACTTAGGACGACCAAAAAACAGTAACAGAACCCGAATCAATGAATTTTAAAATTTTTGTCTGTCTGTTTATCTGTTTGTCTGTTCGTTCGCGCTAATCTCGGAAACTACTGAACGAATTCGAATGAATAGGATATATTTTATTTTGAAGACCAGGCTACTTGATGTAGAACGCAACAGCCTAGCTAAACTATAGGAGGCAGGTCAATGGCACCTTAACAAAAGTTGTTCAGGTTGATGAGCATTTTATGGCATTGAAATGGAATGGAAAATTGTCAAATGTGATGAGCCTTTTTGAATGAGATCCTATAAGAAAGGATATTTCTATTTCCACTTAAATAATCATCTTTAAGCCAAGAGTCATAAAGTTCACACAAACGAAGTTTCGGGCGGCGGTTAGTTGTGAAATAAGAAATAAAGGTATTTTGTATTTGTATTTAGTATTTTTGTAGTTGGTGCGGAAATCGAACCCGGCCGCTGCCCGTCGCAACCGGCGCTCAAACCAAAACGGTTGTAGGTACAGACGAATTTGATCTTTGAGTACCTAACTTACTTACATACAGAGTGTATCCCTTAATGAGTATTTACAACTATACTCTGATTCATAATCATGTACCTAGGTAAAGTAAACTGACAGATGTCAATGTGTCATCCCCATAAATTATCACTCAATTTGACACATGCAAAATGTCAAAATGCTTGTAGAAACTTGTCATTTTGATCTGTTAGTTTACTTTACATGATTATGAATCAGAGTATAGCTGTTACTCGCGACTTCGTCCGCGTGGAATAGTATCTGTGGGTAGCATTTTTATTTATTCAATATTTTTTTACTTCTTACAACCTTAGATCTTTTGTTTAAATCTTAGCTTACAACCCCCTTTTCGCAATAAAAAGTAGCCTATTAGTCTACGGCAAGAAAGTGTGGTTATGACCTTGAGTGCGCAAAAACCAATTTTAATAAAGTCTTCTTTTTTACAAGCGCGCAAAATAACGGTCATCGCTACTCTTTCGTGCCGCCAGCTATACCTACATACTGTATACGAAAAGCCATTTTTATATGCGAATTTCATAAAGCAAAATAACAAGGATAAAGGGATGTAATTACGTATTATAATTAACGTTTTGTGCGTATCAACAGAAGTAGAACAAAAATATATTTTTAAAATAAATGTTTATTTAAAATCAGCTAAAGATTTTTTTTCAACTAATAATAAAATTAGGGGTTTTTATAACTTGCTCAATAAAATACATACAGAAATAAAATAAAAAATCTTCTCTTCTTCAAAAATATTGTTGGCAGTTGACTTGGTGTCTCTCTTCTTGGCATCTTCTAATGAAAGCCGAGCTGCTTGCGCACATTGGGTGGAATCTGGTCGCCGTGGTCCCAGCAAACACAGATTTTTCCTCTAGGTAAAGCCTTTCCAGGGTGGCGTGGCTTGCCAGGATTCTGTGGTTGCTGTGGCTGCTGTGGCTGCTGTGGCTGTTGTGAGGTTCTGTGGTTGCTGTGGCTGCTGTGGCTGTTGAGGTTGCTGTGGCTGCTGTGGTTGCTGTGGCTGCTGTGGCTGCTGGGGCTGCTGTGGCTGTTGTGGCTGCTGTGGCTGCTGTGGCTGTTGTGAGTTCTGTGGTTGCTGTGGCTGCTGTGGCTGCTGTGGTTGCTGTGGCTGCTGTGGCTGCTGTGGCTGCTGTGGTTTGCTGTGGCTGCTGTGGCTGCTGTGGTTGCTGGTGGCTGCTGTGGTTGCTGTGGCTGCTGTGGCTGTTGAGGTTGCTGTGGCTGCTGTGGCTGTTGTGAGTTCTGTGGTTGCTGTGGCTGCTGTGGTTGCTGTGGCTGCTGTGGCTGCTGTGGTTGCTGTGGCTGTTGTGGCTGCTGTGGCTGCTGTGGCTGCTGTGGCTGTTGTGAGTTCTGTGGTTGCTGTGGGCTGCTGTGGTTGCTGTGGCTGCTGTGGTTGCTGTGGTTGCTGTGGTTGCTGTGGCTGCTGTGGCTGCTGTGGCTGTTGTGAGTTCTGTGGTTTGCTGTGGCTGCTGTGGCTGTTGAGGTTGCTGTGGCTGCTGTGGCTGCTGTGGTTGCTGTGGCTGCTGTGGCTGTTGAGGTTGCTGTGGCTGCTGTGGCTGTTGTGAGTTCTGTGGTTGCTGTGGCTGCTGTGGTTGCTGTGGCTGCTGTGCTGCTGTGGTTGCTGTGGCTGCTGTGGTTTGCTGTGGCTGCTGTGGCTGCTGTGGCTGCTGTGGCTGCTGTGTTTGCTGTGGCTGCTGTGGCTGCTGTGGTTGCTGTGGGCTGCTGGTGCTGCTGTGGCTGCTGTGGTTGCTGTGGCTGCGTGGCTGTGTGGGCTGTTGTAGTTCTGTGGTTGCTGTGGTTGCTGTGGCTGCTGGTGGCTGCTGTGGTTGCTGTGGCTGCTGTGGCTGCTGGTGGCTGCTGTGGCTGCTGTGGCTGCTGTGGCTGCTGTGGTTGCTGTGGCTGCTGTGGCTGCTGTGGTTGCTGTGGCTGCTGTGGCTGCTGTGGCTGTTGGGTTGCTGTGGCTGCTGTGGCTGTTGTGAGTTCTGTGGTTGCTGTGGCTGCTGTGGTTGCTGTGGCTGCTGTGGCTGCTGTGGCTGCTGTGGCTTGCTGTGGCTGCTGTGCTGCTGTGGTTGTGCTGTGGCTGCTGTGGCTGCTGTGGCGCTGTGGCTGTTGTGGCTGTTGTGAGTTCTGTGGTTGCTGTGTTTGCTGTGCTGCTGGGGCTGCTGTGGTTGCTGGGGCTGCTGTGGCTGCTGTGGCTGCTGTGGCTGCTGTGTTGCTGTGGCTGCTGTGGCTGCTGTTTTGCTGTGGCTGCTGTGGCTGCTGTGGCTGTTGAGGTTGCTGTGGCTGCTGTGGCTGTTGTGAGTTCTGTGGTTGCTGTGGCTGCTGTGGTTGCTGTGGCTGCTGTGGCTGCTGTGGTGCTGGTGGCTGCTGGTGTTGCTGTGGCTGCTAGTGCTGCTGTGGCTGCTGTGGCTGCTGTGGTTGCTGGGCTGCTGTGGCTGCTGTGGCTGCTGTGGCTGTTGTGGCTGTTGTGAGTTCTGTGGTTGCTGTGGTTGCTGTGGCTGCTGTGGCTGCTGTGGCTGCTGTGGTTGCTGTGGCTGCTGTGGCTGCTGTGGCTGCTGTGGCTGCTGTGGCTGCTGTGGTTTGCTGGTGGCTGCTGTGGCTGCTGTGGTTGCTGTGGCTGCTGTGGCTGCTGTGGCTGTTGAGGTTGCTGTGGCTGCTGTGGCTGTTGTGAGTTCTGTGGTTGCTGTGGCTGCTGTGGGTTGCTGTGGCTGCTGTGGCTGCTGTGGTTGCTGTGGCTGCTGTGGCTGCTGTGGCTGCTGTGGCTGCTGTGGCTGTTGTGAGTTCTGTGGTTGCTGTGGCTGCTGTGGCTGCTGTGGCTGCTGTGGCTGCTGTGGTTGCTGTGGCTGCTGTGGCTGCTGTGGCTGCTGTGGCTGTTGTGGCTGTTGTGAGTTCTGTGTTGCTGTGGTTGCTGTGGCTGCTGTGGCTGCTGTGGCTTGGGCTGCTGTGGTGCTGCTGTGGCTGTTGTGGGCTGTTGTGAGTTCTGTGGTTGCTGTGGTTGCTGTGGCTGCTGTGGCTGCTGTGGTTGCTGTGGCTGCTGTGGCTGCTGTGGCTGCTGTGGTTGCTGTGGCTGCTAGTGGCTGCTGTGGTTGCTGTGGCTGCTGTGCTGCTGTGGCTGTTGAGGTTGCTGTGGCTGCTGTGGCTGGTTGTGAGTTCTGTGGTTGCTGTGGCTGCTGTGGCTGCTGTGGTTGCTGTGGCTGCTGTGGGTTGCTGTGGCTGCTGTGGCTGCTGTGGCTGCTGTGGCTGCTGTGGTTGCTGTGGCTGCTGTGTTGCTGTGGCTGCTGTGGCTGTTGTGGCCTGTTGTGAGTTCTGTGGTTGCTGTGGCGGCTGTGGCTGCTGTGGCTGCTGTGGTTGCTGGTGGCTGCTGTGGCTGCTGTGGTTGCTGTGGCTGCTGTGGCTGCTGTGGGCTGTTGAGGTTGCTGTGGCTGCTGTGGCTGTTGTGAGTTTCTGTGGTAACTGTGGCTGCTGTGGTTGCTGTGGCTGCTGTGGCTGCTGTGGTTGCTGTGGCTGCTGTTGGTTGCTGTGGCTGCTGTGGCTGCTGTGGTTGCTGTGGCTGCTGTGGCTGCTGTGGCTGCTGTGGCTGTTGTGGCTGTTGTGAGTTCTGTGGTTGCTGTGGCTGCTGTGGCTGCTGTGGGCTGCTGTGGCTGCTGCTGGGGGTTGTCTTGTGGCTGCTGTGGGCTGCTGTGGCTGCTGTGGCTGCTGTGGCTGTTGTGGCTGGTTGTGAGTTCTGTGGTTGCTGTGGTTGCTGGTGGCTGCTGTGGCTGCTGTGGCTGCTGTGGGGTTGCTGTGGCTGCTGTGGCTGCTGTGGCTGCTGTGGCTGCTGTGGCTGCTGTGGTTGCTGTGGCTGCTGTGGCTGCTGTGGCTGTTGTGGCTGTGGTGAGTTCTGTGGCTGCTGTGGCTGCTTGTGGCTGCTGTGGCTGCTGTGGTTGCTGTGGCTGCTTGGGCTGCTGTGGCGCTGTGGCTGTTGTGGCTGTTGTGAGTTCTGTGGTTGCTGTGGTTGCTGTGGCTGCTGTGGCTGCTGTGGCTGCTGTGGCTGCTGTGGCTGCTGTGGTTGCTGTGGCTGCTGTGGCTGCTGTGGCTGCTGTGGCTGCTGTGGTTGCTGTGGCTGCTGTGGCTGCTGTGGCTGCTGTGGCTGCTGTGGTTGCTGTGGCTGCTGTGGCTGTTGTGAGTTCTGTGGTTGCTGTGGCTGCTGTGGTTGCTGTGGCTGCTGTGGCTGCTGTGGTTGCTGTGGCTGCTGTGGTTGCTGTGGCTGCTGTGGCTGCTGTGGCTGCTGTGGCTGCTGTTGGCTGCTGTGGTTGCTGTGGCTGCTGTGGTTGCTGTGGCTGCTGTGGTTGCTGTGGCTGCTGTGGCTGTTGTGGCTGTTGTGAGTTCTGTGGTTGCTGTGGTTGCTGTGGCTGCTGTGGCTGCTGTGTTGCTGTGGCTGCTGTGGCTGCTGTGGCTGCTGTGGCTGCTGTGGCTGCTGTGGC